>JAJJMC010029624.1:12015689-12033935 GCA_023531435.1 Papaver californicum | reverse complement strand
CGGCTCCAATTTAAGGTGGTGGTATTGTAATACCCCAATTCGACAGGTAGGGTTCGCCGAATGGTTTGTCATTTCCTAACACCGAGGCCTTTTCAGCACAGTTGGCTCCAGAGTTTGAAAAAAGCTCTGCAGTTAAGCGTGCTCGGGCTGGAGTAATCTAGGGATGGGTGACCTCCTGAGAAGCTGCTGCTGGATAACCGCAGCGGTGCCCGTTGAAAACCTCACACTGCCGGATAACCGCAGTGGCTAAGTGGGGACAATATCAGTGAAGGGTCGGGTCATTACACTTTGATCCTTTGACTTGGCTAGTTTCCCACTTGGTCCACTTTCTTGCTTCTTCGGGCAACCCCTTTTCTTTGGAGCGGGAGTGTCTTCATACATAACCTCGGTATTCTCTTGCCCACTTAGTCCACTTTCTTGTTTTTTTGGGCGATCCCTTTTTTTTTTAGCGGGAGATTTTTCATACATAGCATCGATATGCTCATGTAGTAAAGGATCTCTTCGGTTACTCATCGTCGCTTGTACTCTTTTATTTCTTGCTTCCTATCCAATTTGGTAGGTGGTCTACCCGTCGGCGGTAGCTTAGTTGGCCTCGAAAAAATTAGCCTAACAGGTGGACATGGGACAATCGTGCGAACGATTCTAAAGAATCGTCCTTTATGTCCTTCCATATCGACCGATTCTGCCTTGTCTACATTTTTGATTTTTTTTCAAAAAGGCTGGAATCGGCACACGTGAAGTGACTTGTGTGCTGATTCTAGAATTCAGCAAAGTGGAACTCTCTGGATACTTTTTCAATTAAAATTGACGCATAGAGTAATACATATCAAACGATTTTATTTTTAGAGAATTTTGGGGAAATCTTCAACGGATGGAATCGCTCGATAAATGAGTCCATAAATGTTGACTATTTGACCTACCAATCCCGCCAAAATATATACCAGAATCAGTCGTTGTTCATGACCACATCTACCAAATCTGGAACATCGCATCCAACGATTTTGGGCAGAACATAGCCCAAAAAACAACTCAAAATTTTACAAAAAATCCACCTTTGGGCGATTATAAGGTAGAAAAACATGTTTGGAGATCCTAATAACGTATACCTGGTGATTGGAAGCATTAAGACCTTCATTTTCCTTGTTAGATTCTTCATTTTCTTGAGTAAATTTATCAAATATGCCTTGGCTCACACATTCTTGTTCATCCAATAAATAATCCAAATTGGTAGGATCGAACTCTCTTTCGTTGTCTGATTGGTCATACGTAGATGCACCCACTTCATCATCACCACTAGAATCCTCATCGTCACTATAAATTTTTCATCTTTACTACCAAATCACAAAATCCTAATTTTCCCCAACTTTTTCTCCTTCTTCTACAAACTTTGAAAAACAATTCTACTCTAATTCTTACAATCTAACACTAACTACAATCTAGTTTTAATCACTAACTACGTCTAACTAATATTTAAATTAATTAATACTAATCAAGCATATTAGTTAATAACATAAATAGTTGGATAAAGGGGTTTTATTCTTTTTCATAATGACCCGAGTTTAACTTTTAGTGGTAGGGCCAAAATAATTGTCGTAGGCCCCAATATTCAGACTTACTCTTTTTATCCTCCTTGTTTTCACTTCAATCGCTCCCTCCACGTATTGCTCTTTAATTGGGTTTCACTTTATCTTGTTTTTTAATCCAACAATTTTTGTCGGATACCCAAAAAAACCCGACTCTCACATGGGTGAGATCACTGATGTGATTTTATATAGTGGTAAAATAGATTCGATTCTCAGACTTGTGAAGATAATGATTTTAGAAAATAATAGACTTAATCTAATTAAATAAAACAAAGCAAAATAAACTAGAGATGATTTTATCAAAGATGGAGAAAACCAGGAATCAGGACTCAGTTATTTCCAACAAATTATGTGATTAATAATGTAATTCTTTTTAAATAAGTTAAGCTCAAATATTGCCAAAATATGATTTTATGTAAACAAGCAGAGGTAAATCACAAGCATGGGACATCGGAGGTTGTCAACCCAGCATGACCCATCAAATAAAAACACCACTACTGAATGAAAACCGTTTTTCTATTTGAAATCTATGCAATTTAATAAGTAAAAAATTATAAAAAAATTAAATTAAATTAGACTTACCACATAATATTGAGGGAAAAACCTCCTCCATCATCCCAGTAAAGATACTTAGCTCATGGTGAAGAAAACTTGCTCAAAATACCCTTTCATTGCTCCAAAAGTTGATTACAAGGTGAAATAGATGTAACACAGCTGATTTGATACGCGTATATGCGTTACAGGAGAAGGTTCAGCCGTTACACAAAGGATTAAGGCAATAGAAAGGTAAAGAGGAAACGCAACAAGAACTGCAACGTTTATCTGTGTTGCTTGCTTGTCTTCTCCGGCTCCAGCTGAGGTGCCGGATCGCTGGCAGTTCCCGGTGAGTGTACCAGCGAGCTCTTTTTTTTTCTCCAAGCTTCTCTCCCTGATTTATTCGGCTTCTCTTCATATATATAGGGTCTACAAACCCTAGGGAGAGTTCTAATTCGATTAGAACTCTCAAAACTTATCCAAACAACTTGTAAATCCGAGATGAACTCAAACAGCATCGGAATAGCTTTTCCGATTTGTTTCCACGATTTCCGGCCAATATTTAGCTCTTAGATGTGCTGTTTTGCCGTGTATGAGATGTTTGAATCATTCTAGTATCTCTTAGAGGCTTCTTTGTTCGATCAAACTCTTTAAAATCTTCACAGCAGAATTTGGTTACGTAACCATCATTCTTCCCGCCAAATTCGAATTTTCAAACCAAAAAGGGGGGTGCCCCAATCCAATATGCGGGTGCCTTAATAATTTTGGTGGATGCCTTTATCACTTTTCGACCCAATTTTTCCGCAAATGTTTATTTCTCAAAAATACCTACAAAGACATAAAAAGACATAATAAGTGCAAAATCGAGTACTATCGAAGCAGATAATCGGGCGCAATTTAGACACAAAAATGTGCCTATCAATCACCTTGGTAGAGGGCAGTTTTTGGGCCCACCTGGGTCCCACCCCCACCCCCAAGATTGGTAGGGGCATCTTTTGGGCCCACCTGGGTCCCACCCATGTGAGAGTCGGTTTTTGTGTCGTTTTGTTTTGTGTCCAACAATCATTTTTGTTTTTGATCCGTATAAAAGTAAGTACCCATGGCGCGCCTAGGAAAGGCCATATTTAAGGTTTCTGGCTTTGCCTAATGTGTGAAAAAAAACAACCACTATGAGGCTTGGCTATGTACGATGGAAAACTAAACTTTAGTTTTCGCCTAGTTAAAAGTTGGCGGGAATTGAGTATCCAACTTAAAAAACAAAAAATTGGTTTATGTGTAAAAGTGAATCAAAAAAATTATTTGGCGACATCTTAGGCTAAGCCACGTCCTGTTATATATATATATAACAAGCTAAAGCTTAAGCTAAGCTATATCTACTTGAATATGGAGAAAGTGAGCCCCATAGTAGTTGTTATTCTCCACATTCTAGAGATAAAGTCATAATGTGACCACTGCAGTGCTTCCACTAAGTAATAATTAGTGGGCATGCACTTGCTTCACACGTGTGGTATCCGCACCAACTTGATTGGGAGGAGGTAGGTTTTTGAGACAGATATTTCCGTTATAATGTTTTAAGCAATGGTTTTTTTTTTGTCACCAATTTAATTGGGATGGGCATGTGATACTTATCGTAGGTGCAACAAATTAATTATCTTATTTTCCACTCAATTAATAAATAATATAATGGAAGTAAAGTTCGATCCCTCTAAGAGCAAAGAGTTTTAGTTGTTGAAAAGTGTCACAAAGGGGGCTTTATAAAAAAAATTGAATAAATAAATAACAAAACAAATTAAAATAATTATGTTCTTCATTACTAAATATTCATTAAATTAGTATATCCACTTATTTATTGTTAATCACAAATTATTACCAACCATAGAATATCAGCTAGCTCAGTATTATCCCCTAAATTCCTTATATCCCCGAATACAAAAGCTCTCTGATACCAGATTCTATTCTCCTAAACCACCTAGTAGTAGCTCACTCTAGATGTAATTTGGTTGAATGCATTATATTTTGTGAAGTTATAGGTTGATCCTAGTAGTTAGACTCTTAGCTCAAATTCCGCTTTCTAGGGTTGTTTTTACACACAATCGCTCCACAGAATCTCTGCGCAAGATTTTGTGTTCTCTACTTGTGTAAAGAAATTCGTAGCTTATTATACTTATCTTCTAAATCCTTACTAGTATTAGATTAATTACTAAAAAAAAATCAGTTGGCCACCTAAATAATTTTATAAATAATCTTATTAATTATTATTAGTAAAAACAAACCATAATTATGTGAAGAGGTCAAAATAAATTTTTATAAAAATTTAAATCATATTTAGAACTAGGAAATCAACCTCAATCAATTAAGAAATTAGCTAGACATAGATAATAGGTATCTAATAATTAAATAAAAAATAAGAAAATAAAACTAAAATTACAAATTGAGAGAATCATCGCAGCCGAAGTCTACCTGCCTCTCTCCCAAGCCGTCTCTTCCTCCAAATTATTTTTCTCTATTTTTTTCTATGTTTTCTGGTGTTTGAAAGAATGTGGCTAGCAAGGCTATCTATAGCCTTCACCCAAAACAAGATGTGCACGTGAATACTGATGATAAGGATAGCAAAGTCGGTGGAAAAAGTTTCTCTTTTGAAAACTAAGTGATAGTATTATTGCGTGTCGTGGAAGAATTTAATAAAATGTGCCCGGATTTTTATTGGCTCAAACTATATCTGGTCCCACTTATAGCAGCTGGCTCTGTTAAGATTCGTTGATATATCAAACTTGATACACCAAGTTTTACCGGATTCCACTTTTGATTTCCTTCACACGCTCAACTGTTAAGGACTAAACAAGGAAACTAGTCCCCTTGTCTTCTCAAATTCCTTCACACGCTCATTACTCTAACAAGCTTATCTATGATCTCAGCCGAGTTCTCGGTCAAAAAACTGATTCCGAATCAAACTCAAGTTCCCTGTTATGTTCAAACTCTCTCCCAAACAATCATCGCAGGCTCGAGTTATTTCTATTGTAGTTGCAGAAAATCCCATAACACACACAGGAACAATCTAAAAGCTCACTTATGTGTCTTCCACCTAGATCATATGATCAAAACTTACACAATAATGAACAAACAATGAACACAAGAGATTTACGTGGTTTGGTGTTAAAACCTACATCCACGGGAGAGGGTTTCACTATGATATGATGATTATTACAAGCACAGATGATTGCCTATGGATTTTCACAGTAGTTATCTCTCTTACTCTCTTACAGGATTTATCAACCCTATTACAATTACTCACATGCCTATTTATATCCAAAATATAAAATTAGGGTTTGGACCACAGATCCTTGGATACAATTTGCTTCGAGTACATTTACTTCGGACATAGTCGGCTTCGACGAGGTGATCTTATTGTAACTTACTTGGAGATGAACTCTGGTTCGCTAGCATTTCGCTTCACTGGTAGATTCATTCAGTAGACCTCACTATAACTATTGTGGTCCTTTCGCTCTTCCACCAATAATATCTTGCCATTTGTCCTGATAACTAACAGACAGTTGATATGACCGTTCTGTTCGCGCATTAAATGCCCATCTGTCTAATTCAAACTTAGTCGTTGATTCTCTAGTAGTGCTTTCCACGCGTCTCAATCTTGTGTACTAGACGGAGATCCCTATGTTGATTGAGTATTACTTCGGTGTTCACTTGAAATATATTTCTCTCGTGTTTATGTGTTGAGATGTGAACACGTGGTGAGATGATTTTCTGTCCCCATATTTTTCCTCTTTTCTTTACATCCAAACGAGGGTAGGATGGGAAGAGAATTCAAAAAGGCTTTAACTCTCGCCACGTTTTTGGAATTTTCGGAAAACCGCCGCCACGGTTTCGATTTTGCACTTTATGACCGACACGTCCAACCAATTTCTGCTTTTCCATCTTTTCATCCGGTTACTCTGGTATAAATATCTCTTTGAACAATTCTCTTCTTCATTAACTTTTATTCCCCTCATAACTTTCCTTCTTCTGTCAGACCTGTATTCCGCCATTAACTTCATCTTCTTTACTTCCAACATTAATTCTTTCTGTGATTCCGCCTCTCTATATGACCTAGTTCCAAAACCTTATTTCTCCAAATCCCCTTCCTTCATAAAGATGGCAGCCAATCAAGATGCTGCTTCTCTACGGATTCCTACTGTTGGGTAAGATTTTCTCCACTATTCTTTTAACTTTTCATCTTCTGAGTTAACCTTATTTTTATTTTATTTTTGATTTTCAGATTTTTGCAAACAAAAATTGTCGCTAAATTCAATGCCGAACTTCAGCCACGAGGTCTTAGATTAACCATTCCCGAGGGATCTGGCTTAGGAGTTGACCTTACTTTGAAGGTGATTGAGGAAGAATCTTGGAATGCCAACATGGTTATAATTTCTTTAGGTCAACTGCGGACTGGTCTGCAATTTCCTCTCTGCAATAGTGTGAATCCCTTGTTCTACGAGGTTATGATTCGTCTGTTGCCTCAGCGAGGTGTATTTCAACTGAGCGGTAATGCTATTCGCTTGGTAATGAGTTTGTAGCTTGTTCGCAGGACTACTCGACCATCCCTGATAAAAACCTTTCATTCACTCCTTATGATTACACTGCAAGCTCATTCTTGTCAAAATATATCCAGAATCGTTTTGATCGTCGAGCCGAAAGATGGGCTATTCGCTTCAACTGGGAGGATGTCACCGATGACTAGAAACTCATTCTTCTCGGTCTTGACCCGAAGATAAACAAAACCATTCAGTACCTTCGTCTATCCAACGACAAAAATTGGGTGAAATATCCCTTAATCCTCGAAGGCCCTTGGGTTTGGGGTAGTCATTTTGATAGTGTCCCTTGTCAGGGTCCCTTGGGAGAGCATCAACATTTCCCTCTATATGAGTCGTGGACCCTCAGATGGTCCTATAGAACTCCTGAGGTATTCTTTTTCTTATTTTGTTTTGTTACCTTTCTTCTTTAACTTCTCCCACATTAATCTTCGTGATTTCAGGATGTTGTTGCTGCCAATGAGATAAAGCCTAAATCTCGCAAGCGTTCATCTTTGGAGCCTAGCAAGGTAAAGAACACATTCTCTCATTGTTGTATTTCCTTTTGTTGCCCCTGTTCTTTATCTGACATTGACGAATTGTTGTTGCGAAGACGGAATCTGGCGAGGTAAAGGCTAGCCCTCCGAATAAAAAGTCACATCGCTCTGTGAAGACTCGGGCCACTCTTAAGGTGCCCATGATATTAGATGAAGATTTGGAGGTTTTTGCTTCGTTGAAAACTACTAAGGTGGTTGACACTCAGGCCAAGAAAGACACTATTCCTCTGGAAGTTGAAAATAAGGCCACCGAAGAATAAGTCCTTGTGGAGGAAAAAAATGAAGATTCAATGGTTTCTCCAACAGTTAGCGATGTAGTCCGTATAAAGCCTGCCTCTGAAATTCCTTCGGTAATAGAGGTGCCTCAGTCCAAATCCGATGCTGCGAAGATATTTAAGACTGGGGAAGGGTCTTCACAGGGACATGAACAAGAAGCTAAAGAACATACTAAGTTGTCTACGCTGGAGACTCTCCAAGAAAAGTGTTATCGCAAGGTGAACACTTGGATTCAAATATTCAAAGCTATAAAAGAGGGAGTGGTAGTGGATATCCCTTCGCAAGTCTGCAATGGAATGATGGTATTGTTGTCTGAATCCTTTTCTTTGCTTGGATCGGAAGAGAAACGTCAAGTATCTTCCTCGTTGACAAGAGCTCAGCAAGCTGGTTGATGTGATTTTATATAGTGGTAAAAAGAGGTTCGATTCTCGAACTTGTGAAGGTAATGATTTTAAAAAATATTAAACTTAATCTAAACTAATAAAAATCAAGAAATTAAACTAGAGAATATTTTTAGAAAATATGGAGAAAACTAGGAATCAAGGTTCAGTTATTTCTAACAATTTATGTGATTAATCATGTAATTCTTTTAACAATTTAATTCAAGTTTGCCAAAAATATGTTTCCTAAAAGAATAATTGTAAATCCTAAGCATGAGACATCAAGAGTAATTAACTAAGCATGACCCATCAAAAGAGAACACAACTATTTAATAAAAACCATTTTTTTCTAATTTAAATCCATGCAAATAATAATAAAAGAATTATAAATAATTAATTAAAAATAGACTTACCACATAAAATTGAGAGAAAAACCTCCTCCATCATCCCAGTAAATAGACTTAGCCCATGGTGAAGAAAACTTGCTCAAAAGTTGATTTCATTGCTCAAAATGTTGATTACAAGGTTGAATTACGCTGTAACAGCTGATTTGATACGCTTATATGCGTTACAGGAGAGGGTTCAGCTGTTACAGAAGAGTTTAAGCAACAAATGGTTTGAAGTAATAGACAACAGGAAAATTCAAATCAGCAACAGTTATAGATGTTACTGAGTCTTCTTCTCCGGCAGTGATGGATGAAGAACAGTCGGCCGGTGCAGTAGCAGTTGACCGGATGTTGACGGAGCTTCACCTGAATTCTCTATTTTCTTCCCTAGGCTTTTGTTATCGATTCTCTTGGCTTCTCTTGGTATTTATAGATAGTAGAAACCCTAGAGAGAGTTCTAAACCTAATAGAACTCTCTAGAACAGCCCACAATTCCCAATCCTAATCGAATCATGATTCCGGCCAAATACATGATTTTTCAACTGATTTCACGGGATTTTTTTGTTGTTTCTCGATTGTTCTAACTTGTGTGGGATATCTACTAACATTTGGAACAATCTGGAAGCGAAAGAAACCAAATTACACATTGATTTTATGTTGCCAGTAGAAACAGTTGAGCCCGATGAGTTGACCCGGTGACTCGGCCCGATCCAGCTCGCTGGGTTGACTCGCTGGGTTGACCCGCTGGGTTGACCCGATCCAGGGGTGCCCCAATCCAAAGTGTGGGTGCTTTGATCCATTTTCCCGGGTGCCTTGAACACTTTTTGAGCCAATTTTTCCACAAATCTTTATTCTTCTAATGTACCTACAAAAGCATAAAAACACGTAATAGATACAAAATCGAATACTAACTCACTAGAAATTAAGGTGCAATTCAGACACTAAAATGTGTCTATCACTGGTCTACTGACATTGGTAATCTCCATTACTTCTTCGGTTTATCTTTTCATTTGCCACTTTTTTGCTTAGTGCATATGTGTTGTGCAAGAATATAATCTTAAGATTTCTTTACTAGAGGAGGCTCGTCAGTCAGAGATGGACTGCATAAGGATGGAAAAGGAGGTTTTGTAGATAAAAAAAGATAAAGAAACAATGCAAGCGGAATTGGATTCCGAGAAGGCTTCTACAAATTCTTTGGGGAAAGGAGTCTATGAACTTCTTGGTAAGATTCGCTACATCTCCTTATCTTTTAGTCTTTTCATTCCTTTGTTCTTCGCTAGTTGATACTTGGTGTGTTCTGCTCCGAAGAACGCTGCCAAGTTCATCAAAGAGCTGCCAAACAAAACAATCTAGAAGTTAAGGTTTTGCGTGAGCAACATAGAGAATATAGACAGTAAATTGAGTTTTTGTCCTTTGAGTTAGAGAATGATGTTGGAATGGGTCATCGCGTAGATCAACTAGTTCACGAGCTTCAGAACTTAGATGAGTTAAATTTTCATCTTGACGATAATAATATGGAACTGACTCGCCAAAATACAGAGCTTGAAGGCGAACTCGAGTCCCTGCGAGCTGAGAAGAAAAAATTTATTTCAAGGAAGGATATTACTGGGGCAAATCTTTACACTGCTGAGAAGGATCTCTGCACCTCGCAGACTTATCTTTGTACATCCCAAAAAGATTTTCGCATTGTATGATTTGATTTTAACAAGTTGCAAACGGATCACAAACAATTGCAGAAGGATCTTGAGAAGGTTAAATTAGATTTGCGCCAGGTTCGTCTGGAGAACTTAGAAATAATAAAGACCAGTGATATGGTGTTAGCATATAGTGAAAAATCTAATATTCGGATGAAGGATATGGATATAATTATTTCCCTATATCAGGCACAATTTGGCAATATTTCAGAAAAAGCCATGGATCAGTTGGCTAACACCAAGTGCAAGGTTGCTGAGCTAACAAGTAAAAAAAAAAAGTTGAGGAAACCTTAAAAGTTGTTATCTCGCAGAAAGAAGGTTATTTTAGAAGACCAATTTTAGCTTCGTGTTGCCTCTAATTGCTCTGGATTCTTGGCTAATCACTTTTTGTTTTTCTTTACAGATTCGGAGAGACAAATGGAGAAAAGATGAAACAAATTCGCCAGGAGCTAGATCAAGCTCGACAAGATTTGGAGAGGACTCAAGATGACAAGGATGGCGAAACCCAGAAATTTGAGGATCTCGTTGAGAAGTATAAGAAACTTGACAAAAAAATTAACTAATTTTAAGTAGATCAGAAAGCTTCCTTCAAACAGATGAAAAAACATTACCAAGCATCATCGAACAATGTTTGTTAGAAATTTTCCAACACTCTTTGTGATAGACTTAAGGCTCGCCCAGTTGTATTGAAGTTACCTGAGATCACTTCTGATGAAGAAGAAGAGAAGTCAGCGAGGAAGAAACCGAAGAAGATGACGAAGAAGCTGTCAACGAAGAAGAGGTTAATCCCAAATGAGATGTTAGCGAAGATCAATCTCGACAAGAACAATCCTTGGAGAAAATTGCCATTGAAGGATTTTCCGAAGACAAACCTCAAGAAGAAAAAAATGAAGATATTCAAGTTTAGTTCCTCTTTTGCCTTTTTTACACAATTGCTTCCTCTGATATGGATGGTGGCATAGCTTGAGCTGATAATCATTACCTTTTTACCTGTAAAATGACAAATTTTAGTTAGTGAATTAATATTTTTTACTAAATTGTCCTTATTTTATTTTTTGTATAAAAAGATTCGCATTTAATTTTCTTTCCCTTATCAGTATTAATCATATCCTTGGTTAGAACTTAATCAAAATTATATGTTTCCAATTTTTGTCTACTTCCATGCTTTTAGATCAAAGATCCACATAGTCTCGCAAGTCTTAAATCTTGCACTTTTTATATACGAAGCGGTGCATTCTTAATGGCCTTTTACTTAGTCGGCGAAGTGAGCGAGCCTAAATACTCCCGTGAGCAATAGTCTCTCAAACCTCGCCTTATCAGGCTACTTCATCTCTCTAGAAGAGGGTGTCATCTCTTTATGTTCCCCCTGGCTGCCCGTTTAAGGAGGGTTACTTTTGGGGGTTAGCCCTAGCTCCTCTCATCCGGTTATGCAACAACCAGTTTGTTTTCGTAGACCTCTTATTCTTTCGCCCATTTGGATTTGGGTCTGAGGTCCACACCCTAGGAGGGGTGTCTTGGGGACCAAGCATAAACCATCAAGGACTTGGCCATATGGAAATGGCCAGTCACGCTTCAAACGTGTCGGGAACTCATGCCTCAACCCTGTACCTCGGCTCATCTTGCATAGTTTATACCTCTTGTCGAATGTCTTTCGCCAGGCCATGATGCGGCGAACCACAACCCGACGATATTCAGTAAAATTTAGGTCTTAAATGCCTTTTACCTATAGGAGGATAAGTCTTATTGGCCTCATAATGAGGTATTCAATGCCCCTTTATAGGTATTACTCAGTGTGCCTCTACCTTTTTAGGCGAAAGATCCTAGAACCTCACCACATAATGCGTCATAGATCTTATAAGTTTGCCTCTTGCCTCTTGGACGAATTATAGGTCTTATGTTTTGACTTCCCTTGACTCGTAGGAAGCTTTCAGAACACATCATGTTGGATTCCATCCTGTAATGCAGGTTTTATAAATTATCAATGCACTTGTCTTAATTGTACCATCGTACCTTCTTCGAGAGTCTTCGTCATCAGCTTTACGAATAATATTTTTTGATGTACTTCATGGGTGGTCCAACTTATGTTCTTCATGATCCACCATCTCGTATGCTCCACTAAAAATAATTCGTTTCACAATGTATGGTCCTTCCCATGTAGGTTCTAGCTTCCCTCCAAGTCTCTTTCTATACGACGGTATTTCTCGCAAGACCATCTCACCGGGCTCGTAAGCTCGCATTCTGACTTTCTTATTATATTCCCTCGCAAGTCTCCTGTGATAATTTTCCATGTGCTGCTATGCTCTTTCTCGATTATCCTCCAAATCATCAACCTTAGATAATATTAGGTCTGAAGTGAGATTCTTAATCCATACCTCTCTTTTTGTTGTCGGTATCATGATTTTTGTGGGAAAGACCGCTTCTACCCCGTACGTCAAATGGAACGGAGACATCCATGTTGCACTTCGCTGGGTTGTTTTGTATGCCCATAGCACATTATGCAATTCTTCGCACCATTCCTCATGTTTCCCTTCCAATTTTTTCATCAGATTGTCTGGAATAGTTTTGTTTGTTGCCTCAGCTGTCCATTATTTTCTTGATATATCGGGGTTGATTTTCCTTGCTGAATCTTGAATGTATTAAACAACATAGCGATGTTTTCCCCTTCGAATTGTTTCCAATTGTCCGAGATAATTTTTGCTGGTATGCCAAACCTGCAAATGATATGCTCAAACAGAAAAGCAAACACATCTTTCTCCCTAATGTTTTTTAATGGTTTCGCCTCTACCCATTTGGTGAAGTAATATGTAGCTACAATCAAATACTTCCTTTGCTTTGATCCTGGAACTAATGGCCCAACAATATCAACTCCCCATTTTGCAAATGGCCATGGGCTAAGCACCAAATGCAAAGTTTTCGCTAGATTTTACCAAATCTCTGACACTCTTCGCATCTCTGGGTTACTTCCTTCGCATCATCATGCATATAGGGCCAGAAGTATTCTTGCCTTTTCCTTTTGCGCCAACGATCTTGTACTCTATGATTTCCTGCATCTCCATAGTGTATAGCTTTCAGAAAAATTATCCTTTCCTCCTTAGATAAACACCGTAGCAATGGTCCATGAAAAGATTGTCGATACACAATGCCCACGTGCAGCTGATAATTTGTGGACTTACTTATGATCTTGTTAGCCTGCAATCTATCTCGGGGTAATTTTCCTTCGCTCAGGTATTCATGAATTGGGATTCGCCAATCATCTATTCCTTTATCGTCGCCCATATTTATTGCCAATGCCTCCATACTTGCTACCACTTGTTTTTCTGACGGATATCGTAACCATTCTACTTGCACCGAAGTAGTATCAGGATCACTCATCATTGATGACACGAAAGCCAATGCATCGGCCAATCTATTGTCCTTTCGGCAGATGTGTCGCCACTTGATATTCAGAATCTGAGACGCATAATGCCTTGCCACTTTTCGATATCTTAACAGTGGGGGGACAAATGTTTGATATCTTCCTTTTATCTGCCTAACCACCAATTGTGAGTCACTTGTAAGCCTGATGTCATCAAGTTTCATTTCAATTGCCAATCTGACTGCTTGTATCACTGCTTCGTATTCAGTCTCATTATTAGTTGCCGAAAATTTCAGCCGAAATGATGGGACAATTCTCGTACCTCCTGGCAAAGTAAATACTATGCCAATTCATCTTCCTTTGTTGTTTGAGGACCCATCAGCATATATATCCCATATACTCGGATGATCTTCTTTAAGTAAATACTATGCCAATTCCTCTTCCTTCCTCCAAATTTAGCATCTCTTCTATATCTTCATCTTCTTATAAGGGAAAATCGACCAGAAATCAGCAATAACTTGAGATTTGGAAGATGTCAATATTCCATATTCCACACCAAATTGTTTTATTTGCATGTTCCACTTTGACACTCTTGTCACTCGCTGAGAACTTTTTAGTACTGATTCGATAGGTGTCTTCGTCATTACTTTGATGGGATGAGCTTGGAAGTAAGTTTATAGCTTCTGAGTCGCATATACCAATGCAAATATGAACTGCTCAATCTTCGTATAATGTTTTTCTGTTGATCCAAGTGTTTTGCTGATGTAGTAGATGGGTTTTTTGACGTTTTCCTCCGTTCAGATCAATATCGCGCTGATAGCATCCGATGTTGCTGCGAGATATACCAAGAGTTGCTCCCCTGGTTAAGGTCTTTGCAACACGGACAACTTGCCAAATATACTTTAATGCTTTGAAGTGCATGTTCACAATCCTCTGTCAATGAGAATTTTGCTCCTTTCTCTAATGTATCAAAAAATAGCCTGCATTTATCCGAAGATCTAACAATGAATCTTCCCAAAGTTGCGAGCTGCCCATTAAGCTTTTGCACGTCCTTTAATTTTTTTGGTGATGGCATGTCCCTGATTGCTTGTACCTTCACTGGATCAACTTTTATCCTATTCTTTGACACTATGTATCCCAAGAATTTTCCCGAAGCTACACCAAAGACACACTTCGCAGGATTGATTTTCATTTTGAAACTTGCGCATTTGATCAAAAATCTCTTTCAAATCTCGTACATGATCTTCAGACTTTTTACTTTTTACCAACATATTGTCTACATATACTTCCAATGTGGAAGCACCCATTGAACAAATAATTTCTCTACCATTCGTTAGTAAGTAGCCCCTGCATTCTTCAACCCAAAAGGCATTCTTGTGTAACAGTATAATCCTCTTGGAGTAAAGAAAGAAGTATGCTCCTGATCTTCCTCGGCGAGTGGTATCTGGTTATAACCTAAGTATCCGTCCATGAGGGAGAGGGTTTCGTATCCTATCGCTGATTCAAATATTTAAGATATATCTGGCAGAGGAAAACAATCTTTTGGGTAAGTTTTGTTTAAGCCACTGAAGTCAATAAAGATTCTTATTCCTTTATTTTTCTTCGGAACAATTACCATGTTTATGATCCACTGTGGATATTTCGTAGGCCTAATAATTTCTGTTTCGTGATAGACATATTTTTGCGTCTGATTTGTCTCAATTCTTTATACTGATATTGCTCGATTGTGTACTAATTGTATTATTTTATATATTTATAGGAAAATAAATAATTATGGAAAAATCGGCTCGAAAAGTTATAAAAGCACCCACTAAATTGATAAAGGCACGCAAAATTGATAAAAGAACCCCATCTTTGGTTCAGGGCACCCACCTTTAAAAAAATTTAAAATGGAGTATTGGCGGGAAAGTATACTTCTCATCTGCGTAGGTTGAAACAAGATTTGAAGAATATTTTGAAGTCGTTTAAGCATGAATATCTTCTTGCCTAAATTATAGGAGTTTTAAAAGTTTGGAAAGACTAACAATTAAACGAGAAATCATGAGTTTTGACGCAAAAAGGAAGAAGATATATTCTCGGTCTTAGCTTGATCATGTGTATTAAAGGAGATAATATCTCCACAAGGTTTGCGTATATCGAGAATTAGTGTTGAGCTGTGAAAAAAGGGAAACATTTATAAAGAACATCAGAAGATTGAGGAATAAAATATTTGGCCATGAAAATAAAATCCCGTGAATATTTTGAGAAGTGATGGTAGAGATTTGGAAGGAGATTTGTAGATGGGTTAGTGTTTTATTATAAATAGAAGTGGTGTAGAAGAGATAATAGGGGGGCTGGCAGAGGACAGAAGCTAGAGAAAAAGATCCAGATTTTTTTTTGTTGTTGCTGCTGCTGAAGAACACGAAGAACAGAGGCTTTGACAACGGTTTCTTCAACCCTCTCAACCGCGGTTTCTTCATCCATTTGCAACAGATATCTTCATCTTTGCAAAGTTTATCTTCAGCTGCAACAGTTTCTTCAACGCATCTGCAACGGATATCTTAGCATTTGCAACGTTTATATTCAAGCTCTATTGCAACTGTTACTCTGTAAAGTCCATAAAACGTTGCAGATTTCTTGTTACATTACTTTTAGCTTCTTTTCATCTTTCAAGCACTTTTTGAGCTATGTACCAATCTTTTGAGGGTGTTTTGAGCAAGATGAGATAAACCCCATCACTGAGGCAAGGAGGAACCATTTTTCCATGATTAATTGGTAACTTTTAATAATTTTTTTATGACTTTTGTATTTATTTTTAATTGAAATTAATATTTTTCTTAATTGATTGTGATTTTATTTGATGGTTTCTGCTGGGACTTAGAGCTTTTGATGATCCATGCTTGTGATTTACAATTCATATTTTAAAAATCTACCTTTGGCAAAAATTATAGTCACTTATTTGAACTAGAATTGTGTAGAATTATTAGTTTTGGAACCGATTAAAAGTGGTTAAGGGTGAAATCCATAACCTCAGTATTTGCGAATATTATTTTCATATTTTGTGTATATTTTTTTAGATTAAAATTAGTTTATTAAATCTTAAATCAATCTTCACAAGTTCGGGAGTTTGAAACCTTTTCTTACCACTATCACAAAACACATCAGTTTTTGGCGCCGCTGTCGGGGACTTATTTTTAGATTTGTTTTTATTTATTTTTAGGTCAATTAGTTTAGTTAAATTTTTATTTTATTTTTATTTATTTTTTGTTCTATTTTACGTTTTTGGGTTTTTTTTCTTTGTATTATAGGTTTGGATCAAAAAGAAATTGGAGCCAAAGATTATAGTGATTGATTAAAGACTTGGAGTCAAAGATAAATTGAAAAAAACGGAAAAAAAAGACAAGATTTTTTTTAGTTAATTCTTTTTTTAGGGTTTTTATTTTTCTTTTTAGAAAATTGTATTAGGAAATTCTTATTATTTTTGTAATTGTTTTAGGTATTTTTCTGTTTTTACTTAATTTTGGACTTTGGACTTTGAACTTTTGGACATTATTATTATTTTTAAACCCTACGGAAGGGTAATTAAATATAAACTGCATAGGGAAGGACGACAATTACGATATTGACTCGGCCCCTCGGGTTTGTACACTGACATGAGTCGACTTCAACGGTTTATCGCCCGTCTGGAACGGGAGGTAAGACTCTAACCACCCACGAATCCCCTGTCAGTGGGTTTTCTATATTCCTTCGTAATGCGTATATGTTGAGGACTTGAATATGGAATTTACTTTTCTAGTAAAGGGCAGAAACTGGCCATATAAGACAAGGGTTCGGATTTCATCATCGTATCCTTTCTGACCGACTTAAGAACACATTACCTACACGAACCTAAGCCTAAAATTTGACTAGAAAGAGACCTATAGGGTAACGAGCTTATTGGAAAGTCATTCAAAAGGACTATATTGGTTACTCTGTTGACCTAACTCAAAGTTCAGGAAGATTATTTTAAGTAGATTCGAGCCGCCTTGTAACCCAAGGAAACGTTGCCAAACAGGTAGGGTTATCAAAGCTCCTTAGAGCTTATCCTGTTTCTATTCAATCTAACTCGGATCGTTCTAAGAGATCTGCTAAAACTGTAACTAGTTGACTTTTGGAAGAATAGAAGCTGGTCTAGAAAAAATCTAAGTTGAGTCATCATGCTTTTTGTTTGCTAGATTCAGTAGGTTTGATTTGGTTGAGTCAGCCTTGTTTGTGTTTGTTTAGAATCCCTTCCGGTAGGTAGGGCTGTCAATCTTTATCCGAAATCAGACATCCGAATCCGATAATCCGGGATCCTATAGGATATTATCCGTTATAACGGATATCGGATATTAGATACGGATATTCCTATCGGATATTAAGGGTTAACGAAACGGAACCGGATAAGTTATTATCCTATAGGATATTATCCGTATCCGATAACCTATTACTAAAAGTTTTCTATTCTACCCGGACCTGGCTACCCCTCTTTCAGTCTTTCTCTTTGGCTCTTTGCCTCTTTCGTTCTCGTTCACACTTCACTCCACAGACAGTCAGACACAGTTGAGTTCTACTTCTCGTGCACACTTCACAGACACTGAGACACGTTCTCGTCCCTCTCTCAGTGAAAAACACTTCATCAACGGCACCTTCATCACCACCAGTCCACCACCATCTTCTTCCTCTATCGACACAACAGGTATGTAACAAAAATGAAACTAGGGTTTTATGAGAATCAAAAATTTTTGGGTTTTTTTAACTTATATTACCATTCTTCCCAGAATCCCAGTTAATACATCATTTGTCATCTTTGGGTCCTATATGATTTACAGTTTTCGTTGTGATCTACTCTATGTTGTAATCCCTAACAATCACAGCTATCGTATCTGATTCAATTGGATAAGTAATACTACCCCATTGAG
>JAJJMC010029624.1:11876169-12000689 GCA_023531435.1 Papaver californicum | reverse complement strand
TTTTTTTTTGCTCCTCTATGGTACGCCTTAGCTTTTATGAAGATTGTTCTTCTTAGTTCCGTGAACCACTAACTTAGATAACTAGGATTCTCAACCGTAATTCCCTTATCCGGTAGAACTAGGGTTTCCAAATTTTTCTCATATCATACGTATATACATATATACATATATATATATATATATGGATAACACTGAGAGTATTTGTAACACCTACAGTTTTTTGCATGACGCTTACTCAAGGACGCGTCATGGCGTGGGATAAAACTTCATCGTAAGCTTATAAAGCATACTCTGGGATGCATTAGGGTGTGAATTTACTATCTTTGGTACAATTGGCATTCATGCTAACTAGATGGCGGATAAGCCTAGAAGCCGGCTAACCAGTTACCAAATATACTAACCCGTTGGCGTTTTTGCCTAAAGTACAGTCGATGAATGTCCCTTCCATTTCTTTTATATAGGGAGGAGGTGTTAGTTGGAAATCGATGAAGCTTAGCTGGCTAACCAGAAAGCGGATTAGCCTAGCAGCTGGCTAACCAGTTAGCGGATTTGGCCAACCAGTTGGAGGATTAGCCTAGAGGCGCCAAGAAGAAAGCGGATTCGGCTAACCAGTTGGCGGATTTGCCTAGACATACTAACCAGTTGGCGTATTTGCTTGTACTTTGCCCGAGAAAGCTTGAATTATGCGAAAGCATCATTCATTCGTGTTGCATACTCAAGATTGCATATTTGCATACCTTGCAAAAATCTTTTAGCCTATGCGTACTAGGCTTAGCTTGGCCTTTGGCCTTGCAACGAAGTTGGAATCGATGTTGGCTTTGCCTTAATAGGCTTAAGTTACTTGTTCCTTTCGAATTGACCATTCATATGAACTACGGTAATGCAAAGGCCTTGCAACGAAGTTGGAATCGATGTTGTTTTTGCCTAAATAAGATTGAGTTGCTTGTCCCCTTTCGATTGAAATACGGTCATACTTGATCCCTTCAAGGTACAGGTTGGGTACGTAGGCAGCCGCAATGTAATACAATTAGGTGCAGCACCTTGTCGCTTATATCATCTAATTTAGAGGTAATTGCGACATTATGGTAACTCATATCATCTCGCTTAGCAATGAAAAGTCAAGAGATGATTGTTTCTGTACTTGATGAGGTAGTTGCAATTCCATTCGATGGGTTGTTCATACTTTGTATCAACCTTTACGGCATGGAATGATATATGTCTGGATGTTGCACCCTTGGCAAAAGCAAGATTAGTGCAGGTTCCAGCGCATGGTCAAAGCAGAGTTAAGAAATTGGTAATTAGGCTTAAAATGGCCTAGGTGCTAGTCCAAGGAATGACTTAGGCCTGGACAATGCTCGTAAACAAATGATGCATGCCAAAGGCATCACCATTGGCTTTTATGGCCTTGCACCCTTTGCAGAACAAGGGGTGAGTTGGAGTAGTGTGGGAACTACGTTTTGAGTATCATGCTTGCAAAGCATGCTTGGGAAGGAAAATCTACCTGCATTTGCCAACGAGAAGTAAGGATTTAAGGCCCAGTTACCGTTTTTCAAGCCGTTGCATCGGGAATTCTGGTCTACCCAGCGCATAACGTCGGGGGCAAAAATTTTCGGTCTGTAAAAAATGGTATCAGAGCAAGTTCCGAGATAATTCTAGTGAATGAGCGTTGTGGAATCGTCAGTGAGTATTTTTCCTACAAATAAGAAATGATAAGGTGGAAGTGTAGGAAAACTTATGCGCAACTTGAGAGGGTAGGCCAACTATTACGCGGCAAGTGCTAGACTTTGCTGAGCATTGTGCCACTGTTTGGCCTAATTTAGGCACTTGACCACCGGAGACTGTCGGGGTCAGTTGGATGGTATCCGACTACTATGGCATTTGGGTTGATCAACGCACACTCGTCAACTGGAAGAAGTGTGATGCCAGTGCTAGCGTTTGACAAAACCTAAGGACATTCCGGAAAGTCGTCTAGGACGATGGGCTAGCATCCGGGGGAGTAAACTGTTGGGGATGGTGCAAGACCGGTGGATCCAACTACTCTGGCACTGGACAACGAAGTACTTCAGAAAGCATGGATTGTCATGTCAATGACCCGTGCCAAAATCTTGGCAATGACCTTGTGAACTTTGGGACTCCCGAGTGTATGGTATGGGACGTGCATTAAAGATACCGTGTTGAGATATCCTTTTTGGAAAGTGGCCAACTTGATATTTTTGGTACCGTTGTGGACTCACTTGGGGTTTATGGGCATGTGGTATGGGACGAATGCTCAAAAGGTCTTAATTGTCGTTAATGACAAATTGAAGGAACCTTGTGATTTCTGAGTATCTTGGTATGAGATTTGTGCTTAGAAAATCCAAATCGATGAAGCTTGTCCATAATAGTTTTGTTTTGAATTTCAGGGACGAATTCTTTGAAGGGTGTAGTAATATAACATCCGTATTTTTCGCATGACGCTTACTCAAGGACGCATCATGGCGTGGGATGAAACTTCATCCTAAGCTTATGAAGCTTACTCAGGGATGCATTAGGGTGTGAATGCATTAGCTTTGGCACAATTGGCCTCCATGCTAACTAGATGGAGGATTAGCCTAGCATCTGGCTAACCAGTTAGCGGATATGCTAACCCGTTGGCGTTTTTTCCTAAAGTGCATTCGATGGATATCCCTTCCCTTCCCTTTATTTATTTTTAAAAATACGAATAAAACATATATAGGGAGGAGGTGTTGGTTGGAAATCAATAAAGCTTAGCTGGATAACCAGAAAGCGGATTAGCCTAGCAGCTGGCTAACCAGTTAACGGATTTGGCCAACCAGTTGGCAGGTTAGCCTAGAGGCGCCAACCAGAAAGCGGATTTGGCTAACCAGTTGGAGGATTTTCCTAGCCATACTAACCAGTTGGCGATTTGCTTGTAGCTTGCATGAGAAAGCTTGAATTATGCAAAAGCATCATTCATTCGTGTTGCTTACCCGAGAATGCATATTTACATACCTTGCGAAAGTCCTTTGGCCTATGCGGATTAGGCTTAGGTTGGCGTTTTGCCTTGCAAAAAAGTTAAAGTCGATGTTGCCTTTGCCTTAATAGGCTTAAGTTTCTTTTTCCTTTTTAATTGACCTTTCGGATGAACTATGGTCATGCAAAGGCCTTACAACGAGGTTGGAATCGATGTTGGTTTTGCCTAAATAGGCTTGAGTTGCTTGTCCCTTTTCGAATGAACTACGGTCATACTTGATCCATTCTAGGTACGGGTTGGGTACGTAGGCAGCGGCAATGCAATATTAAGGTGCAGCACCTTGTCGATCATTTCAACTAATTTAGAGGTGATTGCGACATTATGGTAACTCATATCATCTGGATCGGCAATGCCAAGTCAATAGATGATTGTTGCAAGACTTGATGAGGTAGTTGCAATTCCATTCGATGGGTTGTTCATACTTTGTATCAACCTTTACGGCATGGAATGATATATGTCTGGATATTGCACCCTTGGCAAAAGCAAGATTAGTGCAGGCTCCAGCGCATGGTCGAAGCAGAGTTAAAAAATTGGAAATTAGGCTTAAAATGGCCTAGGTTCTAGTCCAAGGCATGACTTAGGCCTGGACAATGCTCGTAAGCAAGTGATACATGCCAAAGGATCACCATTGGCTTTTATGGCCTTGCACCCTTTGTAGAACAAGGGGTGAGTTGGAGCAGTGTGGGAACTACGTTTCGAGTATCATTCTTGCAAAGCATGCTTGGGAAGTCAAATCTACCTGCATTTGCCATCGAGAAGTTAGGCTTTAAGGCCCAGTTACAGTCTTTCAAGACGCCCATCGGGGAGTTCCGGCCTGCCCAGCGCATAGCGCCGGGGGAGGGATTTCCCGGTCCGTGACATTATTATTTTATAATTTTTACAAACCCTAGTTTCATCGTTGTTCTTTTGGAGTAGAGTTATCCTCAACAGTAGCAGTTATAATACCTGTAAGTTTGATTTTGATAAACCAAAGTCTTTGATAACCTTTCTTTTCTTTTGTGATGAACTCTTCGTTTTGTAATTTATATCTTAAGCGGATCATGATAATTATTAATCGAGACTGTAACTCTAATTCTTCAAGTAAGAAACTGGGTTGTAGAAGTAAAAGGATGAAGATAATTTCTCCTCAAGAAATATAGTCCAAAATTAGTCGTTCTTTGAATAAGATCACAAAACTTGTGCGTGGTATGCCCCTTGATCGTTTGAAAGCTACCCGTGAATATGCTATGAACCTCACATTCGCGATTAATGCTGAAGAAGAAGCACGACATAGAGAGGTATCAGAAAAGATGCAGGCTAAGGATGAGAAACTCACAGTTTATATGCATAAGCGACATCTTCGAGAAATTGCGAGAAAGGAAGAAGAAAAATGGATAGAGCGAGTTGTTTGTCCTTATGGAGTATCCCCATATTCTGATACAAATGAATATCTTTCTAAGAAGGATCATGATGCTCATATGGAATACGAGTCTGAGTTGTTCTTAGAAGCTAAAATTGATCGTGAAACTAAGTGTGCTGACGCCTGGGACGACATGCATGCGGGGCCTATTGACCCTGCTGATGATGAGGATTCTGAAGAAGATTCGGAAGAAGACCCTGATAGGATTCCAAATAAAGACCCTGAAGTAGAAGACCTTGAAGATAACTCCAAAGAAGATTCTGAAGAAGACCATGATTCTGATGAGGAGGGTGATGACGAATATGACTCCAACTCGGATTACCAGTCTTCTTATTGAGTTTTTCTTAGTTACTTTGTCGTAGCTTATTATACTTATGTGTTTTATAGATATCTTCTTTGAATTAGACATTTCATGTATGGTCGTATTAATGGAACCATACCTTTCCTTTAGTACCTTTCATAAATTTGCGTTAATGTCTTCAAGTCTTGAGACCAATGAATGAATGACTTTATATAGAAAATTTCGTTAATTTTCGTCATAAAATTTCAGAAATATAGTGCTTGGGGAAAACGCCATATAATCTTCATACGACCTCCGTTTTGGATGATTAACCCCTTTATCTTTGTTAGGTAACAATTTCCTACGTCCCACTAAGAAAAAAAATCCAAGTTTCGAGCTTGTTTGGGTCGTCAAAACGACCCAACATTAAAATTCAGGAAGTATCCAAGAAAATTCTTTCAGTTTTCAGACCCGATATCGCTATCCGTTTTTGCCATAACTATTAGATCGTTTATCCGATTAATGCACTATTTTAACATGTTGTAGTATACATCAATACAAAACTTTTGACATAAGAATCGTGCTTCCTCACTAATTGTCGCCATCTTCAAAGTTTCTGAGAGGCAGTGTAAATTGCTTCTGAGGCGTTTTTTGTAAAACATCTTGTGATTGTTCCAACTTATACAATTCTTAAAATACCACTTTGTAATGAATGTATACGATGTTCATGAGTATGTATAATGAGTTTTGTGGTTCATGCTCAAAATTTTGTGTTTGAGGTTGTTCTGTCCTAATACGTCTGAGACCCCTCTACCTTTAGGGGAGACGGTTCAAGAAGCAGAGACGAAATAATTAAAAAGAGGAAGGATATTTTAAGGTAAAAAAAATACTTTAAAGTGGTACTTTCAGGTAGGTTCGAGAGATCAAAATTGTACATGACAAGCTTAAACCAAGAAATGGACGTTCACGTCCTGCTTCGATCACAAAGGTGGAAAAGATTGGGTAGGTCTTAAGGGAAGGAAGCAAAGAAGGTTGAGAAATCTCAATGTGATGAGTAGTTGTAGTGTGTAGATAAGAATGGATTATCTCTGGGATAAATCGCTAATTCTGTATATCTCGTCTCTTCTCTGTCTTGTTCTTTTTTCGAATAGATGAAACCATTTATTTATAGTTTGGAGGAGACACACTGATTTCTCGTAAGTAGTGGAAGTTATAAAAGAAGTGGAAGAGTAACGATTGTGGAGATTGTAGTGGAGTCATGTCCGAAAAATAGGGAGGACTTGTATGACCAATACTCCTCGTAATTTCAACTTCCCTGTAATCATCTCATTACTTGTTACCTTCTTGCTCGTGGATGTGTTGCCACAATCCACGATTGTCGTAGACCGCCAGACCAATACCCCAATAAGAACCCCCACCCCCACCCACCCCTCATATGTTGTATTTGATATCTTATGGAAATAGTGGAGTCTTGGACTATCAGTTTTGATTAATTCAAGTCAAGTCAATGACTTGCTAAGTAAGTGAGGAAAGTTGTGCAATTCACTAGCTTGGTAATCAGACTAATGAGTGTCAAATATGGTAAGTTTGGTGGATATACACCATATTAGGAATAACATGGCTGTTTTAATAGCCAGATCTTAGCTTAGAGATGACTTGGCATAAAGATCATATCCAAGGTTGCGTAAAGGTTCTTAAAGACCAGTCGTGGCACATTTAATAATAAGGTTTCATAGATAGCCACATAGGGCTAGTGCTTGGTAGAATTTGAAATTATGGTGTGTCTCTTGAGAGCGCGGCTTGGATAAGGCTAGCACTCTGCACTAGCGCAGAGTTAGCGCTTTAAGCAAAACACAAAAGAATGGCACGTCCTAAGTTGGTTAGCGCGACGGCGCTTAGGAATGGCGCGTCCTCAAGGGACGTGACTAAATAGTTAGCGTTGTTAGCGCTAGGAGTGGTGCTTCTTCAGGGACGTGCCTAAATAGTTAGCGTTGGCTAGTGCTTAGGAGTGGCGCGTCCCAAAGGAATGTGCCTAAATAGTTAGCGCTGGCTAGTGAATAGGTGTCTAAAAAACCTTAATTACTATATATTGTTTATGCTTTCTTCATTATTTATCTTGTAAATTATGTGTATTACGCTTGTTTTCTATTTTGTAGACATTTAGGAGTCATTTCAGCAAAAGAAAAAGATATATAAAAAAAAGGTTTAAAGGTAATTTCACGGGCAAGTGCTATTGGGATTCCATCCAACGTTAAGGGGCTCTCATGAAGATTTGATTAAGGAACCTCACTCTTACTCATGGCAACCAAGTCTTTAGAGAATGTTATTAAACCTAAAAGATAGAGTTGCCCGTATCATCAATGGGTGTATATATCCATTTTATTTCTCATACACTAAACCTAATTGCGTTTTATCAAAGCTCATTTCCAGGGGGTTAGTCGTGGGAGAGTTTGAGGGTTTTTTATGTATTTAAATCCCTAGGGATTTGAAGGGAGTATAGGTGAGTCTAGGGAGATTGGGAGAATTTATGAGTTTTTATTCCAAAGAGTTTGAGAAAGTCTAGGGAGTTTTGGAGATTTTATTATAGAGAGTCTAGAGAATTTGGGGGGGTTCAAATAAAATAAAATAATTATAACTGGAAATGATGATTGATGGTTATTATTTTACCGACTTAGGCTACAATCTCGAAATTGCCCTTTTTATGAATTAGATCAACTATGATACTCGCTTACCTAGCTTTCAACAAATTTTTATATGACTTCATTAATAATACCAACTTCGATCAAACATAGTTAATGGATCCTCCCCATTTACTTTCATCATTTCGTGTGAACATATTAGCTATGATATGATTTTGTTGTATTCACGTCTAGCATATATATGTACTTCGCTGCTCTTTCTCCTCCCAAACTCTCTCTAAATCCCGATTGAAGAGTCACCTTTTGAGTTCTTACACTTTTGAAAAACTCACCTTTTCAGATACCAGGCCCAAGCGAGTGCTGCTTTGGTGCTTGGTGGAGTTAATATCACTGGACCTCATTTGAATACTATTTACCCACATGGTTCAACTGATAGTCTCCCTTATGCCACAATAGGTTTTGGTTCTCTTGATGCTATGGCCATGTACACATCATAGTAAAGAGAGGGCATGACTAGAGAGGAAGGCATTAATATGGATTGGTCTCTCTCTTTTACAGTTTCATAATTACTGAAACGTTTTTCCCTCTTTCTCAAACTCTCCCCCAAAATCACTTGTTTTTTTAGAGATTCTTACCAAGGAAAAAATAGTCATAAAACTCTATAGAAATCTCTAGAAAATAAACTCCCTAGAAATCTAGGGTTTTCCCAATAATAGAGATTTTAAAGGTTTTTAGTAAACTCCCCCACGACTAACAAGGGTTTTGTAGGGACTTTAAGAGACCTCCCTAAAAATCTCCCACCACTAACATAGATTTTAAAATATTTTGGTAAACTCTCTCACGACTAACAGGTGATTTTCCAAATTCTGAAATACATTATAAACCCTCGAACTCTCCCACGACTAACCCCATGTTCATATTCTTTTTGTGGGTATGAGATGGTGAAGGGGGCAGTAGTTGAAGAAAAGAATATGTGATCTAAACGAAGCAGAGAAGCAACACAGAAAAGAGAGAATCGAAGTCGAAGAAATCATAGATGTGGTTTGAATCTGGTTGAGGTTTATGGATTTTGCTGCTCATATGGAAGAGGAAAAAAGAAGATAGATCTATTCGAGTAGAAGAAACATATTGAAGAAGAGATGAATTAGAGTTCAATGTTGAAAATTGAAGATGGGTTTCGTGGAATTGAAGAACAGATGAGATTGAAATCGATCAAAAAAGAGAAGAAGAGAAATAGGTTTAGTGTGTGGTCACTGTGAGATGATGGGTCTTAGTCGAGAGAAATGAATAGATCTATGATGGTGATTTTTGGGTTGATCTCGATTGATTTATGCTTGGCGTGTTGGTGATTGTTGTTGTTGAATCTGAGACAAAGAAAAAGAGAAGATGGGTTTTATAGTATGGGTTTGTGATGAATTCCATCTTCTAACCAATGTTGGTGGTTGAATTATTGGGTTTGATGATGTAATGGGTAGGTGTGTTGGTGGTGCTGCTAAAGAAGAAAATTCTTGAGATCGATTCGAATGTGTTGTGATTGAGATAAAAGAGTGGGTCTGTGTTACAATGGTTTCAAGTTGAGTTTGAAGAACAATAAAGAAACAATGGTATTGATGTTGTACAAGGGTTTGATTGATGAAGCTGAGATTGGGAGTATGGTTGACTGAAGCTACATAAAATGTGGAAGAGATGCAAATGGTTTTGATGGTTGCAGCTGAACAAGGTTCTGCTACTGCTGCTTGAATAGAAATGGTGTTTTGGGTGTTGTATGAAACGATGAATTAAAATGGTTTTTTTTATAGGAAAAGAGGTTTCCCTCGCTAAATTGATAACAAAGGTCTGTACTACCTATAAAGAAATATCATGTACGCCATTACATCTTCATTCCAGTTTTGAATGTTTAAGTATTTTAAGAGTTCCCAAATATTATATTCTTTCCAAGTATGCTTAATGGCATATTTGTTACAAAAAACAGAAATCTTTGCTGCCCATATTACATTAATCCTTAAAATAAGTTTAAAATCTTGGACTTCGAAGTTCAAATCTATTTTGGCTATGCTACCTACTTTAGAGTTACTTTTATATCTTTGCTCCTTAGTTGTTGCATACTTTCTTATTAGCAGCAAGAGAGTAGGTTCCGAATCACTCCTGAAATTAATAGATTAACCCCTCCCTTTTGTTGCCTACTGGAAAGCCGCATCTGCACCTGCCTTCTCTAGTTGTTATCTAGTTTTGCAATCTGTGTGGATGCTTCTTGCTTCCCTGACAGTCCCTGTGTAGTCACAAAGAGTTAGCCCAATTCCATCCCTTGCTCCTGAGTTCATCATAGTAAGAAAAATATTGATTTTTATGTATGTTATTCCTAATTGTTTATGCTCCTGATTAGTCATAACCTTGAGGGTTTTATCATTAAAAGAGACTGCGTTATGTCATAACCATACTTATAGACTGTCCCATAACTAGTTATATACTTGATAATATTATTAGCCGTAACTGCACCATTTTGACTCTCCTTTTTGAAAGTTATACTGCATTTGGACTTCCAAATATGCCAAGTTATAAAACTACAAAGAACCTGCCATGCTATGCTATAATCATCTCTGTTAGTATTCTCAATTTAGTTATTTAGCCAGTCATGAAAAGTTGTAGTTCCATTTTTTACAAACTGCATATCAAAGTTAAAATGTTTTCCAGACTTGTTTGGCATAAGCACAGTCCAAGAACAAATGTGTTAATGTCTCTTCCCCTCATTGCATAATTTGCAAGTTGTGTTTATATTTGGAAGAATAGTTACCATTCTCATACTATTTGGCAGTATGAAGTGGGTTGCTTTCCATATGAAGATTTTAACGGCAAGAGTTGTGTTCATACTCCAGATTTGATTCTATTTTTTATCTGCACTGCCAGTAGAATTGATTTGATTGTAAAGGGATTTCACAGTGAACTTACATGTTGCATTTAGTGTCCAATGTGGAGTGGCTTCTCTATTTTCATCATTTAGTGGGATATTTTTTATCTTCTCAATGGTGGTTTCATCAAAGAATCTAACTAGTTTAAATAAGTCCCAAGAGTTATTAGTACTAATCAGATCACATACCTTTTGAAGCCCTTCTATATCTGCTTGGGATTTTTTCCTTAGGTGTTAAAGTATCAGGGATCCATAAGTCATTCCAGATTTATATATTTTAACCATTGGCTACTTCCCAGTAGCAAAATTTCCTTACTTATTGTATACCAGACAACAATCATTTCCATATCCAACTATCATTTCTATTGGGAACATTGTTAACATGTAAAATATCATTGTCTGGGTAGTATTTAGCTTTGAGAATAGAGGCACAAAGGGAATCATGATTCTCTTGTAGCCTCCACCCCATTTTTGCTATCATGGCCAGGTTAAAGTTTTAGACATTTTTTATTCCTAATCCTCCCTCTTTCAGGGATTTAAAAACTGAACTCAAGTTTTTAAGGTAGACTCCTTTCTTTCCCTTTTCACTAAGCCCCTTTTCATTTTTACCCCACCAGTAGTCCCTCTGGAGTTTTGTTATGTCTTTACAGATTTTCAATAAGATCTTAAAGCAATTCATTTGATAAACATACAGTGAGATTGTGACATTTTTGACTATTACAGTTTTTCAAGAAGTGTTCAAGTCTATCCCTTTCCAACTAAGCATTCTATTTTTCATCTTTTCCACCAATGGTTCAAAACAAGTTATTTTAGATCTATTAGTAAAGAGTGGGGATCCTAAGTATTTGTCATTTAGGGGAATTGTAGTAACTCCAAGGATCTCTTTGACTCTACATCTAATCATGGTTTCAGTTTTTGGGCTAAAAAAGACTCCAGATTTCTCAAGATTTATTAACTGGCCAAAATTCAAGCCAAAATCAGTGAAAAGTTTAACTCAGTTATGATAAGTTTTTTCACTTACCTTGCAAAACAAGATACAATCATCGGCGAATAAAAGGTGGTTTACTGAAGGGGCTTGATGAGCAAATTTAATACCTTTGATAAGATCAACATCTTTAGGTTGCTTAATTGTTCTGGACAATGCTTCCATACAAAAAAGAAACAAGTCCCTGCCTCAAACCTCTCAAAGGTTTAAAAAATTCACCTGAGGTGCCGTTGATCAAGACAAAAAGAGTAGTTGTTGAGATACATTGGTGGACTAAGTTACACCATTTCTCATTGAATCCAAACTTAATCATTATTTGTATCAAGAAGTTTCATTCGACTGTGTCGAAAGCTTTGGACGTATCAATTTTCAGTCCCATAAAACCTTTTTTAGTCCCATAAATCTGCCTACCAGGAATAAAGGATGATTAGTATGGAGAAATCATTTTATTTAAGAGACTTTTCATTCTTGCAGCCATAAGTTTAAATATTATCTTATAAGAAGTGTTATCTAAGGGGTCGAAGGATTCAAAGTTTTTGGTATTAAGGAAATGAATGCCTCATTCATTTCCTTTGATATGTTCCCAGAAGTGAAGAATGTCTGAACCATTCTGACTAAGTCAGATCGAATGATCCCCCAATTTTGCAGAAAGAAGTTTGGTGGGAACCCATCAGGTCCCGGAATTTCGTCAGGCTCCATAGAAAAGAGGATGGACTTAATCTCATTCTCCAAAGGGGTGCTACAGAGTATATCATTATCCAGCTGAGTTATACAGGTTGGGATAAGATTGATCATACTTTGATCAATATCAGGTGTCACAGAAGTAACAATTTTTTTAAAGTGGGTAGTTATGCATTCTGCAATGTCCTTTCTAGTATCCATCCATTCATTATTTTCGTTCTTTATTACCTCTATTCTATTCCTTCTAATTATCTGTTTAGCTTTATTGTTGAAATATTTTGTATTTCTATCACCTAAGGAAATATTTTGATCCCTACTTTTGTCTTTCCAAAATTTCTCTTTTATATTGTACCATCTAGCTAGTTCCTTCCTAAGATTTGTTAACTCAATAAATTTATTATGGTAAGTTGCTCTTTTGTTAAATCTGTCAGTTTTTTTATATTGTCTATGTTAGTCTGTATATTACCAAAACTACTTTTATTCCATAGTCTTAATATATGCTTGATTGTTGCTGATTTTTTGTTTATAGTAAAAGCTGGTGATCCTTGAATACTAGACTTCCAACAATCAAGAATGAGAGGTTTACATTGTTCATGCTTTATCCACTCCCTAAAATATTCAAATGGAATGGCCCCATCATTCCAATGGTTGTATGTATTGAGTCTGATCGGGGTATGGTTAGAAGCTAGAGGACCCAAGTGTCTCATACTAGATTTAAGAAATTTCTTGTTCCATTTAGAATTAGTCAAAGCTCTATCAAGGCGTTGTTCTATGTTATCTCTACCACTTCTGTTATTAGGCTTGCACAGAACCAAACCAGGACCGCGAACCGAAACCGTAAAAAATAAACCGAACCGAACCGAAACCGAAGTCCAATTGTGCATTCGTGGTATCAGTTTTAGATAACCGATAGTACTCGGTTTCAGTTTCAGTTGTTAGACAAAACCGAATCGAAATAACCGAAACCGAAGCTCATATGATTCCAGCCATTGATTTATTATATTAGATCACGTTCGTCAATTTTAGGTTTATAATACTTGAGTATTATAGATTGATTTCATCCATTGATTTTTTAGGTTTAATCATCTCCATTCATTTTAGGTATATAATTTTATTTTCTCTTCCTTTTCTGTTTGTCGAGCAACACCACTTCTTCCTCACTTCCTCGTATTTTCTTCTTCTTCTCTACACTGAACCACCTTCATGACCAGATGAGTTGTATCTCTTTCTCCTTAACAGTTCTGCTCAAGCTCATACATCACTAATCACTATTAATCATTCTTCAAAATCAATTTTTGTTTTGTTGGTCGTGATGTTGAAACTCTCCCTGCTGGCTGCGTTAATGAATAATGAAGTTGGTAGCATTAATAGAACAATCCAGTGACAGATCTCTACCAAGTGATGTTGATGATTCTAAGGATAAATGTCAGCAAAGTTGATTATTTTTGTTTTGATTGATGATTAAATGTTAGCAGAGTTGTGATTGATTTGAGTAGTAATTGTTGAGCTTGAAGAAGCTTAGAAGAAGAAGAAGGTGGAGAACAATATTGATTCATAAATTGATTTTTTTTCATTTTAATTTTTTTCTGTGTGGATTTTTGTATCTATATTTATCCATTTTTATGTATTCATATCTCTGTAATCAATGATTGAGCTTGAAGAAGCTTAGAATTTTTTTACTGCCTTTAAATCTCCGGTTAACCATAACCCACCGGTTCTGAATTGAACCGAGGTGGTTAGAAACCGAAACGAACCAAAATTACTAATGGTTATACGTGGTTTCAAAACAAAGTAACCGAGAGTCTCTGGTTTCGGCTCTGGTTGGCTCAATAACCGAACCGAACCATGTGCAGCCCTATCTGTTATTGTTCCATGTAAAAGTGTAACCAGTAAATCCCATATCCATTAGACCATATTTATTTATCAGATTAGTAAAGATTCTAGCTTCATTTATTTTAAAGGGAAACCTGCTCTTTTTCTCCTCCTCATGTAATATTACATTTAGGTCTCCTATTATTATCCAAGGATTATTCATAGTTTGTGCCATTTCTTCTATAATTTTCCATGAATAAAGTTTCATTTTCCTATAAGGACTACCATAACAGCCTGTGAGAATCCAACTATTGTCATTTAAATGATTGGTGACCTTAGCATTTATAAAATTATGAGCCTGATCAAGAATTTGAATATTAATATTATGCTTCCAAATGAGACACAATCATCCTGCGCTCCCTCTTGGAGGAACCAGTTGATAGTTCTGGATATTTACATTTTTCAGAATCTTATGCATTTTATAATTTTGTTGCTTTGTTTCGGATAAAAATAGAATGTCTGGCTTTCCTTATTAAGGATATCTTGAACACTACTTCTAGTTTCTAGTTTACCTAGGCCCAGGCAATTCCAGGCTATCATACTTATGAATTGCCAGAAGTATGAAATTACAGGATAACTAAATTTTATCAGCACAATGCAACTCTTATCATGCAGACAATTTCTAATGCATATCTCCAGATGGTAACAATGCTCGGTGTAAGATTTAATCATGATTTCTATCCATATGATGTTTATCAATTTCTCTGTTAACCAATCCACATACATTTTATTAATAGTTTTGAGATGCTCAGTGTGCCTATGAAATCTGATTTTCTTTCCTAAACTATTTTCAACTTCTTTAAACTTTATAGTTTTTATCATCACACTAGTCCCACAGTAGGAAAATATAGTAAATACCATGGAGTAATAAGGATGATTTGATATGGTGATGTTAAACACAAATATAATATCAAGACTAAAAAGAGATTTTTTATGAGAAATATAGAAAATAAAACTATATTGGTTGTACTGAAAGGCTATCATGGGAAGATATAAAATCATGAAGAGTATGACATTGAAATTGCCTAAGTATAGGTGAAAATAAACTAGATTCCTTAAAATATGTAGTTATTGAAAATAATCATAATCTTGTAGCTTATGATTACCTCTGTGGAGCTTGACAAAATTATGTTAAATTATGAGAGAATCAAAGCATCAAAACTATTGGTAATACCTTTAAAAAGTTTGAGAAATTCTCCAAGAGTAGAGATGATAACCTGCGAATGACTCAGATTAACCTTTGAAGTAGATTGTAGAGCTTCACAGAGTTTTGAAGAATCAAAATTCCAAGAGACTGTATTTGTTAGAAATAATGAAATGGCATTGGTGAGATAGAGTCTTGATTCCAATTAAAATCGTTGTGGAACTTTTGATTTTGCAGAAATTAATCAATTTCTTCTTATTATTCTTTAATCTTTTCTTTAATTTAGTGAACAAATGTGCCATATAAGTGATGTTATCCTTCACTAATTTACTAGGAAGATATTTTGTTCTCCAACTGATGTGAAGGAAACAAAGGTTGTTGATGGAATCCATGGAGAAAGATAAAAATATATTGAGAAACCCTAATCAGAAGCTGAAGGAAATTCAAGTTGAACAATAGTTGTAACAGAAGAATATTAGGGATTCAAAGAGAGATTTGCCTGGATCTTGAAAACGATTGAAAGGGGTTTTTGGGTCAAAAAGAGATAGATTAAGGAGTCTTGGTAACAATAAAACTCATATCTATATCTCAGGGAAAGTGTCTTAGAAACAAAAGGGTGTGTTAGAGGCCGATAATGGAGTCTTTGCAGCAGAAGCAATCAATGGAATCTTGGGAATCAATGATACATATCTTTAGGGTTCATTAAATGATTATCGGTGGTTTTCGGTGACCATCACCACCATAGGCGGTGGTTACTGGTTATATTATGATGGTTATTGGCTACTTAATAGTGGTTACTGACTTTTATTGGTTGCTTTAGTGGTTGCTGAAAACTCGCATCAGAGAGAGAGAGGAAGCACAACAATCATTCACCCTCCAAGATATTAGTAAGAAATACTCTCAATCAAAAACAGGATATTTAGAAAGGTAAGAGTCACCATCCATCTTGTATGATCCTAAAAGCAGAACCACCCATAAGACGATAAGAGTAAGAACTTGTTGTAAATAGATGCAACTACTTCATGATATCTCAAGAGTTTCCAAAAAAGAGGAACCAAAATTATGAAGTGAATTGAATTGGTGAATGATCTTGAATGTGTATGAACTGAATATTGCAAGGAAGGAGCATAAGAACAGATACATGGGAGACTCTGCTGAAATCGGTTCATGGCGATTTGACTCACTGAGTCAAATTAGCCGACCCACCTTAGCCTAATTAGACCGAGTTAGACCAGCTGACTCGGCTAACTCACCTTCCATGGATTTGACCTTGACCCCCTGACCGTCAGTAGACCGTTAAGTTTAATAAATGAACGTTAATTGGACTCCGATGGCGGTGACAGTTTTCCAGTCACCTGAGATGTTTTTCGACGACTTTTCCGATCAAATTTCAACCATTTTTCTGGACTTCAGGCTACAATTTTCGGGCAGAGATTTACATGGTTTTTTCTCACATATGAGCTACATGGGAAAGTAGATGGACTTTTTGGAATTGGATTTTAATTTAGAGAAGAAAAGTTTAACCTAATTCTGGAAACAAGGGGAGCTATATAAATGAGAGTTTTCTACTATTACACTTTTTACAACTGATTTTTGGGAGCAAGGAGCAATAGCCGTCATTCTCTTTCACGCATGTAGGGTTTGCAATATTTTTTTATCTCCTTCTTTATTTAATATCTGTATGAACTCCATATTTATGAGTAGCTAAATTTTATTATTATTAGTTAAGGATTAAAGTTGATTTCTCAAACATGGTATTTGATTAAAATTACAGTTGATTTCTCAAACATAGTAAACAAAAAAATAAAAACAGAAAGTGATATGATTGTGATGATTCCGAGATATGGGGACGAAAATAATGTTATTTCTAACACCTGAATTGTGCATTAAAATATGATTAAACCATTTTCTTGGCATGCCAATTCCTACAGCCAAGAGTTTTGTTTCCATCTACCTAGATTGGTTAGTGCCATCATGAATTGTTCACAACTTTTTAGATTTTGGAGTTTTTGATACAACTAAAAATTTCTCCCTTACCCCCAAACTTAAAATGAACATAGTCCTCGATGTTCTAAAGGTAAATTAATTAAAATATGAACAAAGAGAAACAAACAAAGTAAAAAAGATATGAAAAGATATTATCAGCACCGTGTACCAGAAGCATATGGGTTTCCTCCCATAGAGCGCTAAGTTTAAAGTCTTCATCCATACCAACAAAGGATTAGTCACAACTTACGAATCATATAATAATAATCGAAATAATTTTGGATCCTTAAAGTCAATACAATTTGACTCACATAGTTGACCATAATGGAATACATGAAAGTGGTGGTCATTCTCATGAAATTGTGTCGATTTACGTTTCCTAAAATAATTAGGCTCGGTTCCATAAAATATATGATGACACATTTCAAATACAGATGTTCCCACATTCGGTAAATAAAATCTTGGTGGGACAACAAAGTCAATTATGGTAACTTGGCCTGGATAAACCACATCAACAAGATGATGAGTTTTTAATACATGAATTTTATTTTGGAAGGTTCGGGAAAATTTGTATGAAGATAATTAGGTAAGATGGTAGAGGCACAAACGTCAAGTCCCAAGTGATGGACTTTTCTAAGGGTCAAAGGAGTACCGCGGGGAGAATAATATTCATCCCCAAACCTAGAGTGGTCAAAGTGCTTGGATAAACTAGTCACAATTTCCTTAATTTCTAAATTATCAGATTTAAGAAAATGATCAATTATTTCATCTAGGTTGTAAGTAGGTGGTACGCCTTCGCTCACATTCAAAGTATCTATGAGTCTATCATCTTCGTCAGAGACTATGGTCTTTGAATCGTTGGATTCTAAAACACTAGTCTCGGGAAAAACTCGTTCCTCTAAACCATCATCGTCTTCATAATAACAAGGAAATATTTCACCGTCTATAACAATGGTATCTCTAGTTAAATCTGTTTCCTCTTAAATTATTATGATTGTAACTAGAAACATCATCATAAAGCTCAATTGTTGTAAATATTTCCTCGTCATTATGAATATGGATTTTAAATTCTTCATCAACACTATCCTCATCATCATCATAATATAAAGATGGTTGAAACTTACCTAAAAAAGTAGTGCTTTCAATTCTAACCTCGCCCTCTAGATTAGGTAAATTTTTATCAGCATTATCAAGGATAAAATTGGAAACATTATTTTGGCAATTAAGTTCATTTTGAGCAATATTAGCAGTTCACCGTTCTTCTTCTTCAATTTCATCTAAACGTGTATTAAGTTCACTAAGAGCAATACTTAAAGCTTCAAATCTTTCTGTCATCTTCCTTTCATTTTCAGTTATTTGATTGAGTTTATTATTCAAAGAATCAGACAAAGAATTAAGAATTTTTGAAGTTCCATGAAACGCCTGAGGGACTCTTCTAAAGATGAACTTTCATAAAAAGAATTATGTGGCAACTGTTTGACTAGAACATCCCTATGTGACCCTTCATAAAAATTTTCCATTATTATGTCAGATTTACGTGAACCTTCAGTCAATCTCTTGAGCGAATCTTCTAAAGAAAGACTTTGATCATAAGAAGTATTTTGTTGCAACTGCTTCATTAAATCCTCAAAAAATGGAGAATAAACATTTTTCTCATGATATTGTTTGTTTATCTGTTTGTACGATTGGTGGGTGTGCAAATAGTAATTGAGATCACTATGGTATGAACCATAACCTTCAGAAGGTGGGTAGTGGTCCCAAGTACTATCCACACTATGGTCATAGTACGGGTGATGTCCATTTTGAAATTCGGGTCGATATTCATTATATTGGTCCTCATAATACCAGATTGATATTTTTTATTTTATTTTTGGTGCACATGCGAATGCAGAGTTGACTAAAATAGGTAAGCTCAGGTTACCTTAGCAAAATATACCTATAGTCATAGACTGGTCAAAGGTAAAAGGTTAAGGCTTGTTGAATTTCAGTTGGTAACTCCCATCAGGCCCAAGGCACGAGTTCAGTTTACTTTTCCACGGGTTTTCCTAAACTTGGTAGTCTGACGATGCAATTTGTGTGTGCACGTGTTTTTTATATATAAAAATAAAATAAATAAACAAATCTAAAAATAATAGAAAATTTCCTAATTAAATTGTTTCTAATTTTTTTAATAAAAATCTAAAATAAAAAAAAATGGGGAAATCCTACTTACCTTTTTAGTAGACAAATTTTATTCCACAATAATTGCGAAATTTAACATTCACACCAAAAATAAAGATGATACCCGCATAAAATCTAAAAATAAAAATAAAAATAATAAAATAATAATCCTAATTAACCGAATCAGCACAAAAATTGTAAATAACCAAAAATAATAATTCTCAATCCTCGGCAGCGGTGTCAAAAATTGATAAGCCAAAAAACCTATAGCCGCAATCGTACAACGTCTATAAAATAGAAGCGGCAAATACGGTTCGTTCCCACAGAGATTGATAATATTGTTTCTGATTAATAGACGAATTACGTGCTACAGATAATAAAAGAAGCATATAATAATACTAATAAACTATAATAAATTATTAAGAAAAAGGTCAAACTAAAGTTTCGGATTCCACCAAATTAATTATATAAAACATTTCTACAATCTCTAAAAATTATTCATACTATGATTCAAAACTATAAATTAATCAATCCGTCTCGAAAAATATTACGGTTAAAATAATAATTACAACTTTTATTGTACCAAAACAGTATAATCGCCTTCGTTTATACAAAATCAATAGCCGAAGACTATCCAAAACGATTTAGAAATAAAACTATTAATCAATAAAAATTAATTAAATAATTAAACATGAAAAGATATTTTATTAAAATAATAAAAAATTTATATCATAAAATTGGTTTCATATGCAACTCCAATAAAAAGGAGTAACTATCTATTATAAAAAGACCAAAAAGAAAGAAAATGAAAACGCCTAAACTAACTTTATTATCGGCCACCCCCACCTCCACCCCCTTAATTTATGTACAAAAGAGTATATATAACATTCTCGATAACCTGCTTTCCCTTTTTATTCCCTTCACCACATCATTAACCAATAAAAATACACCGTATATACGAATTCTTCCAATAAAAATATGCCACATCTTGCTTACTTTTCTCACCGCACTCCCACAGCCGTTTTTCTACGTCTCTCTCCCACGTGCTGTCGTATCCTCTCCCTTCTTTCCTATGCCCCAAACCCAGCAGACCACTAGCCTTCCACACTTCAAACTCATCCCACTTTTCTGCCCACGACCCCACTTCAAACTCCTCTATGCCACCTCGTCCTTTCTACACATTTCGTCTGCAAGTATTTTTTACTTTACCGGCTGTCTTAGACATTCCATGTCTAGTATAACTTAGAATGGTAAATTAATTAATTCCCGTTCCAAATTGGATGATATACAAAATATGTGTTTGGATCATTTAAAGTAATCATTTCCTTCTTCTTTTGTGATGTCGCAATAGACAGTTACACCCATATCAGCAGCTCCAAATTAAGTCCAAACCAATTAGGCTCACCAAACCTTTAGTACAAATGCCTATTTGCTCCGACTGTACCGTACCGATCTATTAGGCCCACATTTTCTTCCACTATCTTCGATCGGTCAAATATATACACAAATCAATTTTTAGCAGCTTTATTTTCTAAAGTTGATTTTATTTGTCTACCTACAAAAATACCATAAATACCAAATTTGGTATAAAAATAAGCACCAACCATATATATTATCGGGACTAATAAAAATATAATTATTCGTCTATCATCTATTAAAAGTACTTTTTAAAGTTTGTTTTCACTCTAAAACGATATATTAATTTAGTTTAAATAAAAATAAAAATAAATCTTTAAGTCTCTTTCCTACTCGTAACGTCTTGAGTTCGGATCTCTATATGGGTTTGACCCTGGTCCGAAAATCAGGGTGTTACATCAGAAACCTTGGACCCTGTGAACCCTAAACCACGAAACCCTTAACCTGGGAACATGGTTCAGGGTTCAGAGTCCTAGGGTTCAGGGTAAACCCTGAACCTTGAACCCATAAACCCCTGAACCCTTAGTGTCTAAATGCCTTATTATATTACAAGGGGCACGCACTCGCATCGATGGATTGTAGGGGGCAACTTTTAGTATATTATATTTGAAACTAGTTTGATGAACGTCTAAAGCATCTTATTGTAGTACAAGGGGCGTGCACACACTTCACGCATCGGTGGATTGTAGGGGCAAGTTTTAGGGTGTTAAATTTGACATCAGAAAAATGTTGTTTACAAATTATTGTGTCAATAATCAAAGTTGACACCTGAATACTGGTGTAAACAAAGAAAAGTTGACACCAAAACTAGTATCTAGAAAAATATTGTTTACAGATTATTGTGTCAACAATCAAAAGTTGACACCAGAAACTGGTGTCAACAAAGAAAAGTTGACACAAAAAACTGGTATCCAGAAAAATGGTGTTTCCTGATTATTGTGTCAACAAATCAAAGTTGATACCAATAACTGTGTCAACTTCCATTGTTGAAACCAACTAATGTTGATACCAACTAAAGTTGATACCAACTAAGAACCAACGCACCTGGAGCCTGCAAAACTGAGATATAATAAATAAATAAATAAAAAAACAATCATAACAAACTCACCAAGAAAGAAATATTTAGAAAAATGTATATATCATTGAAAAGATAACAAGTCAAATAAAAAAAAAAGATAAAAAATGTAACATCAGAAGTTCATAAATCAACTCAAGTACTAATTATCATTAAACAAAAAGTTCAAAAAATCATTCTCCAAAGGAAATCACAAATCCACGACTGCTTTCGAAAGGTTGGTGCTTGAGGAGCCAATGGAGCTCTCCGACAAGTTTGACGGTTTTGAAATGTTAGCATCATACATTGACCACACTTCCGCTTCTTGCGAACCTTTTCACAATGACCCCTACACCTTGTTGTATTTGGTCTTGCAGCTTGTACTCGACCACCATTGGGAGGTAACACATACCCCGTCTTTGACAATTTAGGAGGTTTTTCAGAATTTGGAATCAGATAGATGAGTCAAGAATACAACCCTTTGTAGTACTAAGTAGTATAAAAGGGGATGATGTGCTTGTTTGGTTCATCTTCTCCAATCTGCAACATATCTTTCATGGAGTGAGTGCAAGGAAAACTATGAGTTTGCCACCATAACAACTGCATGTTTGAGCCTCCAAATCAATAGTATGCTTTCCAGATTGAGAAATAATCTCAAAAACCTTTCCACTTGATCATTGAATGATTTGTGTCGTAAGTGCAACAAATCAATTAATATATTTTTCACTAATTAAGTTGTAATATAGCGATAGTAAGAATCGTTCTCAGAGAGAGCTGTGTAATTGATAGGTTATTAGATTAACAACTAAGAACAAAAGTAAAGAACTAAGGGGGATTGGTTATTTAAATTAACTAAAAAGAAAAAAATAAATAATAAAGTGATGATTAGGGAGTTTTTTGCCGTTATTAAACATTGATTGAATTAGTATACTTATCCATCTTTCATCAGAATCAATTATCACCAACCGTAGAATAGCAGGTACGCTTAGCTATCCCCAAAACTCCTTATATCACCGGATAACAGGTACGCTTAGTCACCGAATTCTATCCAAATGAGCCGCCTTGAGGTACGATTACAAGGTGTAACTCGATCAAATGCTTTAAGATTTGTAAATTTAGGTTTGATCCTAGTAGTTAGACTCAGTACACTCGGTCCACTTGCTAGTGTACACGATTGCTCCACAGAATCCCTTTGTAAGGTCTCACGTTCTCTACTTGTGAACGAGTCGATGGAAAACTACTTATCTCATAACTCAATACTAGCATTAAACTGATCAATTGATTAATCCAATTGTACACTTGAACAATCTAGAAATCAATCATAAACCCTTGATATAGTGAAAACAAACGATAATGATTAAAACTCCAAATAAACTTGTATTACTAATAAAGCTTCACGCTTAGAACATTTAATTCAACCTTAATAAACAAAAGATTTAGCTACTCATAATATAAAGAAGAATGGTTTCCCCCTAAAGGGGTAAACCCTATGTTTAAGATGTAGAAGTTGTGATATGAGAGGTAGAAGGTAGAAATTCCTTCAAAAAGATGTAAAATTCTATGTATATATGTCTTGTTTGAGCCTTAAATATCTTTTTTTATAGTCTTCAATGCTTGACCTTCAAGTATCCTCTCCTTCTAGGGTTTAGAATCCTTCCCCGATCATGTTTCCTTGATTTAGAAGTCTAAAACGTGTCTTAAAAGGGGCTTACGTTGAACTACAATCGGTAATATCAATGCCCACCTTTCTACCGATTATTTTTGTGAAGTATACAAATACTTTTGGTCCAAGACATCGGTAGGCACGGGCTTCCATTATCTACCGATTATATTGCTGAGTGTTTCGCTATTTTCTTTCTGTTTTGCTCATAACTTCCTCATACGAACTCGGAATGACCTCAATCTTTTTGTGTTGTCTTCTTATTTTAATTTTCTTCAATAAGATGATAAAAAACTCTGGATTTGAACGAGTTGAACTTGGTCTTTGGCCCTTCTCCGTTGATAGACTTTATCTTCCTTGCTCATTTAAGCACTTGTAACTCCTTTTTGGATGATTCACCTAGTATGACACATAAGATAGAAAACAAGAGTAATAAAAAATAATATGCAAGAATTATAGGTAAAACAAGCATAGATTTGACACTAGAAACATGTGAATTATGCCCTTATCATCAAACCTTGTATACACGACAGTCATTTATTCTCTTATTTAACCTAGCTTGCATCCGCGGAGTAAGCCTTGAAGTCCACTTACTTGACTCCAATTCCTATTGTAATTCTGCTCCATTACCTTAGCAGAATAATATCAACCAACTCAAGTGCTGGAGGCCATTTATCATGCCTAATCCAACTGTTAAAACTTTCAGCTATATTTGATATATTCTCTCCGTACCTTTTTACGGGAAATGCATGAGTAGACCAATTCTTCACTGGGATCTTTAACATCCAATCAATAACTAAAGTCAACTTTAAATTGTTCAAACTCATCGCATCAACAAGAAATTGATCCTTTGTTACTGCAGTGTAGCACTATTGGAATAATTTGAACGCAGTTTATCTAATCTTGCCATAGGAAGATTACCTTTCATATGATAGTAAAAATATGAATGCGAAACATTTGGGAAGATCTCAAGGACATACTTCAAAAGACCGGTTCCACGATCTGATATGATGGTAAATCCACGATCTTCAGAGACGATTCCCTTCAAATTGTTAAGAACCAACGCCAACTCTCACCATTTTCACAAGGAACAACTCCAAATGCAACTGGATAAATCTATACGAAAAAAGAAAATACCAAAAATAAAAGATAATTCATCGAAAAAAACATGTCACATACAGATTATAGAGTCAACAAATTAAATTTGACACAAAAAAAACTATAAACCAGGAAGAACTTGATTCAGATTATAGTGTCAACAATAAAAAGTTGATACCCAATATCTAGTGTCAACAATACAAAATTGACACCAAAACTAGAAACCAGGAAGAACTTGTTTCATATTATGGTGTCAACACACGAAAGTTGACACAAAAAAAATATCAACAATTCAAAGTTGACAAACAAAATTAAAGTTCACATTGAGTTGTTGGTTCCATCTTATAGTATTAACAACTAAATTAGACACAATAATTTTTTTTTCCAGAAAACATGTTAATTACAAAAAACACATTAAAGATTCATACCTTGGTTACAAGTTTTCCCGTAAGCAACTATAAGACCCCCTTTGAACTTCCCATTGAGAAAAGTAGCATCAATAATTAGCATATGACGAAAATAAGTGTTAAAACCTTTGATAGAAGCATCAAAAGCCAGAAAAAACCTTTTGAACTGTTGCGTTTCGTTATCATACTCAAAATCAACAACACTTCCAGGATTGTATTGTCTTACAACCTCAGAATACCATACAAAATCTGAATAAGACTTTATATCATCACCCCAAAGACGTTGTCTGCCAAAATCTAAACCATGATATGCTTGATTGTAAGTAAGCTCGACTCCATATTCTGTATGAAATAACTCTTTGACATCAGTAGCAACTTCTTATTGTTTGATACTCTAAGTTCATCCATTAAAATATTCTTCGTAAAAGACATCCTCATTCATAGCATTGGAGGATATGAACAAGCCAAACCACACATATGCTCTGAACTATATGTCTTACAATGAAAAACACCATTAGTTTTAGGAATATAAGTCCAAGTTTGTTTGAAAACAAATTTCATCTCACTAATAGTTGTTGATGATGAAACATGATAACAAAGACTTAGGTTGCAAAACATAAACTCGGCAACCATCATTGTTTGCCTGAATAAAACATAAAAGACTGTTAAGAAAATAAAAACTACAATAAAAGATAGCATAACTGATATCAAAATTACATGTTGTTTGCAAATTATAGTGTCAATAAAGCAAAAAGTTGACACCAAAAATTAGAGTCCAGATAAAGATTATGGTGTCAACAAAAAAAAGTTGACACCAAACTGGAACACATAAACAAAGCATGCTGTCAACTTTGGTGTCAACAATCAAAGTTGATACAAAGAATTTAGTATCAAACAACAAAAGTTGACACCAAACTGGAATACAAAAACAAAAATATGGTGTAAACTTTTGTATCAAGAATCAAAGTTGATACAAAGAAAATAGTATCAACAACCAAATTAGACACATGTTAGTTATACATTATGGTCTCAACAAAGAACAATTGAAATGCATAACTACAAAATCAAAGAGCAACAACCTAAACTGAATGATAAACCATACAAAGAAAATAGTAACACACTTCACTCGGGGGCTACGCCCCCTCATTAGAGATACATTTATTGTGAAATCTGGAAAAAAAAGTAATCCTGATTCAAAGACAAACTAAACTAAAATCAAAACAACATACACAAAATTAACCAATATATAAATAAAAAATCAACTAAAAGTATCCAAAAACTAACATAATGTAAGATAAATAAATTTCAGTGCAAAAATATCACAAATATCAACTGTAGCACCTTTAATTTATCAAACAACAAACTAAAACAAAATAACAAACATCAATTCATTTATATTCATAACACTGATCCTATAGAAATAAAAAACAAATAAAAAAATTATTCATGAACTGGCCTAATCAAATACACTCAAATACATGCATAAACACACAACAAAATCAAGAAATAAAATAAAAAAAATGGAACGAAACTGAATCGTACATGTTTCAGATATGAATAGCACAAATCTCGAACTAAATTATATAGAAATACACAAAAAATATAGTATAATCAAGTCAACTCTCAAATAAGAATAAACAAAAACAACTTGATCATACATGTTTCGTACAAATCTAGTACAAAAAACAGAGAAATCAGATAGATATAACACCAGTAATTGATGACTGTAATAAAATTGTACCTGTTTAACTGAAATATAGCTGAATCTTCAACTAGCTGAATCTAACTGAAAATATCTAAAATCACGATAAAAAACTGCAAAAACTATAATGAATCTAAAAGAAATGAAGATGAAGAAGAAGAACACGATGTTTCTATGATGAATCTCACAATTTGAGTACAAAAATTGATGAAGATATCGTATGAAAAAATGGAATTTCCGATGGAAAAATATCTCTCTCGCTCTCAGTTTTTCTCTCTCTCTCTGAGAAAACGAATTAAACTAATAACGGAAATTTTTAAAAGATACCGTTTATATGATAGGGTAATTTTTGAAACATAATTTGAAAGTGGGCTCCATCCTAGAAGGTGGGGGGTATATTTATAATAGGTGAGGGTATTTGTGAAAGCCCATGGATAATATGGTTATTTATTCAATTCCTACTTCTTTTAAGTAACATTTATCATTAAGCTTTTTCTTTTAAGAAAAATAATACTAATTTACAGATTGTTAAGAAAATATTTTATAAACCCGTCCCATCATAGTGACGTATCGGGATGTTTATGCTTGCCAATTGAATCGAATCATGGTTCGATGGAAGTCCAAATTTTCGGTCCATCATAATTTGGTTCTGGACACTTTGAAATATGCTCAAGTTCGCAATTTGATTTTCAAGTTCGTGAACAACACACTTTTGAATATGTTCCTATACCTCCCACTATTTGCTTCATGGTTCACGAGCCTTATGGGCTTATTTTGTGGGGGTAACTTTGTGCACGGGTCTTTCATCGTCAAATATGTGGGTGCATATTTTTCTTTGTATCTCAAGGTAAACTTCTCACATGCTTACATGATTTCCATTCTTTGGATCATTTTTGAGAAGTTAAGTTTGTTTGGGATCAAAGTAATTCGTAAACATGGAAACTAGTTCACGAAAACAAAATAATAAATTAGGATTAAATTAATTCATATGGAAACTAGTTCACGAACTTACTTTGTCCCCAAGAAATCAATTTCTTGAACTTTATGCAATCCATCCTTATTCATCGATATAAATAGAGGACTCTTTTCAACCTAGAATATCAATCATGGCACGTTGTTTCCTAGTTGCGTCTAGAGCCATCCTATAAATACCAAGGTTTATTTATGAAACTATATTGGGCTAAGGCTTTTAAAGTCTTCACTAATGGATTTGTGAAGCCCGGTTAGACTTTTTTTTACCTAATAGATCCTTGATATCGGGAATCTTATCTTGTTCATCACGATTCTTTTCTATTTTAAAGTCTGTGTCTTTTGCTATACATCCATTCAAGAATTATAGATTATGAATAATATTTCTACAAATTACAAAGTACTATTCGTCTCAGACTTTGTAATTCCACAAGATTGATATCTAATTTTTTTTTTAGATTGATCTTCTGAGGTAGAATCAATTGGGCATCTTGGTATTTATAGGAGGTAAGCTATCTTTATTTTTGAGGTTTGCTTGATATCTTCTTTTCTCTTGAAAATCCCTAATAAGCAAACATATTTCCATTGCCTTGCCGATTGAATATATCCAAAGGAAATAAATACGGTACCTGGTAAAGGAAGGTTAGTTAAAGTCTCCACTTCTTCCGAAGAAACCCCTAGACCTGTAAAGGACATCAACTAGAGGAATCAAATTTTTAGGGTCTTATGAGATCCAAGAGACGTCAGGAGCATGACTTAAGTTAAATTGCTAGGAGGGTTGCTTCGGTCTCAACTATATTCCACTGCAAAGTCTGATAATATGCTAGTGTTTGTGGTGGATTAATACAGTGTGGTGGTCAAACTGGACAAGGTCCTAGGGTTTTACTTCTAGATTGCAGGTTTCCTCGTTAACAAAATTTTTGGTGTCATGTGTTGTTTCTTTTTCACATTATACTGTTTGATCTTTGTAATTGAAATATCACAAATAGTATGTTGATCAACCTAGATAGTTTTTATCTCAATTTTCAAGATCCTACAAGACTTATTCATGTTGAATTCATATCTTGAAATATAGATTACAAGACTTGCTCTTGTTGGAATTTGGATCTTGTACAGTTCGGGTGCATACTAAGTATACCTTGATTTATAATCCGAAATACAGATCTTATTATTAGAGACTATACGTATTGATTGTACAAGGATTTGTCCATACAAATTCACAAACCAAAAAGTTGGTGGTGTACTAGATACCGTCTTCATTTCACTTACGACTTCTATCAAAGGAAAAAACTTTATAGTAAGCGTGTATATTTTATACAATAAAGAAATTACTTTGGATCAACGTAATTCGTAAACATGGAAACTAGTTCACGAAATTACTTTGAATGCAAGTAATGGTTGATTGAACTTTAAGCAACATATCCTTATTCATCATTATAAATAGACAACTCTCTACAACTAAGATTCACAATCCCTGCATGCTATGCATCTTGTTGATGTAAGAGTCGTCCTTCATAAACCTAGGTTTCCTCGAGAAACATAATTACGTAAGGAATTTGAAGACTTTAATTGGGATTCGTAAAGCACGATCAACCTATCTTCTACCTGATATATTTTTGTTTATCCAGAATCTTATCTTGGTCATCATAGTTCTTGTCTATTCTAAAGGTCTGTCTCTTCTATTATACGGTCATTCAAGAACTCTCGATCGAGGAATAAGATTGATAGAAACTACATGAAGTTCTTCGTCTCTAACGGTTCCACAAGATTACAATCTAAACTTGTTTTAGATTTATCTTGTAAGGTAAAATCGATTAAAAATCTCTATAACCGTTGAAGCTTAAGCCTAATTGTTTGTGGCTTGCTTAATATCTTATTTTACCTGGAGATACCTCAAAGCAGATAGATTTACATTACCTTGAATGGCACGGAACATATCTGAAAGAAATCAAAATAGGTGTCATATTGGACGCAGGGTAACAATAGTCTTCATGAAGGACTGTGAAGAAAATCTTAGGCATGTCAAAGATATCATCTAGGGTAATCAAGTGCGTAGGGTCTTGCGAGATCCATGAGATATAAAGAGCACATCTGCAACTAAATAGTTTCGAGGGTATATTCGGTCTCAACTACATTCCATCCTGAAGTCTGATAGTAGGCTAGTGTCTGTAGCGACCTAATACAATGTGGTGTTCAACGGGATAAGGTCCCGCGTCTTTCATGTTAGATTGCAGTTTTCCTCGTTAACAAAATTTCTGGCGTCTTGTGATATTTTATTTTTTCCGTATTATATTTTTTATCTTTATAATTGAAATATCACAAGTAGTACGTTAATCAACCTAGATACATTTTAACTTGATAGTAAAGATCCTACGAGACTTGGTCTTGTTGAATTCGATTCTTGAAATATAAATCATATAAGACTTTATTTTGATTGAATTCGGATCTTGAAGGTTCAAGTACATACTTGGTTGACCTTGTAATTACAATCAGGAATAAGGATCTTGTTTGTTAAAGATCTAAACGCATTGATTGCACAAGGACTTTCCATACAAGTTCATGAAGGAAAAAGTTGGTCGTGTACTAGGTACCTTCTTTTTTTCACGCAGCAAACATAAATTGTTAGATTTTATCATGTTTCCTCCTCTGATACCAATTCAAAAGACGAGGGTACCGAGTACACCACCAATTCTTTTTCGTTTAACCTACACATTGACACCCTGTGTACCTTTTAGAATCCTAAATATAAAAAAAACAAGGTGACCTTGATAACAATCTAAGTTCGACTCAGAAATGATTATAGGAATCGATTGTAGATGGTGGGTTTTTGACAAGGATAAAACAGTAAATCACCTTTCAAGACTCTGGTATGAGTAATATTGAACTTTTAAAATTCTGTAAAAGAATTCTCGGGTAGGCGCTTATCCCTACACTCTTTCAGGCGCATATCCCTGTCCTCTCTCTATATGTCTGGCCAACATATACGATAAAATTAATGAATAATCAATATTCATCACTACAAAAATTATTAGAACAACAGTACCGCACACAACAACATTCTTAGATGTTCTATGATTTTATATTACAGACCTCAAGCTCCTAGATGTATTGCACACTAGTGTAGAGCAATATTGAGTATTATTTTTGGGTGCTATATATTTCACAGCTGAAGCCCCAAAATTACCTATGTTAATATTCATGTTCAAAATGAATAATATTAACCCATTAAAATCTATATATATAATTCTCTGTCTCTCTCTCTCTATATATATATTTAATTAACGTGCCACAACTGTGCTTAAATTAAATATCAAAATTATGACAAACACGTTTTCATAGCTTCTACTAGCTAAATCCCACCTCAACCGTATTAATTCTTTGCTCAAAGAGACAACTAATGCAAAACAAGTAAAACTAATTCAATTTAGGGTATTGAAACGCTTGATTTGCAACACATATAAACATGTCAAAAGGCGTATCAAAATTCTTAAACCCTAATTAGGGTTTGAAAATAGAGTCGTAACAGTTGCAAACGTTGCAAAAAATGTGGCAAAAAGTATCTTCCAACTCTAACTAGTGTTTGGAAACAGTTTCGCAACACTTATAAACGTTGTAAAAACTGTATCAAAAATTTCAAACCCTAATTTCGAACATAACGGAAGCTAACCCAAATTTTGAACACATCTTGCTCCTCTTGCTTGTGCGTCTTCCTTTCTAGAGCAAGGCCTACATGACTTCACTTCTAGCATGGACATCATGCTTCTCTCTAAATATTTGGTATTTTAGTATTTTTCCTTCAACATGTGAGGCTGAGCAAAAGAGTAAAATATGAGCTTCTTGCCTTCTGGCCAAGCTCTTTCAAACCCTAATTTTTAAATAGAGATGTCTCTACCTCTCTTTCTACCAACACACACGTCTTAGCCAAACAGCTAAGCATGCATGACTACTCTTAAGCCAAAACTCGAGTGCTTCTATTCAGAAGCAAAGTTTATACGACTTGTTACTTGACAAAAAAATTGATAATTTTACTCTTTTACCCTCAACATGTAAGGCTGAGTACAAAGAGTAAAATATGAGTGTCTTGCCTCCTATTCAAAAATTGACGTCTAGTCTCTTATCAAAATTCTCGACATCTTGCTTCTCATTAAAAATTGATATTTTACTCTTTTACCCCCAACGTGTGAGGACGAGTACAAAGAGTAAAACAAGAGACCCCTACTTCAATACTAAAGGTTGACGCTCCATCTTCCTTCACGTGAATACCAAAGTTGGGCACTCTACCTCTTCCTTCATGTGAATACCAAATTTGGCTGCTCCTCCATCTTATTCTCACGTGAATAAATTAGGGTCTTGACAAATCCTAAGCAATACTAGGCCTCTCTCATGTATATTTTCGTATAAGACTTCACATATAATTTTTCATGCTCAACAGCACACACTTATTTTACAAAATAAACATATCAATACAAAATTGACTAAGATGGAGACACTACTCCTCAGACACAAATAAATACGTATTTGTTTTATTTAATTCTGCTTGACTCCTCAGCTAGTCAAGCAAGACGTATTTTATTCTAGTCTTCTAGACCCTTAGCTAGTTAAGCAAGACATGTTTATATTATTTTAGTCTGCTAGACTTATCAGCTAGTCAAGCACGACTTGTTTTAGCCTGCTAGACTCATCATCTAGTCAATCAAGACAAGTCTATAATCAAGAGGCCCATCAAACAGGTTCAACTAACTTAACATTAGTAATGTTTAAACCTAAAACATTACACGAGACATCAAATGTCATAAATGGGGGATATTAATTAGGGATTTTTTCTGGCGGTATATGGCACGTGGTATAGCAGTGCACCCATAAAAAGAGAAACTCTGGAAATATTGATAACAGTTGAGCAAAGGAGTGGTGAGTTGAATAACCAACTATTCAACCGCAATCGAAGTGTAGAGAAATTGTCAACATCTTCTCCACTTTCACCATTTCACCACTACCTAGAAAAGAGGTCGAGTGGTTACAATAGCTATGATATAAATAGATGTTCAATATATTGAACAAGGTACAAAAAATTAAGAAAGTTTTATCACGAGAACAAGTCTGACTTTCACAATCAAACACAGAAGAACTCGACCACTCGATTGTTCATAGCTATTTATACCAATTACATCCTGCAGAGTCTGATACTTTGACCTCAACCTTCTCTCGCTTCCGTCCCTAAGACCAACCCTTCTCCTTCTCATTTTGTGACTGAAGCAAGACTTGAATGAACATTGCTTGGTTTAGGCCAGGATTGTACAGATTGATCTCTCGAATCTAAACAAAGTACTTCAATAGTACAAATGTTTTAAGGATTGACGAATTGTCACCTGCTCACCCCCACTTTTCACCAAAATACCCTTCAATTTGTTTTTCCCCACAAACATTTTGGCGACGACAGTGGGAGATTAATCTCTCAGTTGCAAGACTTTAATTTTTCAATCTCTTGAATTTTCTCAGTTTCAGAAGCGGTTGATCTTAGGACAGATTCAATAACTGACTCTCAATACCAGTTCTGCTACTACAGCGCTGGTGCTCCTGATGCAAGAGACTCTTTCCTAGACTCAGGCAATCGACTACAACTACACCTGCTTTGATGGAGAGAGCCTGCTATGAATGTAGAAGCTTGTGAGACTTGTTTTAACAGAAGACTTACCAACAAGTAGTACAACATCGAACCATTTATAGGTATTGTGACAAAAGGAAGCAAAACAAACCACTACCTCTACACTGCTACGTTCCTCTCTACTTTCGCCCTGTAAAATCACCAATTGATGGGAAAATGTGAAATTCAGGCTATAACAAGAATTTTCATAATATAAGTAGATTATATATGTAAATATATTTCATGAAGTATAAAAAAATCAAGCAAATAGCTCAGGAGTTTAAAAACACATTTTCGTGTTAAGCTCATCAGAAGCAATTTCATGTTATCCTGTACAAAGTTACGATATGAGAGCAATTGGTAATTAATTTAGAGGTGAATTATATATCAAACTCTTCGTATGGATGTCCTCTACAACATATCAAAAAATTACATCAATCAGACGAACGATATAATAGATATGATTAAAATTCTCAACTACTTCCCAGATGAAAATTTCCTGAATTCTTCCTGAGTTTTTGCTGTTTTTTCTTTTTGAGGCCCTACAAAACCTTAAAACTCAAAATATTCCAAGGAAGGATATATCTCATCTCCTAGTCATGAAAAAATTGGTTAGATCATCAAAAACGGACTCTGTATGAGGATTTTACGGCGTTTTCAGTAAATGCATTATTTCTGAATTTTTTTCTAACAACGAAATTTCACAAAATTGCTCATATTTTCGTTCAAGTTTTCATTCATTACTTCATTCAAAAGATGTTTCTAAGAAATTATAATGTAAATTCAAGATGAAGAGTCATCTGACCATGTTTTGAGCTAATCGAAAGGACAAGGTTATGATTCAAGTCATCATACCCCTCTTTCTGTAAGAAGGGATGACTACTTTTGTCATCCTCTGAAGGAACTTTGAAAACAATCACCTACCTAATGTCACCAGCAATGAAGGTGATAGTAGGAGTGTTGCTAGCAGTAATCACCAAGATGGAGCTCTTGTACATGTGAGAAGAACTGTTAGTAAAAAAAAAATACAAGCAGCAACGACCAAGGTGGTAGGGACGTGAGAGCACCAAACAAAGGAGCTATTGTTGTTGTTTAAACAAGAGAAAGGAGTAAGAGAGTTTGATATGAAGAGGCTTACCTTATCTATCAATGGGGACTAGGCCTTGCCGACGTTAAAATAAAAGAGAAGGCTTGCTATCGCCACTCGATATTTGAATGAAGGGTGCCCCCAATCCAACTGGTGGGTGCCTTTATCAATTTCCCGGGGTGCCTTTATAACTTTTTGAGCCAATTTTTCAACAAATATTTATTTCTCAAAAATACCTACAAAGACATAAAAAACCATAAATAGTACAAAATCGAACACTATCAAAATAGATAATCGAGCATAATTTAGACACAAAAATGTGTCTATCAAATACCCCCAAACTTACTATTTGCTAGTCCTCGAGGAAATCTAATCTAGAAAATAAAATCCTAACTCACTTTCGCAGGAATCATGACTAATTTAGCATATGTAATAAGCCTTTAAACCCCTAGGTGTCCCTAGTGGACGAGTTTTATCTTGTGAGGGTTTACAAGAGGTATACCCTCAAAACCTTTACTCCAAGTTTTAACTACTCGTGAACGATTGAGGATAAACACTAAACAAGTTATTTAGTTGGCATACTGAATTCTTCGGCTCTGGGAATCATGACCCTATATGAGTCCAATTATTGTACAAGAGTTTTTACTCAAGCATACTAAAATTCATATATAAGAAAACAAAACTCTACTCAGATAGTCGTTCAACCACAATACTCAGAATCTCAAAGTTCAATCACATGGAAAGATTTAAAAGATGGATATGGAGATGATGAAGTTTGCGCATGTTGACTAAGGTGAACGGTGTTTCCCATATCTGTCTGAAGGTCAGTACCAGGATGAATCCTAATGGATTGGGATACGTGGTCTTAATCGTAATAATAATATCGATTCAACTGGTATAAACAAGGGTCCCAGCGATCTATTTATTAAAAATAAAGCAATTATAAATGTATTGACAACATGATTGGATCAAATTGAATCCAAGCGCATGGTCCTTATCAGCATCATACATGATAGTTCCCATGGATCCTGCGTTCCATGCTTTCTTAGGCGATGGAGACAGGAAGAACACAAACATATTGCTATCAAACTGTCAATACTTTATTATTATTATTATTTTTTATTTTTTTTAATATGGGCTTGATCTCAAACACTCTACTCCACCCTGAATGATTAAAAGCATACCCCCAAACTTTGGAGTTTTTATTATTGCAAAAGTTTCTCCCATACCCCCAAACTTAAATTAAACAGTGTCCTCAATGTTTCTAAATATGAATGATTAAAAGCATGAACAAGGAGAAACTATTACCACTTCAAGAAAAGGAGTTAAGGAAAGATATTACCGTGTCGCATGAGCATGGGTTACCTCCTAAGAAGTGCTAACTTTAAAGTCTTCAGCCAGACTTTAAAGTCTTCGGCCAAATAATGCTATCACAAATAAGAGGAAACTACAACAGGCCAAGAAAATGGACAAACCAAGCACACCCTCATCTAGTTTTTTGTTTAAGACAACTACTTCTAGCTGTGGTTCAGGTTCAGGCTCTATAAAAGGGTCTAAATAAAATATTTTCATGGGCTGGATTTCCTCGTAGGCAGGTTCAATAGGATCAGTTTGTAGAGTCTGGAGTAACTCAACTAAGAACTTAGAAGCACATAATAATAAACTGAATAATTGTGGATCCTCAAAGTCAATCATATTTGACTCACATAATTGACTACTATGAAGGTGGTCATTCTTAAACAAATGTGTCGATTTTAATTCCTTAAAGTAATTAGGCTTAGTATCAAAACTTAATAACTGACACATTTGAAATTCATACGTTCCCACATATGGAAGAAAATATTTTGGTGGGAAAACAAATTCAATCTTGGTATTATCGCCTAGGTAAACCACATCGACCAGAGGATGGGTTTCTAACAACTGAGCTTCTTTCTGGACATGATTAGGTTCGGAAAACAGTTCTTGAAGATAGTCTCTTAATATGGTAGAGGCACAAACATCAAGTCCCAAGTGAGGGACTTTTAAAAGAGTCAAAGGTAAAACACAGGGAGAATCAAAATAACCCCCAAACTTAGAATTTTGGGTCTCTCTAGATAGACTAGTTACAATTTCCCTAATTTCTAGATCACCAGATTCCTGAAAATGGTCAATTGCTTCTTTTGAGTTATAATCAAGTGGTGCATCCTCACTCATATTTAAAATCTCTACGGGTCTATCTTTGTTATCTAAGATTATTGTTTCTAAATCTTTGGACTCTATAACAGTACTCTCAGGATAAACCCGTTCCTCTAAACCATTATCGTCTTCAAAACAAGAAAGTTCTACATCGTCTAAAACAGTGGTATCTCTAGTCAAATCCTCTTCCTTTTGAATAGGTGTATAATTATTAAAATTATTTGGATCTGAACAAGAAATAACACTATCATCATGAAGCACAATTGGAGTGACAATTTCTTGATCACTCTGCCTGTATATTTCAAGTTCTTCATCAACATTATCCTCATCCTCATAATAATATGAAGATGTTTGAACCTTGTATAAATAAGTAGTGTTACCAATTATATCCTCGTCCTCTTGAATAGGTGAATAATTATCAAGGATAACTATGTTGGAAATTAAGATCATTTTGAGCAATATTATTCTTTGCAGAAATTTCATTCACACTTAATATGAACCTATGTCTATTCTCAGTTATCTCCTTTATGATTCTTCTTGTATCCTCAGTGCACTTCTTGACGGAATTTTCTAGAGAAAAAACTAGATCAATAGTGCTAGATTAAAACTGCTCGTGTGATTCTTCTAGAGAAAGAGTTGGACTATTATTCGTTCCTCTCACACTTAATTCAAACCTATGTGTTATCTCAGATATCTTCTTGAGTGATTCTTCTAGAGGCATAATAGGTTCATGATGAGTACTAGATCGCACATGCTTTAGGGCATCCCTCCAAGACAAAGAATTCGAATTTTGCTCACTTTTATGTCCATAAGACGGGTGTATGTACGAATAGTAATTGGGATCACCCTGGTATGAGTAATAACCTCCAAAAGGTTAGTGGTGATCCCGACTACTATCCACACCATGTTGATAGTATGGATAATGTCTATTTTGAAATTCAGTCGGATATTCATTGTATTGGTCCTCATAATACCAGTTCCACATTTTCTAAAAACTTCTTAATATATTGAATCTAAGAAAATAAATCCTAACAGGAAGGGGGTTCAAACAATCACAAGCAAGGATGACTCAACCAAATCAAACCTATTGAATCTAGCAAACAAAAAGCATGATGGCTCCGCTTAGATTGTTTCTAGACCAGCTTTTATTCCTTCGAAAGGCAACTAGTTACAGTTTTAGCAAACCTCTTAGAACGATCCGAATTAGATCAAGTCGAAGAGAAACAGGATAACCTCTAAGGAGCTTTGATAACCCTGTCTCTTTGGCAACTTTTCCCTGGGCTACAAGGCGGCTCTAATCAACTTAAAATAATCTTCGTGAACTTCAAGTTAGGCTAACAAAGCAACCAATACAGTCCTTTTGAAAGAGTTTCCTATAAGCTTGTTACCCTATCGGTCTCTTTCTAGTCAAAATTTTAAGGTTTAGGTTCGCGTTTGGTAATGTGTAAACCCACTTGCAGGAGATTCGTGGGTTGTTCGAGTCTTACCTCCCGTACCGGATGGGGGATGAATCAGTTGTAGTCGACTCGGGCCACCAACTCCTGTGCTAGTGTACGAACCCGAGGGGCCGAGACAATATCGTAATTGTCGTCCTTCCCTGTTGCAGTTTATATTTAAATTACCCTTCCGTAGGGTTTAAAATAATAATAATGTCTAAAGTCCCAAAATAACGTCCAAAAAGTGTCCAAAAATAAAAGAAAAATTACAAAAATAATAAAAATTTACAAATAAAATCTAATAAAAATAAAATTCTTTGTCTTCTTTTCCTTTCTTTAAGCTTTAACTTTAACTCCAGGTCTTTAATCACCAAAGTTTTTGGCTCAATTTTCTTTCAATCCAAAATCCAAAACCTGTAGCAAAAAGAGAAGTACCCAAAGAAACGTAAAATAGAACAAAGTGAAAATAAAAATCTAATTAAACTAACTAACCTAAAAAAAAATCTAAAAACAAGTCTGCGTCGGTGGCGCCAAAAATTGATGTGGTTATAATATAGTGGTAAAAATGGTTTGATACTCAGACTTGTGAAGATTCGATTTTCAGACCTAATTTTTAATAATTAAAAATAAAGAAAATTAAAATAAAGTTGATTTAAAATTGATGGGAAGAACTAGGACTAAGGATTCCACTATTCGCCAATATTTCAAGTGATAAAAATCTTGCAACTCATGTATTCAGTTTAATCAAAACATTGCCAAAGTTAAGTTTTCAAAATAATAGTTGTAAATCGAAAGCATGAGACATCAAAAGCTCGAAACTCAGCATGACCCATCAAAAGAAAACACAACTAATTGATAAAAACCTTTTTTTTCAATTTTAATTCAAAGCAAATAATATTAAAAGAATTGTAAAAAATAAATAAAATAAGAATTACCACTTTATTATTGGAAAAATAGCTTCCTCCGTCGCCCTAGTGATGATGATTAGCTCATGATGTTGGAAACACTCTTAAAATAGGTTTTCATAGCTCAAAAGTGTTTACAATGATGAAATAGAAGTAACACAGAAGAACAGACACGCTTATAAGCGTTACAGATGATGTTCTCTGCGTTACAGAAGAAAGAAAAGAAAACAGATAGAAAAGAACGGACTTCAGGCGCTTCAGAAATATGACTGAATCAGCGACAACTTCAGCGACAGTTTTTACCAGCCTTATGTTCTTCCCATGTTCTTCCACCAGCAGAAATTGGTTTTTCCTGAACTCTTTTCGGTGATCTGTGGCCTGCCTTTTCTTCGATTCTCTTTTGTACTTATAGGCTTAGGTAACCCTAATACATCATCCTTAAACGATTATGATGCAAATCCTTATCTAAATCCAACTCAAATTATGTTTAAATCCGAAACAGGAACAACTTCCTTTTCCGGTTGTGAATCGATTTTTCAAGCAATTTTTCCAGCGTGAAACACTCAGAAGTGATGTGTTTAATCTTGTTTTCGATTATTCTTTAATTGGGTAACTCAGAATTACCCCAAGCTCTTTAAAACTCGATTTTTTACCAAACTCAGAAACTTTCTCACGTGAAACTTTTTCTTCCCGCCATTTTTTGATTTTTGATTTTGCAATGAAGGTGCCCCCAATTAAACTTGTGGGTGCCTTTAAAAACTTTTGCTGGATGCCTTTAGTAATTTTTCCGGGTGCCTTTAACAACTTTTTGAGCCAATTTTTCCATAAATATTATTTCTCAAAAATACCTACAAAAACATAAAAACCCGTAAATAATATAAAATCAAGCATTAACGAAATAGAGAATCGATCACAATTTAGACACAAAAATGTGTCTATCATAATACCAGTTCGACATTTTCTAACAAAAATTTCCTAATAAGTTTACAAAAAATCTAAGAAAATAAATCCTAACGGGAAGGGGTTCTAAACATACAAAATACACAAACAAAGCCGACTCAACCAAATCATACCTACTGAATCTAGCAAACAAAAAGCATGATGGATCCACTTAGATTGTTTCTAGACCAGTTTCTATTCTTCCAAAAGGCAACTAGTTACAGTTTTAGCAAATCTCTTAGAACGATCTGAATTAGATTAAGTCGAATAGAAACAAGATAAGCTCTAAGGAACTTTGATAACCCTGCCTCTTAGGCAACTTTTCCTTGGGTTACAAGGCGGCTCTAATCAACTTAAAATAATCTTCCTGAACTTTAAGTTAGGCTAACAAAGTAACCAATACAGTCCTTTTGAATGATTTTCCAATAAGCTCGATACCCTATAGGTCTCTTTCTAGTAAAATTTTAGGATTAGGTTCGCGTAGGTAACGTGTTCCTAAGTCGGGCAGAAAGGATACGGTGTCTTATATGGCCAGTTTCTTCCCTTTACTAGAAAGTAAATTCAGTATTCAAGTCGTCAACATATATGCATTACGAAGGAATACAGAAAACCCACTGACAGTGGATTCGTGGGTGGTTAGATTCTTACCTCCTACCAGACAGGCGATAAACCGTTGAAGTCGACTCGGGCCACCAACACCTGTGTCAGTGTACGAAACCGAGGGGACGAGACAATATAGTAATTTTCATCCTTCCATGTTGCATTTTATATTTCAATTACCCTTCCGTAGGGTTTTAAAAAATAATAATAATGTCCAAAGTCCCAAAATAAAGTCCAAAATGTGCCCAAAAATAAAAAAAAAATTACAGAAATAATAAAAACTTCCTAATACATTTTTCTAAAAAAATAAATTTAATTAAAAATAAAAAAATTTGTCTTCTTTTCCGGTCTTTTAGCTTTAACTTCAACTCCAAGTCTTTAATCACCAAAGTCTTTGGCTCAACTTCCTTTCAATCCAAAATCCAAAACCCGTAGTAAAAAGAGAAATACCCAAAGAAACGTAAAATATTACAAAGTAAAAAATAATACTAAAAATAAAAACCTAAACATCTAAAACTCTGAACCTAAAGACAAATCCGCGTCGGCGGCGCCAAAAATTGATGTAATTTTAAAATAGTAGTAAAAGGCTCGATACTCAGACTTGTAAAGATTCGATTTTCAAACCTAATGTTTAATAACTAAAAGTAAAACAGATTAAAGTAAAATTGATTTCAAATTATGGGAAGGACTGAGACTAAGGATTCCACCATTCGCCAATTTTTCAAGTGATAAAAATCTTGTAACTCATATATTCAGTTTAAAAATATTGCCAAAGTTAGGTTTTCAAAATAATAGTTGTAAATTGAAAGCATGAAACATCAAAAGCTCAAAACTCAGCATGATCCATCAAAAGAAAACACAATTAATTGATAAAAACTTTTTTTTTCAATTTAATTCAAAGAAAATAATAGTAAAAGAATTGTGAAAAATAAATAAAATAAGAATTACCACTTTGGAAACACTATTATTGTAAAAATAGCTTTCGCCGTCGCCCTAGTGATGGTGATTAGATCATCATGTTGGAAAACACTCTTAAAATAATTGTTCATAGCTCAAAAGCTGTTTACAATGATGAAAGAAAAGTAACACAGAGAATTTGATACGCTTATAAACGTTACAAAAATTGTTCTCTGCATTGCTGAAGAAGACATAATTAAAGTACGGACCTTGGACGCTGTAGAAATATGAAGAATAATCGACGGGCTCAACGACAGTTTCAACGACAGTTTTATGGAGACTTATGTTCTTCATGTTCTTCTCCCAGTAGATTTTTTCTTTTTTTCCTGGAATTTTTCCGGATGCTATGGCTTGCTTGTTTCTTGTTATTATTTGTTATTATAGGATTAGTGAACCCTATAGACCTTTCTTAAGCGATTAGAACACAAAGAAGAGTCCAAATCAAACTCTAAATTGTTGATAATCCGAATCCGAGAGAGTTATCCTTTTCCGACTGTGACATGAATTTTCCAGCGATTTTTCCGGCGTGAATCACTCACTTGACGTGTGTTGATCCTATCTTGGGTGTTTCTTCAACTTGGGATATGAAAAACAAGTTTTAAAACCCTTTAAATTTGGTTCAAAACTAATCAGAAGTTTCTCTCACGTAAAGCTTTTCTTCCCGCCATTTTCCTGAATTTGAATTTGAATAAAGGGTGTCCCCAATCCAACTGGTGGGTGCCTTTATCAATTTCCCGGGGTGCCTTTATCATTTTTTGAGCCGATTTTTCCACAATTATTTATTTCTCAAAAATACCTACAAAGACATAAAAAATCATAAAGAGTACAAAATCGAACACTATCAAAATAGATAATCGAGCATAATTTAGACACAAAAATGTGTCTATCAAATACCCCCAAACTTACTATTTGCTAGTCCTCGAGGAAATCTAATCTAGAAAATAAAATCCTAACTCACTTTCGCAGGAATCATGACTAATTTAGCATATGTAATAAGCCTTTAAACCCCTAGGTGTCCCTAGTGGACGAGTTTGTCTTGTGAGGGTTTACAAGAGGTATACCCACAAAACCTTTACTCCAAGTTTTAACTACTCGTGAACGATTGAGGATAAACACTAAACAAGATATTTAGTTGGCATACTAAATTCTTCGGCTCTGGGAATCATGACCCTATATGAGTCCAATTGTTGTACACGAGTTTTTACTCAAGCATACTAAAATTCATATATAAGAAAACAAAGCTCTACTCAGATAGTCGTTCAACCACAATACTCAGAATCTCAAAGTTCGCTCACATGGAAAGATTTAAAAGATGTATATGGAGATGATGAAGTTTGTGCATGTTGACTAAGGTGAACGTCGTTTCCCATATCTTTCTGAAGGTCAGTACCAGGATGAATCCTAATGGATTGAGATACGTGGTCTTAGTCGTAATACTAATATCGATTCAACTGGTATAAACAAGGGTCTCAGCGATCGATTTATTAAAAATAAAGCAATTATAAATGTATTGACAACATGATTGGATCAAATTGAATCCAAGCGCATGGTCCTTATCAGCATCATACATGATAGTTCCCATGGATCCTGCGTTCCATGCTTTCTTAGGCGATGGAGACAAGAAGAACACAAACATATTGCTATCAAAGTGTCAATACTTTATTATTATTATTATTTTTTATTTTTTTAATATGGGCTTGATCTCAAACACTCTACTCCATCCTGGCGGTGATAACAATTCGATACCGGTGCCCCACCAAATCACTTAGAGAAACACAAAAATTACAAAAAATAAAAACAGAAAGTGATATAGTCGAGATAGACTCCAAGATATGGTGACACCTATCATGTTATTTCTAACACCTGAACTCTGTCCTTTTATGAATAGACCATTTAGCTGGGCACACCAATTCCTATAGAAAAAGAGCTAAGTTTCCATCTACCTAGAATGGTTAGTGTCATCCTGAATTGGTCACAAGTTTCTAGACTTTTGAGTTTTTATTATTGCAAAAGTTTCTTTCTTACCCCCAAACTTAAATCAAACAGTGTCCTCAATGTTTCTAAAGATAAATGATTAAAAGAATGAACAAGGAGAAACTATTACCAATCGAAGGAAAGGAGTTAAAGAAAGATATTACCGTGTCGCATGAGCATGGGTTACCTCCCAAGAAGTGCTAAGTTTAAAGTCTTCATCCATACTAAGAAAGAATTAGTCACCTCATGAAATCATATAACAATAGTCAGAACAACTGTGGGTCATCTGAATCAAATAGTGATATCCAAAATAGAAGGAAACTGCAGCAGGCCAAGAAAATAAACAAACTGAGCACACCCTTATCTAGTTTTTTGTTTAAGACAACTACTTCTAGTTGTGGTTCAGGTTCAGGCTCTATAAAAGGATCTAGATAAAATATTTTAATGGGCTGGATTTTCTCGTAGGCAGGATCAACAGGATCAGGTTGTAGAGTATGGAGTAACTCAATTAAGAACTTAGAAGCACATAATAATAACCTGAATAATTATGGATCCTCAAAGTCAATCATATTTGACTCACACAATTGACTACTATGAAGGTGGTCATTCTTAAGCAAATGTGTCGATTCTAATTCCCTAAAGTAATTAGGCTTAGTCTCGAAACTTAATAACTGACACATTTGAAATTCATACGCTCCCACATATGGAAGAAAATATTTTGGTGGGAAAACAAAGTCAATCTTGGTATTATCGCCTAGGTAAACCACATCAACCAGAGGATGGGTTTCTAACAACTGAGTTTCTTTCTGGACATCAACAGGCTCAGGGAATCTAGTTTGAAGATGATCTTTTAATATAGTAGAAGTGCAAATGTCAAGTCCCAACTTAGGGACTTTAAGTAGGGATACTTGAAAATCACAAGAATCATCGGTACCCCCAAACTTATGGTGGACATTACTCTCAGATGGACTAAAAACTATTGGTTGGATTGTAGAGTCCTTAAGGTCAGAACTACACTCAGCTTCCTCTATAGAAGGAAATAGGGTAGACTTGTAAGCTGGTAGAAGTCCAGACTCAGTTTTCCATATATTATAAGTGTCCATCAAAGGTGCGTAATCTAACAAAGCATTTACCTCATTACTCACACTATCATCATCAATATCAAATCTAAAATGGGCTAGGCATTTCTCTAATGGATCTTCTAACAAAGTGTTTGGTAAAGATTTCTGAACTGAAGTACTAGTTACGTTCACTTCTTCTAAATCATAGATCTCACAAGAAGGTTGTCTACTCATACTAAATAAATTCAGTTCAATAGTCTTGTTACCGAAAGAAAAATTAATTATTCTTTTCCATAATTGATGACGACATTATATTAACTGAAAAGAGACGACCAAAGGTCACTGGAATTTGAGCCTCTGGGACCTGAGAAGGTTGGGTGTCTAGGACAACAAAATCCACTAGGGAAACTATTCTATCAACCTGGATCAAATCGTCCTCCATCATATTAAAATTCTCTATGAGTCTATCATCTTCGTCAGAGACTATTGTCTTCGAATCGTTAGACTCTAAATCACTAGTATCAGGACAAACTCGTTCCTTCAAAATGTCAGGAACAGACAAGTCCTCTGGGTATTTGGATGGAAAGTGATCCAACAAAACTTGAGAATCACACAATTCTAACCCTGAATTAAGTAACTTTTGGAAGTCTAAGGGTCGAGAAACAACCTCTAAGTCGGGTGAATGATCTTGTGAGATAGATTCATCTATGGAATTAGGCAAATCATCTACACAATCATCCACAGGATCATCTATATATTTTGTATGGAACAGAGAGTCACTACAAGACTGATCATCATCAACAAATAACCTCTGGCGTTCCAGAACTCTCAATCTTTGTTCCAAACTAAGCGGTCTGTGTTTATAATACTTCTCATATATCGTTAGGGGTGATTCTTATAGAGAGGTATTTTGGATCACTATAAGGAATAGTATATCTCATCCGCTTCATAGTACTAGCTTGCTACTTCTCAAGGGCATCCTTCAAAGAACTCGAATTTTGCTTATTTTCCCGTTCATATGATTGGTGCGCGTACGAATAGTAATTGGGGCCTCCATGGTATGAACCATAACCTTCAGAAGTTTGGTAGTGGTCCCAAGTACTATCCACACTATGGTCATAGTAAGGGTAATGCCTGTTTTGAAACTCAGTCAGATATTCATTGTATTGGCTATCGTAATACCAGTTCGACATTTTCTAACAAAAATTTCCTAATAAGTTTACACAAAATCTAATAAAATAAATCCTAACGGGAAGGGGTTCTAAAGATACACAATAAACAAAGAAGGCCGACTCAACCAAATCAAACCTACTAAATCTAGCAAACAAAAAGCATCATGGCTCCACTTAGATTGTTTCTAGACCAGCTTCAACTAGTTACAGTTTTAGCAAATCTCTTAGAACGATCCGAATTAGATTAAGTCGAATAGAAACAGTATAAACTCTAATGAGCTTTGATAACCCTGCCTCTTTGGCAACTTTTCTTGGGTCACAAGGCGGCTCTAATCAACTTAAAATAATCTTCCTGAACCTTAAGTTAGGCTATCAAAGTAACTAATACAGTCCTTTTTGAATGATTTTCCAATAAGCTCGATACCCTATAGGTCTCTTTCTAGTAAAATTTTAGGATTAGGTTCGCGTAGGTAACGTTTTCCTAAGTCGGGCAGAAAGGATACGTTGATGAAATCCGAGCCCTTATCTTATATGGCCAGTATCTGCCCTTTACTAGAAAAGTAAATTCCGTATTCAAGTCCTCAACATATATGCATTACGAAGGAATACAGAAAACCCACTGACAGGGGATTCGTGGGTGGTTAGAGTCTTACCTCCCGTACCAGACGGGCGATAAACCATTGAAGTCGACTCGGGCCACCAACTCCTGTCTCAGTGTACGAACCCGACGGGCCGAGGCAATATAGTAATTCTCGTCCTTCCTTGTTGCATTTTATATTTAAATTACCCTTTCGTAGGGTTTAAAAAAATAATAATGATGTCCAAAGTCCCAAAATAAAGTCCAAAATGTGCCCAAAAATAATAAAAAAAATTACAGAAATAACAAAAACTTCCTAATACAATTTTCTAAAAAAATAAATTTAATTAAAAATAAAATTTTTTGTCTTCTTTTCCGGTCTTTTAGCTTTAACTTCCTCCAAGTCTTTAATAACCAAAGTCTTTGGCTCAATTTCCTTTCAATCCAAAATCCAAAACCTGTAGTAAAAAGAGAAATACCCAAAGAAACGTAAAATAGAACAAAGTAAAAAATAATACTAAAAAATAAATAAAATTAAAACCTAAAAATTTAAAACTCTAAACCTAAAGACAAGTCCGTGTCGGCGGCGCCAAAAACTGATGTAATTTTAAAATAGTGGTAAAAGGTTCGATACTCAGACTTGTAAAGATTCGATTTTTATACCTAATTTTTAATAACTAAAAGTAAAAAAGATTAAAGTAAAATTGATTTCAAATTATGGGAAGGATTGAGACTAAGGATTCCACCATTCGCCAATTTTTCAAGTGATAAAAACCTTGTAATTCATTTTATTCAAAATATTGCCAAAGTTAGGTTTTCAAAATAATAGTTGTAAATCGAAAGCATGAAACATCAAAAGCTCAAACTCAGCATGACCCATCAAAAGAAAACACAAATAATTGATAAATTTTTTTTTCAATTTAATTCAAAGCAAATAATAGTAAAAGAATTGCGAAAAAGAAATAAAATAAGAATTACCACTTTATTATTGGAAAAATAGCTTTCGCCGTCGCCCCAGTGATGGTGATTAGCTCATCATGTTGGAAACACTCTTAAAATAATTGTTCATAGCTCAAAAGGTGTTTACAATGATGAAAGAAAAGTAACACAGAGAATTTGATACGCTTATAAACGTTATAGAAATTGTTCTCTGCTTTGCTGAAGAAGACAAATTTAAAGTACAGAACCTGGACGCTGTAGAAATATGAAGAATAATCGACGGGTTCAGCGACAGATTTCTGGAGACTTATGTTCTTCGTAATAATAATGTCTAAAGTCCCAAAATAACGTCCAAAAAGTGTCCCAAAATAAAAGAAAAATTACAAAAATAATAAAAATTTACAAATAAAATCTAAAAAAATAAAATCTAAAATAATAAAATCTAATAAAAATAAAATTCTTTGTCTTCTTTTCCTTTCTTTAAGCTTTAACTTTAACTCCAGGTCTTTAATCACCAAAGTTTTTGGCTCAATTTTCTTTCAATCCAAAATCCAAAACCTGTAGCAAAAAGAGAAGTACCCAAAGAAACGTAAAATAGAACAAAGTGAAAATAAAAATCTAATTAAACTAACTAACTTAAAAAAAAATCTAAAAACAAGTCTGCGTCGGCGGCGCCAAAAATTGATGTGGTTATAATATAGTGGTAAAAAGGGTTTGATACTCAGACTTGTGAAGATTCGATTTTCAGACCTAATTTTTAATAATTAAAAATAAAGAAAATTAAAATAAAGTTGATTTAAAATTGATGGGAAGAACTAGGACTAAGGATTCCACTATTCGCCAATATTTCAAGTGATAAAAATCTTGCAACTCATGTATTCAGTTTAATCAAAACATTGCCAAAGTTAGGTTTTCAAAATAATAGTTGTAAATCGAAAGCATGAGACATCAAAAGCTCGAAACTCAGCATGACCCATCAAAAGAAAACACAACTAATTGATAAAAACCTTTTTTTTCAACTTTAATTCAAAGCAAATAATATTAAAAGAATTGCAAAAAATAAATAAAATAAGAATTACCACTTTATTATTGGAAAAATAGCTTCCTCCGTCGCCCCAGTGATGATGATTAGCTCATGATGTTGGAAACACTCTTAAAATAGGTTTTCATAGCTCAAAAAGTGTTTACAATGATGAAATAGAAGTAACACAGAAGAACAGACACGCTTATAAGCGTTACAGATGATGTTCTCTGCGTTACAGAAGAAAGAAAAGAAAGCAGATAGAAAAGAACGGACTTCAGGCGCTTCAGAAATATGACTGAATCAGCGACAACTTCAGCGACAGTTTTCACCAGCCTTATGTTCTTCCCATGTTCTTCTACCAGTAGAAAATTGGTTTTTCCTGAACTCTTTTCGGTGATCTGTGGCCTGCCTTTTCTTCGATTCTCTTTTGTACTTATAGGCTTAGGTAACCCTAATACATCATCCTTAAACAATTAGGATGCAAATCCTTATCTAAATCCAACTCAAATTATGTTTAAATCCGAAACAGGAACAACTTCCTTTTCCGGTTGTGAATCGATTTGTCAAGCAATTTTTCCAGCGTGAAACACTCAGAAGTGATGTGTTTAATCTTGTTTTCGATTCTTCTTTAATTGGGTAACTCAGAATTACCCCAAGCTCTTTAAAACTCGATTTTTCACCAAACTCAGAAACTTTCTCACGTGAAACTTTTTCTTCCCGCCATTTTTTGATTTTTGATTTTGCAATGAAGGTGCCCCCCAATCAAACTTGTGGGTGCCTTTAAAAACTTTTGCTGGATGCCTTTAGTAATTTTTCTAGGTGCCTTTAACAACTTTTTGAGCCAATTTTTTCATAAATATTATTTCTCAAAAAATACCTACAAAGACATAAAAAATCGTAAATAATATAAAATCAAGCATTAACGAAATAGGGAATCGATCACAATTTAGACACAAAAATGTGTCTATCATAATACCAGTTCGACATTTTCTAACAAAAATTTCCTAATAAGTTTACAAAAAATCTAAGAAAATAAATCCTAACGGGAAAGGGTTCTAAACATACAAAATACAAAAACAAAGCCGACTCAACCAAATCAAACCTACTGAATCTAGCAAACAAAAAGCATGATGGATCCACTTAGATTGTTTCTAGACCAGTTTCTATTCTTCCAAAAGGCAACTAGTTACAGTTTTAGCAAATCTCTTAGAACGATCTGAATTAGATTAAATCGAATAGAAACAAGATAAGCTCTAAGGAACTTTGATAACCCTGCCTCTTAGGCAACTTTTCCTTGGGTTACAAGGCGGCTCTAATCAACTTAAAATAATCTTCCTGAACTTTAAGTTAGGCTAACAAAGTAACCAATACAGTCCTTTTGAATGATTTTCCAATAAGCTCGATACCCTATAGGTCTCTTTCTAGTAAAATTTTAGGATTAGGTTCGCGTAGGTAACGTGTTCCTAAGTCGGGCAGAAAGGATACGGTGTCTTATATAGCCAGTTTCTTCCCTTTACTAGAAAGTAAATTCAGTATTCAAGTCGTCAACATATATGCATTACGAAGGAATACAGAAAACCCACTGACAGTGGATTCGTGGGTGGTTAGATTCTTACCTCCTACCAGACGGGCGATAAACCGTTGAAGTCGACTCGGGCCACCAACTCATGTGTCAGTGTACGAAACCGAGGGGACGAGACAATATAGTAATTTTCGTCCTTCCATGTTGCATTTTATATTTCAATTACCCTTCCGTAGGGTTTAAAAAAATAATAATAATGTCCAAAGTCCCAAAATAAAGTCCAAAATGTGCCCAAAAAAAAAAAATTACAGAAATAATAAAAACTTCCTAATACAATTTTCTAAAATAATAAATTTAATTAAAAATAAAAAATTTTGTCTTCTTTTCCGGTCTTTTAGCTTTAACTTCAACTCCAAGTCTTTAATCACCAAAGTATTTGGCTCAACTTCCTCTCAATCCAAAATCCAAAACCCGTAGTAAAAAGAGAAATACCCAAAGAAACGTAAAATATTACAAAGTAAAAAATAATACTAAAAATAAAAACCTAAACATCTAAAACTCTAAACCTAAAGACAAGTCCGCGTCGGCGGCGCCAAAATTTGATGTAATTTTAAAATAGTAGTAAAAGGTTCGATACTCAGACTTGTAAAGATTCGATTTTTAAACCTAATGTTTAATAACTAAAAGTAAAACAGATTAAAGTAAAATTGTTTTCAAATTATGGGAAGGACTGAGACTAAGGATTCCACCATTCGCCAATTTTTCAAGTGATAAAAATCTTGTAACTCATATATTCAGTTTAAAAATATTGCCAAAGTTAGGTTTTCAAAATAATAGTTGTAAATCGAAAGCATGAAACATCAAAAGCTCAAAACTCAGCATGACCCATCAAAAGAAAACACAACTAATTGATAAAAACTTTTTTTTTTCAATTTAATTCAAAGAAAATAATAGTAAAAGAATTGTGAAAAATAAATAAAATAAGAATTACCACTTTGGAAACACTATTATTGTAAAAATAGCTTTCGTCGTCGCCCTAGTGATGGTGATTAGATCATCATGTTGGAAACACTCTTAAAATAATTGTTCATAGCTCAAAAGCTGTTTACAATGATGAAAGAAAAGTAACACAGAGAATTTGATACGCTTATAAACGTTACAAAAATTGTTCTCTGCATTGTTGAAGAGGACATAATTAAAGTACGGACCCTGGACGCTGTAGAAATATGAAGAATAAGCGACGGGCTCAACGACAGTTTCAACGACAGTTTTATGGAGACTTATGTTCTTCATGTTCTTCCACCAGTAGATTTTTTCTTTTTTTCCTGGAATTTTTCCGGATGCTCTGGCTTGCTTGTTTCTTGTTATTATTTGCTATTTACAGGATTAATGAACTCTAGGGACCTTTCTTAACCGATTAGAACACAAAGAAGAGTCCAAATCAAACTCCAAATTGTTGATAATCCGAATCCGAGAGAGTTATCCTTTTACGGCTGTGACATGAATTTTCCAGCGATTTTTCCGGCGTGAATCACTCACTTGACGTGTGTTGATCCTACCTTGGGTGTTTCTTGAACTTGGAATATCAAAAACAAGTTTTAAAACCCTTTAATGAATGGTGCCCCCAATCCAACTGGTGGGTTCCTTTATCAATTTCCCCGGGTGCCTTTATCATTTTTTGAGCCAATTTTTCGACAATTATTTATTTCTCAAAAATACCTACAAAGACATAAAAAATCATAAATAATACAAAATCGAACACTATCAAATAGATAATCGAGCACAATTTAGACACAAAAATGTGTCTATCAGTTATTCAAAAGTTCAAAGCAACCTCTACTTCTCTGGTAATATCTAACCATTAAACTATCAAGTTATTTTTCGTTTTATTTTTTCTGCTAGGACACCATCTAGTGCTTACCACGCAACATTACTCGTTTCGTGCTAAGCAGGGGACTTAATGTAGATGGTGGGTTTTTGACAAGGATAAAATAGTAAATCATCTCTCAAGATTCTGTGATTTTATATTACAAACCTAAAGATCCTAGATGTATTGCACACTAGTATAGAGCATATTGAGTATTATTTTTGGGTGCTATATTCCACAGTTGAATCCCTAAAATTACTTATGTTAATATTCATGTTCAAAATGAACAATATTAACCCATTAAAATCTATATATATATATAACTCTCTGTCTCTCTCTCTATATATATATATTTAACTTAAGTGTCACAGTTGTGCTTAAATTAAATGTCAAAATTGTGACAAACACAATTTCATAGCTTCTACTAGCTAAAACCCACCTTAATCGCATTAACCCTTTGCTCAAAGAGACAACTAATGCAAAACAAGTAAAACTAATTCAATTTAGGGTTTTGAAACGCTTGATTTACAACACATATAAACATGTCAAAAAGCGTGTCAACATTCCCAAACCCTAATTAGGGTTTGAAATAGAGTCGTAACACTTGCAAACGATGCAAAAAGTGTGGCAAAAAGCATTTTCCAACTCTAATTAGGGTTTGAAAACAGTTTTCTAACATTTACAAACGTTGCAAAAACTGTGTCAAAAATTTCAAACCCTAATTTCGAACAGAAGGTAAGCTAACCCAAATTTTGAACACATCTTGCTCCTCTTGCTTATGCGTCTTGCTTTCTAAAGCAAGGCATGCACGACTTCACTTCTAACATGGACATCATGCTTCTCTCTAAATATTTGGTATTTTACTATTTTGCCCTCAACATGTGAGGCTGAGCAAAAGAGTAAAATATGAGTTTCTTGCCTTCTGGACAAGCTCTTTCAGACCCTAACTTTTGAAGAGAGACGTCTCTATCTCTCTTTATACAAACACACACGTCTTAGCCAAGCATCTAAGCCTGCATGACTACTCTTAAGCCAAAACTCGTGTGCTTCTATTCAGAAGCCAAGTTTGTACGACTTGCTACTTAACAAACCAATTGATAATTTTACTCTTTTACCGTCAATATGTGATGATGAGTACAAAGAGTAAAATATTAGTGTCTTGCCTCCTATTCAAAAATTGACGTTTAGTCTCTTATCAAAATTCTCGACGTCTTGCTTCACATTAAAAATTGGTATTTTACTCTTTTCGCCTCAACGTGTGAGGACGAGTACAAAGAGTAAAACATGAGACTCCTGCTTCAAGACTAGAGCTTGACGCTCCCTCTTCCTTCACGTGAATACCAAAGTTGGGCATTCTCCCTCTTCCTTCACGTGAATACCAAATTTGGGTGCTCCTCCCTCTTATTCTCACGTGAATAAATTAGGGTCTTGACAAATCCTAAGCAATACTAGGCCTCTCTCATGTATATTTTCGTATGAGACTTCACACACAATTTCTCATGGTTAACAGCATACACTTATGTTTACAAAATAAATATATCAATAGAAATTGACTAAGATGGACACACAACTCCTCACACACAAATAAATACGTATTTTAATTCATGTCTACTAGACTCCTCAGCTAGTCAAGCACGACGTATTTTATTCTAGTCTGCTAGACCCCTTAGCTAGTCAAGCAAGAAATGTTTATATTATTTCAGTCTGCTAGACTCATTAGCTAGTCAAGCAAGACTTTTTTTAGTCTGCTAGACTCATCAGCTAGTCAAGCAAGACAAGTCTATAATCAAGAGGCCCATCAAACAGGTCTCAATTGACTTAACATTAGTAATGTTTAAAACTACAACATTACACGAGACATCAAATGTCATAAATAGGGGATATTAATTAGGGTTTTGGTCTGGCGGTCTACGACACGTGGTGCAGCAGTGCACCCACTAAAAGAGAAACTCTAAAAAGATCGATAGTAGTTGAGTAGAGTAGTGTTGAGTTGAACAACTGACTATTCAACCGCAATCGAAGTGGAGAGCAATTGTCAACACCTTCTCCACTTTCACTATTTCACCACTACTCAACAATCGACAGTTTCTTCCAGAAAAGAGGTCGAGTGGTTATAATATCTATGATATAAATAGATGTTCAATCTATTAAACAAGGGAAAAAACAATTAAGCAAGTTCTACCATGAGAACAAGTCTAAGTTTCACAATCAAACATAGAAGAACTCGACCACTTGATTGTTCATAGCTATTTACACCAATTACATCCTACAGAGTCTGATACTTTGACCTCAACCTTCTCTCGCTTCCCTCCCTAAGAAAAACCCTTCTCCTTCTCATTTTGTGACTGAAGCAAGACTGGAACGACCATTGCTTAGTTCAGGCCAGGATTGCACCGATTGATCTCTCGAATCTAAGCAAAGTAATTCAACAATACAAATGTTTTAAGGATTGACGAATTGTCACCTGCTCACCCCCACTTTTCACTAAAATACCCTTCAATTCGTTTTTTCCCCACAAACAAGGATCAATCAAGGTATGATTAACGTACAAGTGTAATTACTTTAATTATAAAAATAATTATAATGCGAAACTATAAAGTAATAACACACACACACAAACAAGAATTTGTTAATGATGAACACTATTTGACAGAAAAACCCCAGGACCTAGTCCAATTTTGAATACTTTCATAATTAGGCCGTTATATAAATTCCTACTCACAACCTCGTGTAGTTGAGACCGGATTAACTACCCCAAGTTACTCAGTTTCCTCAGTATCCCTGTGCCTATAACCAATCTGGACAACACACGTGAATCCATTAACAAAGTCTACCTTTAAGATTCGCTTCATAATCCGTCGTGAATATTTCTGCAACCCGAACCTTTAGGATGTCTACAAAATATTAAAGGAACAACCTGTTTGGTAACCCACTCACTACCAAATCACAATTTTAAGATATATGATTAAGTTCAGAATCAAGGCGCCCCCATTTTTATCTTAAAAACCAAGATTAACAAGATAATCATATATAAGAAATTCATTGGTTAAGATCAATCAAAATTTATGATTACAAATTCACCCACTCGACTATAATAGATTTGCGTTTATGATAAATCCCAAATAACTTGTCGATCACAAGAATTATGTTTATCAAAGATAAACTACTTGTCTTTCCCAGACAATCAATTCTCGCAGACAATCATACCAAGATCAATATATCAAAGTCTTCAAATCTTCAAAGTCTTCAATCTTCTTAAACTTCAAAAGTGACAACCTACACTTGATTCCACTATATGATTTATCTCACAGAACAAAGTTTGTTAACATCGTCAGATCAATAGTTCTATCAACAGATTCTGAATCACTTGAATCTATTATAGTCAGATCTTCAAAGTTCTTGAGTGACCTTATATCAGAAGAGAATGACCATGAAATAAAAAAGAACTAATCTATAAGATAACTATGCGTAATAACAAGTAATAAACAACGAAAACTAAATAACAATCTAGTTTCCCACTAACTGTACTAATAGTGCTCATTAATCCAAAAAATGCTTTAAACTAGTTAATCATGCTTTTGTCCAAATTGAATCATATTACTTTCTACTGACAATAACTTTACACTTGTCTCAGGTGTTTTATAGGATTAGTTTATAAGAATGTAAGACTCCACTATTTATAGAGTTATGACCATGACTTGTTCTAAAACAAGATATTCCAAAATCGAAAAAAAATAAAATATATTCAATAAACTATATTTCCGATTTTATTTTATATCTTGATATTATATGATTATGTTAACATATGTAACTCATTTGTAATAGATACAAAATATTGTTTCCAAAATATATAATCAATAATATTTTTCAACACTGATACTTGAGAATAACTACTAGTATGACAACCAATATTAGCTAGTTGCAAATCCATGTACTTTGTTAAATATTTAAACTAGTTATGTGCAATCTTATGGGAAAGGAAAACACATCAAGTTTCGATTATAAAATATTAAAGAAAATGTATCTCCATTTTTAATAAGGATCCTGCCTTGATTATCAAATGAATAAATACGAACAATTATGTATTGTAGTTAAATAAGTGTTCAATATTTTCTGACATACCAGTTTTCCATTCCAACTTATATCAACATCTATTAAACAAGTAAATAGAATAATCGAAACAAGTATGAATCAATCTAGGAACGGTTTTATGACCGAACCGAAATTGGAATCAATACTGGGATCAGTCCTAAAATCCTTATTTAAATTCAATTCAATTTCGAGTTAACTTTAATACATGTCTAAAAGATTGCTTTCTAACATGTTGTTAAAGCACATATTAAAGTAGTAAGTTCAACACTAATTAATAACAAGTATCTTATTAGTGTTATTTCGAAATCTCAAAAGTTAAAAAAATATACTTTGTAAATCCATATATAGTAAGTTGTTGAAACAACTAATGTATATCCTTCCTCTTGATATTTTGATCATAGATAATGATCAATTCATCTATATACTAAAGCCATGTAAATAAACTTCGTATGTAAATATTTTCAATGAATACGACTTATAAGAACTTGATAGAAATGGAACAAGTCAAAGTCAATAGTCACCAACTTCAATATGAAGGATGATGTATTCTTTTTCTCTTCAATACGTCTTCAGATCTTCAAAGAATACTAGAGATTGTATCAGTATATCTATGTGCTAAGTCTAACCTAATGAAGTTAACTTTAGTAAGCAATTCAATCAGTGAGTTTTGGGACTAAACATGACAACCAAACTTGATGGGCTCTAACAACTTTTATAGTGTCTTTTTTCTATGGATTTGGTCGTGATTCGTTATCGTGGATACAAGTACATCGGCTATTTGACGCGGGATATATCAAGTCTCCCTCAATAGAAAAATAAATTTAGGGTTTACGAGTTTCTCACTACACATGAAGAGTTTTTGGGAAAACTACTCATCTCTCATACGAACATCTTTTTTCCAAGAAGAAAATCAATCAAAATTTTCGGGTAATAATTTTGAGTACCATTTCTTCTCCAATCCAAGTTTACAAGATTTGGGTGTTATCTTTGTAGATCGCTCTTTCTCTTCGCGGTTTATTTGCGATTTGCATCATTTTTGTATTTGTTTTGTTTGTTTCATGTTTATGATCATTGATGTACTTGTTTTTCTTGAAAAGCATCATGTAAACATTTATTAATTAGAATGCAACATTAATGATTTGATTATAAAAAATGAATATAAATTACGATGTTCTGGTGGATGATAATATCTGTCCAAACATAATATGCTTTTTTTTTGTCAAAAGTATAAGCACCTTATTCATCTATTTGGAATTTCTCTATGTTGATCGAGCAATCTTGGTGCCATAACAACCGCTAGAGAAACCAATAACAAAAAAAAGAGAATGCAAATAAAACAGTTGAAGCGTTGTTGGTCTTGGCCCTTACGAACGCTTTCACGAAAAAATATATACAACGATCCGACCAATTTTAGATTATTGAGTAGAGAGTACTACTAAACTTACTCGGCAAAAAAAGTGGAAAACCCACAACATCAGCGCTATTTCTTAAGTCTCCACATAAGTGTTAGGGTTTATCCGAGAAGATATAGAAAGGACATTAATCAACTCCATATTGTTACTTCCACAAAAAATTACTTTAATTTAAAAATCTTGATTTTAGTTAGGGTTTTGCAAAAACACCAAAAAAAAAGAAATTTAAGATTTTTAGTGTTAATGAAACTATGAGCGACTCTTTTTCTTCTTCAGTATAATTAGCAGAGAAAAAACAAAATGAGAAAAAAGTAAAGCTCTGAGGAGGTATATTTTAAGAAAGTATTATTGATATTATCGAGAAATTTAGTGAACCAATTTCTGATGATAAATCTTTGTATAAACAAGATATTAAGCAAAGGAAAGCTCATGTTAGCCTGTTAAACGTGTTATATTTTTCTATCATTTTTTTTTGTATGTAATTTTATAGGCATGTTTATACTCGTTTATAGATCTTTTGAAAAAAAATTGCAACAATATAAAATTTACAAAAGAAAATTTTATCTAATTTAGGAGATATGTTACTCCTAAATTTTCTTAGATTGTTAAACATAAGGATATAAATGAAAAAAAATATAAAAATTATCATTTTTCATTATTTCCCTAAGAACCGTGCAATGAGAGATATGTTATCCTAAATTTTCTTAAATTGTTAAACATAAGGATATAAATGAACAAAAGCCTAAAATAATCATTTTTATTATATCCTTAAGAACTGTGCAAATAGAAAAATACTCACTTATTCGGTGACGGAATCACAAAGGGAGTACAAAACCAAAACTATTTTTGGGGCTCCTGATTTTTCATGAAGGGCTCCTCTAGGATACTATTAACTATAATGTTGCTAAAAGGTGTCCTAATATATGATAAATGTGTAAGTTTCCCTTGAATAATTTATATTACCATATTAAATTATTTTTTATATTTTCATTATTTGTTTTTTAATCTTTTAAAAAAAATTATTTATTACTATTTACTTTATTGTTTTTTTAGTTATCTAATTTTTTTCTATTTTTTTCTTACTTGTATTTTCAGATCAGTCTACGCTAGGTCGTATTTGATTTTCTAGCCGTAAACACCTCTACAACTACAAAATGATGAACTTCTAGCAGTAGTTGAGTTTTCAAAATTAAATTTTCCTCACAAAAAACCTTGTTGTACGTGGTTATTCCTAGCCGTAGAATTGTTTACGGTTAGGAATCTGTATATCCTCAACCTAGACTAAGTAACTCCATAAATTCCAAAAAGTTGGAAATATTTTTACGGCTATGTCTTAATGCTCAAACCTAACCGTGAAGGTGTTATTTATTAACCTACGACTATAAATAACTATTTATGACTAGGATTTTTGTTAAGAAATATTAAATTATAAAAACCTAATTACGGCTATGAGTTCATCTTTTTATAGCTGTAAAAATTGAAATATACTAACCTATGACTAGAAGTTCACCTTTTTATAATCGTAGAGGTGGTTACGACTAGAAAATTTAACACACATTCTAGCCGTATCTAGGTACGAAAAAATAAAAAAATAATTAAATTAAATTATTATTTAAAAAATAAAATAAAATAAAAATTAATATTTAATTTAATCTAATCTAATCTTTAACACTTAATTAACTTAATTAATTAAGTTCATTAATAAAAATTAACCGAAGAAAGTTTAGTCATCACCAAAAACATATGGATAAGCAGTTATTTACTTTACTACTTGTGGAGTCCTGAATGAAAAATGAGGAGCACCTAAAAATAGTTTTTATTAGAAAACAGCTGAATCATTGTTGGCCTTGGCCTTTGGCACAAAGATATCCTACGACCCGACCTATTCTAGAGTATTAAGTAGAATAATAAGTTTAAAAGCAGTGATTAAATATAACCCTCAAAATGATTACATACAACCTTATCCTAAGAATATTTATTTCTTTTATAAACCAAAAATAACATGAGTAATAAAAACCCACTGTCACGCTTGGTGTGGGTTAGTTACTGTGTTTTTATAATTTTCCGTTTCTTTTGCTGAAAAATCTTTTTTGATTTCTTATTTTATTTATATTGTATTTTAAAAGGGTAATTTAGAAGAAAAAAAAAATCTTAAATTTTTGATGCAGAACGAAGCGCCAAAGTGATAATAAAACTGCAGCAAAATTAAAATTGAAAAGTAACTGATAAAATGAGCAGAAATTGATAGATGTTAGTTGGTCTTCAATGAGATATCATAAAATCTACATGTTTATCTAGACTTCATTAATTCCTTAGGAATACCCGACTATAGATATAAAATTAGTATTCAGATTTCAGACGAATTGACTATGAATAAAAATCAAAATCAATAAAGTAATCAAAATTTAATGAAAATAAAATAATTTTAATGAATAAAATATTGTCCGATTTTTCGTTTTTGGAGCTCCTTATTTGGATAATTCCTACTAAACAAATCCTAAACTTATCAAAAAAAACTAAAAACTTATTTCCCAAAGTATTTACTACCTTTAGACAATTAACCTAACTTGTTAAAACTCTTAAAATAAACTTCTAGACTATTCTAAATTACTCTAAATAATAAATCCGCAAATTAATATCATTAATAAAATATAAATAATAATAATAATATATATATTTTCCATAAATCTCCCTCTGTCATTCTACCGGTATTGGAGAAGATACGTCCTCGAATATTGATAGTTTCAAGTTCTGCACGTGTAATTCGTTGATTACAATTTCAAACACATGAATTGACGCCATAAAAATAAAATCTATGAACCGTATAGAAGCATGATGTATAATGGAATCCCAAAATGGATTTTCATAAGTTGATCCAACAAGTTCTCCCTTGTTAGGGTATACACAGAAGACCATTCGTGTAACCCATTGATCAACAAGATTATTCTCAATCGTATGAAAAGAAAATATAACACTATCTTGAATTACCAAACCATTAAGTTTACTAAGATTTGATGACTCAGCATAAAAATCTTGTGTGAAGTGTTGTTCTTTGTCAAAAAAGGAAAATGATTTTCTTCTTCTTGTTGAGAAGTAGATTTCATGCATGTACTCCTAGTCATTGGGATATTCATCAGTTATTGGGGTTGTATTCCAATCATTAGTATCTTGGTTTTGTTCATCCTCATGATAACAAACCATGTCTTCAACGTCGTCATATTCTTCGCTACTATGTTCTTCTCTAAAGGAGCACTAAATAGCAAGAAACTGATGTGACTTCTTCGAATAAACTTGTTGAAATTTTTCACGAATCTCTTCCCCAATTTCATTCATGAATTGAATAATATCTTCACTTCTTATGAAATTATCTAATTCCCCTTCACGATCTTCTTGTTTGTTATTATTGACGACAACTTATTAACCTTGAGTACTCGTCTTAGAAGCATCTTAATAACCTAAAATCGACTTGCCTTTGGTAACATCTTATTAACCCTATAATCAAATTTGCTCTAGTAAGTAACTGATGCATACCGGAAGCGTTAAAGTGATAATAAGTTGCATCGGAATCAAAATTAAAAAGTAATTGATAAAATGGGTAGAAATTGATAGAAATTAGTTGGTCTTCAATGAGATATCCTAAAATCTACGGGTTTATCTAGAATTCGTTGATTCCTTAGGAATACCCGACTATAGATTTGAGATTAGTATTCAGACTTCGGATGAACCGTCTATGAATAAAAATAAAAATCAATAAACTGATCAAAGTTTAATGAAAATAAAATAATTCTAATTAATCAAAAATTGTCCCAGTTTTCGTTTTTGGAGCTCCTTATATAGAGAACTCCTACTAAACAAAACCAAACTTATCAAAAACCTAAAAACTTATTTCCGAAGGTATCTAATACCTTTATACAACTTTCCTAACTTGTTAAAACTCTTAAATAAACTTCTATACTATTCTAAAATTACCCTAAATAATAAATCCAAAAATTAATTATTTTATATTAAAGATATCATTAACAAAATGTAAATAATAAATTTATTTTCCATAAATCTCCCACCATCAACTTTATAATTTATCATCATCTTGTTTGGGGAAGCAATTAGATTCCAATTGTATTAGTTACAGCGAATTTAATCTTAATAGAATTTGTAACTATAAATAAAACATTTTCTTAAATCATACTTACAAAACAGTAGTGTTTGGTGTGTCATGCAACGACTGAGATACATTCTCATTCTCTTAGTCATGGCTAGGATTTTCTCCTCCTTCCATTATCATCTAAGACCCATTAATCCAACGGTCCTTTCTTTGTCCCCGTTCACACGTAATAAATTCCTTTTTATAAAAATAAATAAGTAAAATTTATAATTAACACATCATCAGTTACCTTACACAAATAAAAAAATGCACCATTATTTTTTCATTTATCTCCATCAAATGAGAGTATAAAAAGCTGAAGAAAAAAGAAATATCTCAAAAAGACTTTTTATCTATATTGCGCATCACCGCAATCGCTGGAACATGTAAACTATATTTTTCATTTTCCATATGGGTTTGTTTTTACCTTCACTAACCAATCTTCTTTTTTGTTGTTGAAAATTTTATGAGGTTATCTGATATACTATATTTCAATCAAGAATTCTATAAACTCAACAATCTCTTTTTCTTTTGGAGTTTATAATACTTATTATCTCAATCGCACATAAAGTGTTCGATCCAATTCCTTATTATTATTTTGATAATTATGTTTTTTGAAAGATAATTTAAAATGAATTGATGTCGAGTTTTGAACTCAGGTGGGGGAATAGATTTAAGAACACCGGTATTCATCCATGGAAAATTATATGTGGCGTTGTCTAGATGCACGACGGCTAGGAGGCTAAGGTTTTGATGTCCGAAACCGATAGAGGAACATCTATGGCGAATGTGGTTTATAGGGAAGTTCTTCTTTAGATAACCTTGAGGGGTTTTCTTTTAATCCTATGTTTCAGTGAGTATTAATGATTTTTGGATTGACGGATTATGTTTTAGATATAATAATTGTGAAAGAGTTACTTATGTAATGATTATAAAATGCGACATAGAATGCATAAAGGAGAGGGGATATAACACATTTGTTTCGATTTTTTAACTTTGTCTCTCATTCAATATAATTGTGATTGGTGTTTAAATAATATTTGATCCCGCCACTTAAGTAAATATGATATAGCCCGTACCGTTTCAGCATAGATCATTCCTAGTCATATGATATTATATTAAATGATCCCGATTTCTTAAAAACGTTTTTTCTTAAAATTCTACATGATTAGATGATTTATGTTATACTTACATGACAACCAAATCCACTTAAGGAAAAAATAAACTAAACAATAAAAAACAACAAACAATACACTATTGATCAAGGGTGGAGTCGGGTTTTTAAAATAGGGAATGTAAAAAATTTCCTTATTCATACTAGGGGTGAAAAATGGGTTTGGGAGGCCATTTTGCACCTAAATTTGTACAAAAAAAAAGAAAAAAAAATTATTTTGCCATTTTGGGAGGTCGTTTTACACCAAATTTATAATATTGGGCTTGAGAGTCAGCTGGACTGGGAGTGAACCTATGGTCTAAGCTGGCTCCGCCCCTGCTATTAATCATCAAAAAGTTATATTAAAGAAAAATCGTTCGAAGGAAAAAAAAACACTAAACAAAGATGAAGAAGAACTGAAAAAATAATAATTAGGGACGCTGGTAGTGGTGGGTATTGGTTACCCATGTATCAAAGTGGTCTAAAAATAATTTGACTTCTCGTTGTATTTAACTTATCAAAGTGGTCTAAAAATATTTAAATCACCATAACAATTACGGATTACGGTTCAATAATCTAGTATTAATATTGCAAACGAGCTATTTAATTGTACACATGAAAACTCGTAAACAATATATGGTCATAAACTCGGTAAGAGACAAGAAATAAAATATTATTTTAAAAAAAATTAACTCAGATAAACTCAAGTCACATAGTTTCAAAACCTTCCCTAATTAGCTAATGGAGTTCATGATAAAACAAAAATTAAAAACAACTAAACCAAAATAAAGAGGCAGGTGGAATGGGAATGGTGTTGTGGTAGTGTGCTCTTCTTGCTATTAGCTTGGTGGCAGTGAACATGTGGACTAGTGGGCTGGTGATAATGGACTGCTGCTGTTGTAGCTGCCTGGAATGTGTCGCCTGGTTGTTGTATGCATGTGGAATGCTTAGATGCAAACTGAATGGTGAGGCGTTGTGACCTGGTGTTGAAAAGGAGTGGAAGGCTGATTATCTCTTTTGGTGGTAACGTATGTTTCTAGTGGTAAAAAGGTAGGTTTTTCCTGTAATCTGCGCCTCCCTTGCATAGTTTTTCTGCCCTGCAAAATCGACTTCTAAAACAAAACCACAATTCTAATCATTCACAAACTCTGGTAACTCTAAAATCCACAACATTCAATACACAATCGCTGGCAGAAAGTTCAGTTTCTTTGCTATTTTTCCATTCCCAAACTTAATTGGCAGAAAAAGTGGAAAACCCCATAGCAGCGCTAACTTTAGTCTCCAGAGGCGTTAGGGTTTATCAGAGAAGATATGCAAGGGACATTAGTCAACTCCCCATTGTTACTTCCACAACAAGTTAGTTTAATTTCAAAATCTCGATTTCAGTTAGGGTTTTGCAAAAATACCCAAAAGAAGAAATTTGAGATTTTTAGTATTAATAAAACTATGAGTGATTCTTCTTCTTCGGTAGTATCAGCAGACAAAAAACAAAATGAGAAAGAAGTGAAGCTGTGGGGAGGTAGATTTGAAGAAAGTGTTACTGATACTGTCGAGAAATTTAGTGAATCAATTTCTTACGATAAAGCTTTGTATAAACAAGATATTAAGCAAAGTGAAGCTCATGCTACTATGCTTGCGAAACAGGTTACATTTTTCTATCATTTTTCTTGTATAGTCATTTCATTAATTTCTTCGGATTGATTGAAATCGATGAAAATGAAGAACTGAAACTAAGTAGCTGATTTTTTATATATTGACTGGGAAAAATTTGCATGTTTACATAGTCGGCTCTTGCTTAATGTTCTATCTTAGGTTGTAATTGTTACATATCTGTTTTTTTATTTCCTAAGATACATATCTGTTTCAGTTAGTTCAGCCTTGGGGTATTTATATCCTACTTGATTAAGTTGTTAATTGTCAAAGCCATGGCTTGTATTGATTTTGGGGGTTCTATTGTCATTTCTACAGACTCTTTGAGCAATTGTCATGGATTTTTCTTTATGTTATTGATATTTCTTACGTTCTCGAAAATTTGGAACTTAAAGGATATTTTCTCCTTTTTATGGAGAATCAAAGGAGCCTCTACAGTTGGAAACAAGTTTAGGCATGGTTGTATGAGTGGGAGAGGGTTCAGCATTAGGATGGTCTGCTGCTTCTCAATCGCATCATTAGCGTCACTCTTGTTATTCTCTCTACCCTGTGTCTCATAAACTGTTTCTACTTTCTAGTTGGTTTATGATTTTACGATTTCTAGGAACATTATTTGGTAAAGACAACATCAATGGTCTCTATATTTTGTGCTTTTGCTGATATAGTTATGGGTATGCAGGGTTTGATGACTGCCAGTGATAGGGATGCCATACTGCAAGGTCTTGATGAAATAGAAAAGTGTATTCAAGGAGGGGAGTTTGTTTGGAGAACAGATAGGGAGGATGTGCACATGAACATTGAAGCAGCTCTTACTGATTTGATTGGTGAACCTGCAAAAAAGCTCCATACAGCTAGGAGCAGAAACGATCAAGTTGTGACAGATCTACGACTGTGGTGTCGTGATGCTATAGATAAGATCCTTCTATGCATCAAACGTCTACAGGTATCATGTCTTTCTTTCATTTTTTATACTAGATTCATTTTTTTTCAAGATTTTGCTCTCTTGTAGTCTAGATTGTCTTATTGTGGACATATGATGCAATTTTTTCTCTTCTATTCCTGTTGTTTGAATTTTTTTGTTATTTCATCTGAAGGTTGCTCTAGTAAACCTGGCTAAAGTGAATGAAGGTCTCATTGTTCCTGGCTATACTCATCTACAGAGAGCCCAACCTGTGTTACTGCAGCATCTTCTCTTGTCATATGTTGAGCAGGTTTGATTTGGGCACTTATCTTTTTATCCTTGGTAGAAAGAGAAAACACCTTGCTTTGATGTAAAACGTATCATTTAATTACCAGTGGCCACCTAAGTTACAGTTATGTAGGGAATGATGTTGGGGTTTCATTCTTTTTCCTAGCTTCCTTAAGTGACACAAGGGATATTTCTGACAAATGTATATGTTTTGTCCAAGATTTTCATTTCCTATTTTCTTAGGTGGAGTGCTGCTCCTCTGTTCATAGAACTGGTGAGTTGTTAATAACTAACACTTGTGACTATTGCTATTTGTAGCTTGAACGTGATGCTGGACGATTAGCAGATTGCAGAAGTCGGCTTAACTTCTGCCCTCTAGGAGCATGTGCATTAGCGGGTACTGGCCTACCCATCGATAGATTTATGACCTCTGATGCTTTGGGGTTTACCGCACCCATGAGGAATAGGTAAATATTGAAACACAAGCTAGTATCACGATATTTAAACTGAAAATGTTAACATTGCATCCTTACCGGTAGAATAAGGGTTCATAGGAACAGTAGCTTCAACTGGGTATCTCGTATCATTTTCACACAGTGAAAACCCAGCTTTCAACATGTTCAAGTTATCATATCCAGAACATCCAGTTAAATTAATACCGTTCATTATATGGACTTCGCTTTGTCCATCTGCCGTTTTCTTCTTTCTCTTTGTGGTAGGTGAAGAATGTTCCTGATCATACGGTTTTACGCATCTGTTTGGGTTGATCTAGACTTTAGAACTTAAGGATGTCCTCTATGAACCACCCACGTAATGCCATATGAAATGGTGTCGAGTTCACTATCTAACTAGCATATAACTCAAGCAAAGTTGCGTTGGTTTCTATGATTTTCAGAAGCTGGTTAAGATACGTGATTATTTTGTTTCCATGGTTTTGTTACAGCATTGATGCGGTTTCAGATCGTGACTTTGTTCTGGAATTCTTGTCAGCCAATTCAATTGTGGCCATCCATCTTTCTCGACTTGGTGAAGAATGGGTTTTATGGGCGTCAGAGGAGTTTGGGTTCCTTACCCCAAGTGATGCAGTCTCCACCGGCAGTAGCATCATGCCTCAGAAGAAGAACCCTGACCCAATGGAACTTGTTCGTGGAAAATCTGCCAGAGTTGTAGGAGACCTTGTCACCCTTCTTGTACTTTGCAAGGGACTTCCACAAGCTTACAACCGTGATCTACAGGTAATTACTTCTGGCATTGCTGATGTGTAGTTGTATGTGGGGTACATCTTGATAGTATAAGCTATTTTCGCTTGAAACAGGAAGACAAGGAGCCTCTATTCGACAGTGTTAAAACAATTACAGGAATGCTTGAAGTGTCTACAGAGTTTGCGCAAAATATCACCTTTAACTGCGAAAGGATTCGAAGGGCTTTACCAGCTGGGCATCTTGATGCTACCACAGTTGCAGATTATCTAGTAAACAAGGCATGTTGTGTCCTTCAAAATTCTTGTTTTTTTCTATAAAAATGACCTTAACATTATATATTTCTTTATTTTACATGTATGAGCATAGAAAACTTGCAGATTTAACGAAGGAAGAATGTAAAGTGTTTGTTATGTTTTTTTCCTAAATATCTGGTAAATATTTCTGATTTAATGAAGAGGAAACCTGATATATCGTTTTTTATTGTGCAGAATATTCCGTTTAGGACTTCCCATGATATAGTTGGTCGATCAGTTGCATTGTGTGTCTCAAAAAAGTGTGAGCTGCAGGACTTGTCCCTGGATGAATTTAAAAGCTTAAGTCCAATTTTTGAGCAAGATGTTTACGAGTACCTTGGTGTAGAGAATTCAGTAAAGAAATTCCGCTCGTATGGATCAACAGGTTCAGAGTGTGTAAGAGATCAACTTGGGTACTGGGCTAACAAGCTTGAAATTGACAGATAAAGCGAATTCCTGAAATAAGTCCAGCTACTTGGACGCCAGACTGCAAGGCAAGCGTGTGACAGAAACCAAACACGTGGTGTATGTGGTGGCCACTGGACACCCACACTCCACTGTCAAGATGGTTTCTGTTTGCTTTCTGAATAGCATTTTTGTACTGAAATTTATTTTGCATATCAGTAGGCAAAAGAAGTGTTGATAAAACCTATAAGATAAAGCCATTATTTTCTTCTTGTTGTAGGTACGTTCTAGAGTTGTATTTTGATTTAGAACCTTTTATATACTTATCTGATAGGCGTTGTGGAATGGCTGTTATATCTTAATTTTGGTTCTATGTTGTGATGATCAGAGGAAGAGAATTTTCGTCCCATAATTTTTTTAAGACGTAGACGAAGCTCTTAATATTGGACCAATCAAATGGTTAGAAACTAATAACACGTGTCTATAACCCCATTTGTTTTGCTTAAGGAGAGTTAGGGAGAGAGAATTATAACAGGAATTCTCTTAATTCTCTTTTCATCAGAGCCATTAATGGCGAGAAAAGGTGGAAGAGATGAAGAAGAGAATTCTCATAGAGCTTCAATGTTGTCGTCAACATCATCTCGACGTAGAGCAATGACAGACCCATTTTTACTTGTCTGCAAATGTTTCAGCTTCTTCGTATCCTTGGCTGCAATTCTCTGCATATTTGTTAATATCCTTTCTGCATTCAGATCATTCAAAAATGGGTCAGACGTGAGTATTTTCTCAAATTCATTAATATCTTCTTTTTCCAAATCCTCTCTTATTCATTACTTCTTTTCTTAGTTTCTTTCTCAAATTCTTTGTTGTAGATCTTTGATGGAGTGTTCCGATGTTATGCAGTTGTAACCGCAGTATTCGTTGTTGTTGCAGAAACAGAATGCAGACTCATTTTAAGCTTTTGGAGGGTAATGAAACGAATTAATGAATCTTTTGGGTATATTTTTTCTCTGTTTGAACATACAAAACTCAATCCAGTATGTTGCAGGTACTGGAATATTGGGCTGGTAGGGGAATGCTTCAGATCTTGTAGGTTTCCTTTGCACTGATTATTGTTGAAAATCCCCCCGCTGTATTTTCTTTAGAATTTGTTTAAAAAGAAACTGATAAATTTCATCACAAGATTGTTATCTGTGATTAACATGCACTAAAATGGAAGTACCGTATAACTGTCGTTGTCAATGGTTTCAGCGTTGCCGTGATGACAAGAGCTTTCCCTGATGTTAATGGAGCGAGAAAAGATCTTATTCTACTTCAAGAAGTATCAAGCTATTTGCTTTTAGCTTGTGGTGTAACGTATCTAATTTCGGTAATTATCTCAGCTTTTTCATGAGTATATGTTCAGGTTTATCTTGGTATGCGGACACAATATGCATTATGAGTTTCAATCGATCTCTCAGAGGAACTGATGATGGTGTCCTGAGCTGTATGCTTGAGAATGTGTTGATGTTCCTAATCACTGATCGGTGTTTGTCGAACATTGTCAATTTATCAGGGTGTACTATGCATTGGTTTTTTAAAACATGCTCGCCAATCAAAAGAAATTACAAGGATTCAAGCAGTCGAGGATCTTGAAGAATTGGAGAGGCGAAAAGGGGAACTTGAAGCATTACTAGCCATGGAAAGAGCTTGAGACAAGTAAGAAAGCAGTAGTAGAAAAGTTTGATCATTAGAATATGGTTAGCTTAAACCAACTGGAGATTAATATAAATATTTGAACAGTGTTTTAGTTGATGAACTTTTCCAGTTTATTAAGCATTTTGTTGCTTCAGTAGATCTAGACGATGCCTTCGAAACTTTCTTGCGGTCTAGTAGTACGTGTTCCTGCATAGAAAATCAACTCACCTCTATCCATCTCAATATTCAAAAGCATTGCAGTTTGGAGGATGAGAATGAGCTAAAGCTTCCGTTGCCGGTAACATCATGACCTCTTGAATCCATTTGAGATGAAGCTTGTACAAATTGTTAATAATTTTTAGCTGCTCAGATTGGCATGCAATATAAAGAAACAATATTTGCGTTCAAATAGGGATTCTAGAGATAAAATTGATGGAAGCAGCACATAATCCTCTTCTCATCTGTAATCAAATTGTTACATCTCTTTCAAGGTCTGTAAGATTGGTTTGTGATCCCAAAATTTCTTCAACATGTTTTTACACACCCAGTAACTTGAAATCAATACTTGAAATATCTTCTTATCTGTTAGTGCATTAAGTAAAGTAATTATCTGGATCATGCATTAAATCTCAGTCTCGGAAGCAATAAATGTTTTTTCTTGTGTACGTCTGGGAGATGAATACAAACATCTGACATAGACTTTGTAACCAATCACTTAACCACAATCCTTAAGTTTGCAGTAAAACTTCACAATTCATTCTTCGGTTTCAATGTTATGTAAGAACCTCTTTGATTCTGATGCAAATTGGGGGAATCCACTGAAGATATGAAATAAGTGCAAGTAGCATAGTTGAAATAAAATGTACCATAGGCATAGACGATAGTGTGCATCTGGATAGATCTGGCTAATTGCTAAGTCAAACTGCTATAATCAGATTTTGTGTGTATACATCCATCAATTTTTCATTTACTGTAAACAATTTCTTGTGAGGCATATGCTTCCTCTGTTTTGTCTTGCTGATTTTGTGATGTAAAATCTCTGGTTGCGGCGAACACGTCAAACCTTAATTTGGATGAATCCTAGGACCCGGAGCCGGATGCCCGAGGGACTAAGTTATCAGTATGCTCGTCAAGTGGCAAGGATTAGCCTAAGTTACATACAACTCTAACTCTCTAACACTTTTCGACACATATGAGGTTAAACAAGTTTCAGATGCAACTGGTTCCCAACCTGATAATGAACAAGTAATCCTCTCCTGGGTTTCTTCTCCTTCTTAATATTTTTGAACAAGAAATTCTAAATGAATCTCGATAATGCTGAAGTTTTAGACTATTAAAACAAGAGGAAGGAAGCTGGGGTTTGGAGAAATGTAATTACCGCTATTGGTGACTTACCATACAGCAACGTGTGAGGAAGCGAATGCTGGTCCTTTGACTTACCATACAGCAACGTGAGGAAGCGAATGCTGGTCAAAGGACCGAAACTGTTCTAGAGAGAAGGTTCCAGCTTTAGTACCTTGCTCAACAACTTCCCTGTAAACTTGAAGTAACAAGAATAGGAGAAGAGACAGAGAACTCAAAGTTGAAATGAATTTCAATGTTAATGTGAGTCAAACTGCTAAAAACAGATATTCTGCATATACATGCATCAATCTGTAATATACAAGCTCAAAACAAATCATAATACCATGATTTCTTCCATATTTAAACAGATAAGCAAGAAACCACGTCACAGCGTAGAATGAAAATATCAGAAAGACGAAAAACGAGCCATTTGATAGATGGCTATTAACAAAGCAAGAGAACAACAACATTATTCACTAGCTTGCCAAATTTTAGCAGCTAATATTACGCTCCTTCAATGGCGATCTTCCTTCAAGATCAGATTCCACTTTTTTTGCTGATCTAGTGTGAAGTGTATTTACATTCTCTATGTTCAGATCATAGACTTCATTGTCATCATTTTCAATCAAATCTGTCACCAGTTCATTAGCCTTGCTGATACTCTGCATGGTACTCTCTAATCTTGCCATAAGATCTGCGTCTTTATCAGAAAACCCACTGACCCGGCCAGAGAAATCACCGAGAAGGTCCAAAAAATCTTTCTTCTCAGATGTCAGCTTCAGTATTTCATCATCCAATAGGGTTTTATTAGTTTCGAGCTCCTCGATCACACCTTTTAGAGTTCTTTCTTTATTCCCAAGTTGATCTCGAACTTCTTCAATTTCTGATTGTTTCACTTCCAATGCAGCCTCAAGGTTTTCCTTCTCTTGCTTAAGGATTTGCTCAATTTCGATTTGTGCAAGAAGTGAAGTTTCCATCTCTCTTCGAATTTCTTGATTTTCTTCTAAGCAAACTTGTAGCCGTTCAGCTACAGATTTCCATCTTTCCAATTCAAACTCCGCTTCACTTTCTTCATTGGCTCTTTCAGCCAATTCGGTATTTAATTCATCAAGCATTTCTTTATACCTCTCAAGCTCTTTCTGCATCACGGAATACTGCTGCTCAGATACTTCCAACAACTCAATCTTCTTCTCTAATGATGAAGTAATATCACAGCACTTCTCAGTTGATTCCTCAAGCATCCCTTTATAACTCTCAAGCTCTGTCTGCATCCGAGTATACTGCTGTTCAGATACATCCATCAACTCGATCTTCTTCTCTAGTGATGAAGCAATGTCACGATACTTATCAATCTCATCATAGGCTTTCAACAGTGGATTCTTCTTTTCCTCCAACTGACCTATCAGATCAGCAATTTTTTCGTCTTTCTCCTTGCTGTGAAGTTCCATCAATGCATTCAAGGACTCTAGCTTCTTCACCAGTGATGCTACAGTCTGACGATGTTCTTCCATTTCAGCATAGGCTTTTGCCAGGGAGCTGTTCTTCTCCCTTAATTGCTCCATTAGACTAGCAATTCGCTCTTCTTTCTCGAAGTCGCAAAGTTCCATTGCAGCTTCTGAATTCGACAGATTTGATTTCGCATCTGAAAATCCTGATTTGAACACCATGAGCAACACGGACATTTCTTCATTATCGAGCTTTAATTGTAATATCGACATATTGCACTGTTCTAGTTCCATCTGCATGTCCTGGATTTGTTTCTCTTTCAAGTCCAATTCAGATTCTCTTGCTTTCAGATGCACGGAACATTCCTTGTAAACTTTCTCCAAACCACTAAGTTTGTTATGTAACACAGACATTTCTTCATTATTGAGCTTCAAATGTAATATTTCTGAAGTACTGTGTTCGAGCTCCATCTGCAGGTCCTGGACTTGTTTCTCTTTCAAAACCAATTCAGATTCTCTAGCTTTCAAATTCACGGAGCATTCCTTGTGAACTTGCTCCAAACCTCTAAGCTTGTTACGTAGCTTCAATAGCGAAGAAGCTGCTCCAGCATCTTGGATCTGAGCTTCCTGAAATTCTTTAAGAGATCCCCGCAGCTCCCAGTTTTCTTCCTCGAGTTGGCCTATTCTGAACTCCATCTCTTTCGAAAAAGTTTGTTTAGTCCCTAATGAGTTTCTTAGTGATGCAATTTCTTCATCCCTTTGAGCTGTCAGAATTTCAACCTTTGAATTTGCTTCTTGGTAATCTGCAAAAACATTCACGTAAGACTGTTTTGATTCAGAAAGTTGAACTTCAAGTAACTTCCTTCGGCTTTCCTCATGTGCAAGAGCTTGATTGCACATCTCTAACTGACTTTGAAGACATTCTGAGATTCTAATTTGTGAATCCAAACTTGTCTGTAATGAAGAAATCTCATCAATGAGGTTCGATTTCTCCTTATCCCATTCCTTCTTACTCAACCGAAACTCGTCTTGGATCTTGTTGTGCGCTTCTTGGAGATGCTCAAACTGCTCCATCTTCCATTTTAGCTGATCCTTAAACTTCCCATTTTCCTCTTCAAGTTGAGTATACATGCCTTCTCTTTTTCTCAGATCTTTACTCCCATTAGCCCTTTGTTCAGCTTCAGAACACTTTTTCTTTGTCACATTCAAGAGTTCCTTAAGACCTGCAATCTCCTCCTTAAAACTGTTAAACTTCTGCTCATGTTCATTACTCTTCATATTTGACTCATCCAAAGCAACTAACAATTTTCTAGTGTCGCGTTCCAATTTCTCCAACTTCTCTTTATAATCAGATCGAAGTTTTTCATTAATAGCACGGAAATGTTTAACTGCAGATTCTTTTTCGTCCATATTATTCTTAATATCTTCATACATTTGCTTGGTATCTAAGAAGTCTGCAGTCTTTGCACTTAGTTCTCGAGCTTGTTTATCAAGCTCCAGATTTGCTTCTCTAATCTTAACCACTTGTTCATCATGAGCTCTCTTCAATCTCTCAGACAAATCTTCTTTTAATCGACATTCGGCTTCCAGCTTCTCTATTTTATCTTTAGCATCATCTAGTTCTTTAATAAGCTTTTCCATATCTTCCATCTTGAAATCTGTTTAAAGAACAAAAGTAACATTTAGAAACTGATAATACATTTTAAAACCCCAAAGATATCATCTTTAAGAGGTAAATATGATATACTCCCCTTAAATTAAAACCCTAGAGATTCACACTAGTGTCAATTTATTTTAGTACTGTCACTGGGTTTTAACCTAAACCCTGGAAATAAAAGAAGCTAAAGAATGAACTCTCATCTTCAAACAATTAAAACATTCCCAATATTCAAATCAGCACAAATAACAACTCAATCCAACATAATGAGGGCAAAATAAGGAGATTCTCATTAGAAAAAGAACCTACATTTGAGAAGTAATCCAGAGAGACCAAGTGATGCAAAGTATCAAAAACAAACCCTAGATAAGAAATTAGAGACAGAATGTAAGATAAAATTACCAGATTAATGCGAGTAGAAAGTTTTCCCCAAATTTGGGATGGTAATTTGTGAGTGATTTTCTCTTCTAGTGTTTCGATTTTGGAGAGAAGAAGAGGTAAAAAAAATCCTTGCTAGTTCTTTTTTGAAACAAAGATCCGTTAGACTGGCAAAAGTTTAGTTAAGTTTGAATATAGTTAAGACTGTTGGGAATGGAATAATAACGGCGTTGATTTACTTTCCTTTTAAAACTCAAATAATCAGATAACGGCTATATAAGTTCCCGCATAATACGTGATTTTTCTAGTCCCCTTTTATTTGGGATTTCGCCACGTGTTAGGTAAAGTTGACATTGGTTCTTGAAACAGAATGTAAGCTAAAAGGAGTGTGACTATTGATTAGGTTTACCAGTTGATGCCAAGTCGGGACTCGGGACTGACTACAGATCCTTTTGTAAAAAAAAAATTGGCTTTAGGGGCTTTCCTGCAATATCATCCACAATACAAGATGTATAAACTATCTCAAAATAATTCTTATAATTTTTGATAATTACGTAGAGTTTAAAACAATATCGTAAAATAAAAAAAGTTGAACAATAGAACAGATGTTCTAATAAAACACATACTCATAAAAGCCGGCAATGACTGAAACACATTTATATATGTCATTGCCAAATTCAATTTTATCCCGTTGAAATTAGTGAGAGGTGTCCAAACTTGTTGTCGGAATTTTGGGTCATAATAATATGTGTGAGTGAAATATATCAAGAGATGTGGTTGGGTTAACCCTTTTTACCCATAAAACACATAGTCATGAATAAGTGATATGGAAAGTGATAGTAGACATGGTGAATCACATATGGATGTTGAGACACTTTGTAGAGTCACCATTGACTATATTTAAATCCATCTTTTAGAACATCTCCAATGATATTTGGATATATATATGTAGAGACCTAAAAATAAGGGATTTTGTTAATATATAGTATAGATAAAATTTTGGTTTGATAAATATCTCCAGTGGTAGTTGTATCGGTATTAGTTTTAATACAATTGTCATTTAGTGGTAGGATACTATGAAATTTTGAACTGCTTAATTTTATTGATTCAATACGTAACTATTTATATAGTACACGCAGAAGAGATAAGCCTAATCTATTTACAACTGACTATTTTTAATAACCTTAACGAAGTTGTTGATGACTAAGATACGTTACAACTAAGATAAGTTGCAATGAAGGTAAAGTTCTTTGACTGGGTTGTAATCTATCGATTTCAACATAAGATATATTCTTGAGCGAGAGATACGGTAAGTATATCTCATTACCTCCCCTCAAGTTGAAGCCGATGGAGGAATGGAACAGAGGCCCAACTTGCTAAGTAATTTGGAGAAGCGTTTAGTACCAAGAGGCTTGGTGAAAATGTCTGCCAGTTGAGCTGTAGTGTGGATATGTTACGGAGCGATCAACTTAGAATGAATCTTGTCGCGAATAAAATAACAACCAATTTCAATATGTTTGGTGCGTTCATGGAATGTTAGATTGTTAGCAATGTGGATTGCAGCTTGATTATCCAATAAACAGGAATAGGAGCAGAAGGGTATATCTATAAATTATTAAAAAGATAGCGTAGCCATTGAAGCTCAGTTGTTAAATGCGTAAGAGCACGATATTCAGCTTCAGCAGAAGAGCGAGAAACAGTAGGTTGTTTATTAGATTTCCGCGATAAAGGACTATTACCTAGTAAAGTGAAATAACCTGTCATAGACCTACAAGTTATTGGACAACCATCCCAATCAGAATCAGTGAAACCACGAATATGAAGAGAACTGTTAGAAGAAAGATGGTGACCATGACCAACAGTACCTTTCAAGTAACGTAGTACCCGCATGACAATATTGAGATGAGAAGTGAGCGGAGCCTGAAGAAACTGAATAAGAGAATTAATCGCAAAATAAATGTTTGGGCGAGTGACAGTTAAGTAAAGGAGGCGACCAATTAGGCGACGATAAACCTTAGGGTCTTCTAAAAGATCACCATCAGTTGGCAACAACTTCAAATGTTGTTCCATTAAAAAGGAAGAATTTTACATCCCGTTAAACCAGAATCCTTAAGAATATCTAAAATATATTTTTGTTGGCATAAGAAAATCCCTTTCGTGGAACGGGAGACCTCAATTCCAAGAAAATATTGAAGGCGACCTAAGTCTTTAATAGAGAACAATGTGGAAATTTTTGTTTAAAAACCGAAATAGCGGAAGCACAAGGTCTAGTGATGATAATATCATCAACATACAAAAGGAATATGAAGACAACAAACCACGGTGATATGTGAACAAAGAATAATCAGCACGAGACTGAGTAAATCCTTCACTTATCAGAGCAAAAGAAAATTTAGCAAACCATTGTCTAGAGGCTTGTTTAAGCCCGTAAATGGATTTATTTAGGCGACAAACTCGTATATCACCAGGAGACTTAAAACCCGAAGGAAGGTTCATATAAATTTCTTCATTAAGATCACCCTGAAGAAAAGTATTATTAACATCCATCTGATGGAGAGACCATCATTTAATGGTAGCAATAGAAAGAAGAACGCGAACAGTAACAAGTTTGGCAACATGAGCAAAAGTATCATGAAAATCTATACCTTCTTGTTCGGTATGTCCTTTCGCGACAAGACGAGACTTATAACGCTCGATAGTGCTATCAAAATGGTACTTAATCTTATAAACCCATTTACATCCAATTGTTGTTTTTCCCGGTGGGAGTTGTGTGTATGAAAAAGTATTATTAGTCTCCAAGGCTAAAACTTCCTTTTTTATAGAAGTACGCCAAACGGGAGATATCATAGCCTCTGTAAAACTAGTGGGTTCATCAATAGAAAGAACATTCGTAAGAAATATCCTATGAGTTGGATAAAATTATTTATAAGAAAGATAATCCATCAAAGTATGCGGATAAGACATTGTACAACCAATAAAGTTGCATTCATAATCGGTTAAATAAGCCGACGGTTTAGTAGCTCGGACATGACGAGTTGTATCCATAACATGTGATTATGGGGAAGTAGATGTTGAGGTAATTGTAGGGGCAAGTAAAGGTGGAGAAGGTACTATGGTAGGCAAAAGTGAAGAAAGTACTGTTACTAAAACATCGCTAGCATGTGATATGGGAGATGTGGTAGGTAAACCAGAATTTTTAGTTGGCATAAGGATAAAATCCACGTAAGTAGAATGAGAGGTGTTAGGAGAATTAGTTAATGATCATTTGGTGTAAGGTCCACCTGAGTGGAATGGGAAGGTGATGAAGTAGTTTCAGGAAGTATAGTTTCAATATATGGAGATGAAGGAACATCATTTGTTCGAGAGGATGACTATACAGTAACCAAATCATCATAATAAAATTCATTCTTTGAAAAATATGAATCACTAGGTGTCAGTGAAGTATCCAAGTTGGGTTTCATATGAGATAAATCATCATAAGGGAAGATATGTTCGTGGAATACCACATCTCAACTTATAAAAGTCATGCGTGTTTCTAGATTATAAACAAGATAGCCTTTATAACCATAGGGATAGCCAAGAAAAATACAAAGCGAAGCTCGTGAATCAAATTTATGATTAATATGAGTATTACGAGCAAAGCATAAACAACCAAACACTCGAATATAAGAATAATTAGGAATTTTCCTAGTAAGATCTCATGAGGAGACTTATTTCCAAGAACTGGTGACGAAATCTTATTAATTAAGAATGCAACCATTAGTACACATTCACCCCATAATTTGAGAGGTAAAGAGGCTTGGAACCGCAATGCACGAGCAACATTCGATAGATGGCGATGTTTGCGTTCCACAATGCTGTTTTGTCAAGGAGTGTCCACACACGACTGTTATGTATGACGCCGTTATTAGAAGTTGTTTTGTTAAGGAGTGTCCACACACGACTGTTATGTATGACGCCGTTATTAGAAAACCAAGTTTGAAGGTCCTTAGAAAGGAACTCGGAACCATTATCATACTGGAATTTTTGTATACGGGGTAAAATAACAGAACCAGAACCAGTAAGAATACGTCGATCTGGCTGGGAAAATTGATTAAGAATGTGATTAAAAAAATAATTCAAATGGGCTAAAGTTTAAGATTTTACTTTCATAAAAAAAATCCAAGTACATTTGGTATAATCATCAACAACGGTTAAGAAAAAACGAGCACCCGTAAGAGAGGGAACGAAAAATGGTCCCAAATATCAACATGAATTAATTCAAATGGTCGAGTACTAAAAGAAGAACTTTTATTGTATTTCAAGCGCGATTGTTTTGCCTTGGGGGATACATCATAAACATGATCAAAATTAAAAGAAATAACATCAACTTGATTAGACAGAAAACAAAACCTAGGTAAGCTTGGATGGCCCAAGCGACAATGCCAAACATCAAATAGTTTATTCTTGAAAATAAGGAAATATTTGAAAGACGAAATTGATAGAGATCACTAAAGTAACCACCCTGACAATCACCTTGGTCGTCAACCGGTCCTGAAATATACAAGAATCGGATGAGAAATTAACAACACAGTTTGAAGACCGTGTTAACTGGCTAACAGAGATAAGATTAAAATGAAAAGTGAGAATGTAATAAGCGTTATAAAGACATAATAATGGTGAAAATTCAACCATGCCTATAAACTTGACTTGAGAGAAACTACCATCAGGTAGTTGTACTATACATCCCTTAGGAGAAGTAATATAAGTCTTAAAAATGAAAGAGAACAAGTAACGTGATGTGTAGCACTAACTATCGATGAACCACTAAGAGAAAATGATAGAAAGGATTGTACATGTAAGGTTAACAGTGGGAGGAACAGATGAGTCCCATGAATTCTTGAGAGAGACAAGAGGCCTCTATACTGGTCAGCTATAAAAGTTGGCATTAAAGTATCAAATGGTGTGGATAAAAGAGCATCAGAAGTGGAAGCAGCCACAAGGGGACGGTCCTTACTATTCTTGCGTGGAGGATATCCATTTAGTTTGTGACAGTGGGTCTTTGAATGGCCATGCATCTTACAATGCTCACAAAAATATTTAGAGCGTTTGTTCGAATCATAATTGAAAGAGGTTTTCAAATCAGAACGAAATACCTGTAGGGAAGCAGCATCAATTGTTAGAGTAGAATTCACCTGCATTTCTTATTGTACCTCTTCTTGACGCACCAAGTTATGAATAGTACGAACAGTAGGAAAGGATTCTCATTGTAAGATGTTACTGCAAAGACTAGAAAATCGATCATGAAGGCTTTGGAGGAACTCCATTGCCCTATCTTGATCAATCAGTTCAAGGGTTTGCTTGCTAGCACCAAAAATACAGTTAGGAATAGGCCTAATGGAATCAATTTTGTCCCGTAGGGATCTTAAGGTGGTGTAATGAGAAGATAAAGGTTGGGTGGTTTGTTAGAGTGAGGCAATGGATTGTTTTAGTTGAAAAAGTTTTGGAGCACTAGTTTGAGAGAATCTCTCTTTTAAGTCCTTCCAAACAAGCAAAGAAAAAGGTAGGTATTCAACACTAGCTTTAATTTCAGGAGTGGCAGAATAGCAAATCCAGCTGGAAACAAGATCATCAGCACGTTTCCAGTTACGATGTTTCTCTGGTCCATCGGATGAGGAGGGTTCAAGGAGCACACCATTAAAAAAACTAACTTTATTTTAGCACTAAGAGCCTTGGTCATACTGCGAACCCAAGTGATGTAATTGTCGATGTTCAACAAAGGTTGAACCAACATAGATGTAGGGTTATCTGAAGGATGAACAAAGTAGGGGTCAACAGAGGTGAGAATAGGTTGGATAACATTTATTGCAGGTGGGGGTGGGATTGAAGAGTTTTCAGAACTTGAAGTTCCAGTCATGGTTATTAAGAAAATAAGAAAAGGTTGAAGCAATAAAGAATCAGGAGAGGATCGAAACCTAAAAAAAAGGATGCCATATGAAATTTTGAACCGCTTAATTTTATTGATTCGATACGTAACTCTTTATATAGTGCACACATAATGAATAAGCCTAATCTATTTACAACTGACTATTTTTAACAACAAACTAAGTTGTTCATGACTAAGATAAGTACAATGTAGGTAAGTTTCTTGACTGAGTTGTAATCTGTCGATTACAATAGAAGATATATTCTTGAGCGAGAGATACGGTAAGTATATCTCATTAGATACAAGTCTATAATAAAGTTAAAATAACTTTAAAACAGAAAAATGGAAGACGTGGGTATGGATGAGAGTATCTAAAAATAAATACTTTTATCTATATTTTCATTGTCAAGTAATCCTAATTTTCCTTTATCCAACTAAGGTTGGAGAGATTTTTTTTGGTTTGAGTATCTAAAATTCTATGTGGCACCAATTTTTTTAGAAATCTAAACTCTATTGGAGATGCTCTTAGTTTAGTTTTTGTACAAGTTAGAAGATATTGAAAACAACTTTTATAGGTCAGAGTTCAAGTTTTGTATAAGAGCGTGGTAATTGGCAACATTCGAAGGCCGAGTAGAATTGTAGTGCTACTTTCTACAAGGTATGATCGTTGTAACTTGGGAGACGACATCCGTAAACCCTAAGCACTGTATGCGGGAATGAATTGTCTTTAAAGAAAGAGGAGTATCTCGCCTCCATAACCCAATTCGATAAGTATGCTAACTTTCTGTTTTTGTAGTATTTTGTTTGTCACATGAATATGATCTCCGAGAAACTGAAACGCCTAATTTTCCAACAATCTTAAAGACAATTAATGTACTTCGTATTTTTGGTTTCTCGGAGATATCTTTAGTGCACATGTTCTTCTTAATGCAATTATGTGATGTAGGCATGTGTTCACTATTAATTTTATAACTGAGCTTGATGATATCTTCTTGTTGCTATGTACCGGTTATCTTGTCTATTAGATATGCATTAATGGAAAATTTATGCCATTCCATTTAAAATTCTCATGTGACAATTATTTTTCTTCCGGGAAGATATATTTGGTACCTTTAAGATTCTTGTGCAAATGTGGTAAATAAAACAGATAGTGCATGACACATACACTGGATGCACGCACAAATGTTATAACCTTTAGTTAAAAAAACGTATCATCACCTTAAAAAATCTCGATGATTATGATGATGTAAAATATGGATAAAACACGAATTAAAGACAAATAAAGGAAACTACAGATTTAACGTGGTTTGACGAGTTATGCCTACTCCACAGACGAATCCCCATAGGGAGATAAATTTTATTGATTTCAGGATACAATGGTTTTTCTTATGGTTGGAAAAGATGTAATTTATCTATGGCGTTTTCTAGGGTTTACAGGTGTAAATAGTGGATTTTTTTGTCAAGGGTAAAATAGTAAAACATTGCATCTTTGACCCGAGTCTCAGAGACATTAAACTTCAGAATTCTACAGAAAATTTTCAAGACAGAGACTCAAGTACCTGTCAAGACAGAGGCTTAAGTACGTCTCTCTCAAAATCTCAAGTTTCTCGATGGATTGTCCAATAGTATAGAGTAATTTAAGTATCATTTGATGCTAGTACATTTCAATACAAAGGCTTAAGTACATATCTCTCAAAATCTTGAGCTCCTAGATGGATTGCCCACTAGTACAGAGCAATTTGAGTATTATTTGGGTGTTATATTCCATAACTGAATTCCCAAAAATTACGTCGTGTCAACATTTATCCTCAACTGAATGATATTGATTGACTGAAATACCTATACAACTTTGTACAGAAATATGTAGCAAGTTACATATGAACATCTCAACTAAAGTACCGTAGTTGTGCTCAGACATCAAATCAAGAATTGTACCAAGCGTAAAAACATAGCTTCCACTAGTTAATTTAACCTTGTCCAAGTCAATCCTTTCTTAAGGAAGCAACCAATGGAATAAATATCCCTCATCTAACATCCAATACGCAAGCAAATTGTACAAAAACCTAAAAAGGTGTTTTACACCAAGCTCGTCAGGCGCAATTCTGCACTTCCCTGTACAGAGTCGCGAGCTGGGAGTAATTGGTAATGAATCAAGGGATGAGTTGTATACCAAACTCTTTGTATGGATGTCCTCTAAAAAATACTAAAAAATACATCAATCGGACAAACGAGTTAAGAGATATGATCAAAATATTTAACTAAGTTGCAACTGAAAAATTCCTGAATTCTTCAAGGATTTTGTATGTTTTGTATTTTGAGGCTCTAAACGAACTCAAAACTCAAATCCTTCAGCGTTAGGAGATAGCAGGTATTCTGAGCATCAAAATTGGTGGTAGATCATCAAAAATGGACTCTGTATGAAGATTTTATAGTGTTTTCAGCGAAAACACTAAATATGAATTTTCTGACGATAAAATTTCACAAGAAATCTCTTGTCCGTCCAAGTCCAAGGGGTTGATGCTTACCTTGTACGTCTTAGGTGAGACAAAGCTTGTCCTGCTTAGGCTACAAAACATGTGTGCCTTAGTAATAACTTCAAAACACGTCCGACTTAGGTAAGATACATACCTTGTCAGTTTACCCTTTTCCTAATACTAATGCGTCTTACCCATTAGTCTTAATACTAAGGAATCTTACATTTTTTCCTAAAATAATGGGGCTTAGTATTATTCCTAATACTAATGCGTCTTAGTATTAATTCTTTCAACTAGGGAGGCTTAGTGTTAATCCTTTTTACTAAGGAGGCTTAGTATTAATCCTTTTAACTAAAGAAGCTTAGTATTACTCCTAATACTGATGCAGCTTACTACTACTCCTGATACGAAGGAGGCTTAGTATAATCCAAATACTAATGGGTCTTAAGCATTAATAAAACCTAATCCCACCTAGGAATTAGCCTAATGTCCATCCTCCTTAGCATTAGATCCTAATGCTTGTCTCTTTGGGTTTGCTTCACGTATTTAAGCTCCAAAACTATAATTTTCTTATCAAATGTCGTACTAGGCCTCATTCATATATGTGTCCTCTCACACATAAATTTTATATATGACTTCATATACATATTCTCATACTCAGCAGCATATGCTTATTTCTACAAAACAAGCATGTCAATGCAAAATTGACTAAGTTGAACACATTGTTCCTTATAAATAAGTAAATACATATTTATTTTATTTTTAGTCTGCTAGACTCATCAGGCTAGTCAAGCAAGACAAGCCTTCAGTCAAAATATTAAGAAAGTCTCATTTGACTTAATATTAGTAGTACTTAATACTACAAAATTTACACAAGACATCAAATGTCACAAATGGGGGGTTTTCACTAGGGTATTGGTCTGGCGGTCTATGGCACGTGGTACAACAATGTACCTACTACAGACACAATGGAAAGTTCGATCAGCAGTTGAGTAGAGGAGTGGTAGGTTGAGCAACCATCCATTCAACCTTAATTGAAGTGGGGAGCAGTTGTCAACACTTTCTCCACCTTCTCAACTTCACCACTACTCAACCATCGTTATTTTTCTTCCAGAGAAGAGGTCAAATGAACGATTACAATAGTTATGACTATAAAATAGATTTCTCAATCTATTCAAAGAAAAACTAATTTGAAATTCCAAGTGTAAATCGAACAACTCGATCATTCAACTTTCCCACACATAGATCTGTTCATAGTTGTTCACACCAATTACATCCTACAAAGTCTGATACTCTGACCTCAATCTTTTTCTCGCTTTCCTCCCTAAGACCAACCTTTTTCCTTCTCCTTTGTGACTGAAGCAAGACTGGAACAGCCATTGCTTGGTTTAGGATAGGATTTTACAGATTGATATTTCGAATATAAAGAAAGTACTTCAACAGTACAAATGTTTAAGGATTAGACGAACATTCATCTGTTCACCTTAATTTTCCCAATTTACCCATCTGAATTCGTTTTCTCCACAAACAACAGGATATCCCTCTTTTTTGGGTTTTCCCTTGCATCCATATTTAGGGTTTAGAACCCCTATATTTATACAGTTTTGAATATCTAAGAAACCCTAATTCTGAGATAAACTTCATATGTGGCAACTTGGCCATCAAAGTATCTGGAACATTCCGAAATTTTCCCATTTGTTGACTTGGTCAGCAGGAAGTCCAGAATCTTCCAGAACCTTTTCTTAGGGTTCTGGTATTGGGATGGTGGAAACGGTCCAATTGACATGGGCCAAGAGAATTGACGTGCATACTTCGACTTTGACCGGCAACTGTTGACTGGCAGACCTGAATAGCATACTGAGCTGACTGGAAGAATGAGTTGATTGGATGGTTGACATATGGATACGGTAGCTTGACTCACATGCTAGGCGGCTTGACTCGTTATCTCGGCTCGGCAATGGATACTCGAGATGGAAGCCGATATTGGTGAACATAAATGACCTTCGACAATGGCTGTTTGCAGTTGCGGGTGGAAACGGACGCCGGAATTGGCCATCGACAATTGCGAAAGAAATAGCGGGCGAAAATGGCCACCACCAATTGTAGGCAGAAATGACAACCGACAATTACAGGCAGAAATGACGGCCAACGATAGATTATAGAGTTCGCCACTGGTGTTGGCCGACGGAGATACACACTGGGCTAGGCGAACTGGGATGAAAATGGGCCAGTTGATGTTGTCCGTTGGATTTGATCATTGATCGTCAATTGAATTTCACTTTTAGTTGACTTTGACCAGTTGTTGACTGACTGGTAGACTAGGCTAGCTGGAAGACTTGGATTAAAGATAGTTGGCGGCCTAAACAACAATCTGGCCCAATATGAGGAAATTTTACATAGGGTACACACATCGCCCCCTCTTAACCTCCAACCTGTTATGGGGTTAAGAAGTTTGGTTTCCCTTTTGTATTGACGACCAATGATAGAGCTCGCCCACATTGTTTTCAGAGACATCAACAAAGACACCCCTAAATGTGGTATTACATTGAGTCTCACGTGCTAGGAGAGATATATTGCCAAGTTTTGGACTTATGATGCTCGGGATCTAGTCGATACTTGAGTGAATGAAGTTTTCTTGCGGCTATGGCAAGTCTTTTTGCTCGCAATGTAATAAAGATATAGTGCTCGCTGCTAGGTAAGGATGGCATGTTGCTTGTGTTGAGTACGAGTCTTCGAACCAATAATGGGTACTATGCTTGCGATTAAGACTAGACTTTGTGCTTGCTTTATTGAAAGTTTTTGATTGTGAGTTTTTGACAAAGGAGAAAATTATGACATTACTTTTGCCTTCTGCAAGAAAATTGAGAAGGGACATTCAACTCCTGGATAAAATAGCCTTGAAGCTCTGTCATCGCTTTTCCTAGATGCATAAGTATGAAATAGATATATAAATTCCTGACCAAGCATCAGAATTATGAATATTACTCTTATCCTACATTCTGCAAGAAAATCGAGAAGGGATATTCAGCTCCTGGATAAATTATCCCTGTAGCTCTTTTGCATATATGTACACCATAAAAAATTTAGATCTATACTCGACTAAATCCTCGTTATTTCATGTGCATCCATGCAAACTATTTGTATAAAACAAAATATACTGATTATATAAAATTGCGAATATTTAGAATAGAGGATATGCCATATCTGAGTAAAAACGCTAACTAGATGCATACCATCTAATCACAAAGTCGCATAAAGCATTATCTCAAGTTGCAAACTTTCACACCTGAATCTCTTGAAAATGTTCTGTATGCACTACATAAAAGTTTAGCATAAAAGCTAACAATTAAATCTCACAAGACTGAAAAACCTTAAATATGCCAGAGTTATGGTCACGGCATTAATGAATGCCAAACCTAGCGGTGCATAGGAAATAACCATGGTACTAGCAAATGCCAGCCTTAGTAATTCCTAGCCACATTCCCAACACAAATGAGTTGCACCTGTGCCAAAGGCCAAAAGAAGGCCAAAACATCAGCAAAGCCAGCATACTCACGCGCCAAACAGGCCCTAGCAGTGCTAGAGCTAGCAACAACACCAAGCTTGGCGCTGTTAGCAACAAAGTTAGCGCTAGCATCAGCGCCAACAACGTTAGTCGTGCCAATGCTAGCGCCTCTAGCCATAGCGCTAGCGCTAGCTTTCATATTTTCCTACTTTCGTGCATCTTTTACTCTTGCTTATGCTAGCATCATCCTCACAAGCTCATTGATAGCACTATCTTACTTACATAGTTTGAGTCCACGACTCCACTAATTCCTACGAGTAATCAAATTATATTACATATGGGATTATTCATGGGGTTTTGTTCTGGTGGTTACAGCAACATGCGTCGTGGCAACACCCCATGATAAGGAAGTTTCAAAGTAGTGGTAAGGTTGAAACAGTTATTGGAGTAATGGAGTAATGGTTTCCCGAAGATTCCGAGGCGGTTATACCATTATTCGCACGACTTCCAATTCTCCATGTCTTCACTACCTCCACTACTTTACAAGGAAACATGTGTATTCTCAACTATTATAAATAAGATAATTAGCCCATTTCAGAAAAATAACAAGCTGATCATTCTCTCAAGCTCTGTTATTTTCTCAATAGTTTAACATCTCTACACACAATTCAACACATAAATTCCTTCAACTTTCTTTGCTTCCCTCCCCTAAGATCAATCCATTTTCTCTCATTGTGATGGAAGAAGTGCGGAACGGCTACTATCGTGATTTAGGCTTTCCTTGTACGATTTTGATTTCTGAATCTAAAGAAAGTACTTCTACAGTACATTTTTTTGCCTAGAATCAATATTTAGGTATCAACAATTGGCGACCACAGTGCGAGATCAATCTCTCGGTCACGAATCCAATTTATTCAACTATCTGAAATCAATTCTTCAATTGTCTGAAAACAAGGTGGGTCTTAGGTCTGGTTCATAGGCTAACATCAATTCAGGTCTAGCAACCAATTTCAATTCCATGTATTATAACGCCGGCGGGATTCCTCATGTTACTCCATAAATGATTTTTCCTACTCAAACTCCCTTGGAAGTTGTGGATGCTCAAAGCCCGACCATTATAGATGATCTCATGAAAATTCTAAATGATATCATCACAAAGTAAGTTGATATCATCAAGATCCAGAACGAGATGTTTCTTATTTTGAGAATTCTTACAGATCAGTTGTCCAAGGAACCAACAAGCATTCTCCCTAGGGGGAATACTACTAATTTCGAGATTAACGCCGATGGTTGGTGTTGATTTTTCTTCTAGGCTCCATGAATTCGACCATGACGACGAAGAAGTAGTACATACCCATGCTGAACGAGAACTAGAAAGGAGAGATCAACTTATCTTTACTTTTTGTGAAGACTTGGAACAACCTCCTCGAGCTGAAAAAGAAGACTTGTCGGATTTATCGCACTGCAATCAATATCCTTACAATGAGAGCAAAACTCCAGTCTGCAAATCTTTGATGGAAAATTTATATTTTCAGACTTCCTTCGATCTCTAAGAGGTTTTCCAGCAATATTTCGTCAAATCGTCCATAAGTGTTATCACTGACAAAAGAGCCAAGAGGAAGGCTGCACCCTAACAAGTTCCACATACTAAGCGCCCTACGCCAGCCCCAGCTACATCTCCGGCCTCGACGCGGGCACCAACTCAAGAACAAGGCTCAGCCAAAGCTCCACGTCAACAACCGCCGCAACAACAACCAAAGACAAACCCGATATTTTTGCATATTTTCCATTTTCCATGGAAGAAGTCGTTGAACTATTAGATATGTGGATACAAGATAAAGAGCTATTAAGTTGTCGCCGGTACGATGTCCACCAACTGCCCAAGAGATGTCAATTCTGAACTATTGTCGTTTTCATTGGTTCGTTAACCATCCTACTAGTGAATGCAACAGTCTGAAGCGTATCTTCAAGGAGAAGATAGATTCATGAGAATTACAACTGGGGACTGAGGATATTTACAGAGACCCACTCCCTGTCATGAATTTCACCCTTTCTGGAAATCCACCAACCAAACTGTTCAGACTTTGATGGAGCGCATGTGCGAGATTTTCTATTTTTCCAAAGAACAGCACAAGGATATATTCACAGCCCTCAACCGTGTTGTTTCCGGTAAGCGTATCCTCTTTACTGAAAAAGTTATGGTCCTTTCAAAGCCTGCTCCAGAGATCGCAATCAACAAGAAAAACGAGAAGCCCGACTGGGAATTTCTCGCCACTGCGTCAAACGAGTCGAGTTTGGGAAAACACTAATCGATGTCGGAGCAGACAACAACATTTCACCCAAATGGTCAGTGTCATCCTGAATTGTTCACAAGTTTCTAAACTTTGGAGTTTTATTATTGCACTAAAAAGTTTCCCCCTTACCCCCAAACTTAAATCTAATATTGTCTTCAATGTTCTAAAGATGAATAATTAAAAGCATGAACAAGGAGAAACTGTTACCAATCGAAGAAAATGAGTTAAGGAAAGATATTATGTGTCGCATGAGCATGAGTTACCTCCCAAGAAGTGCTAAGTTTAAAGTCTTCATCCAGACTAAGAAAGAATTAGTCACCTCATAAAATCATATAGCAAAAGCCGGAACAATTGTGGGTCATCTGAATCAAATAGTGTTATTCCAAATAAAAGGAAACTGCAACAGACCCAGAAAGTGAACAAACCGAACACACCCTTATCTAGTTTTCTATTTAAGACAACTACATCTAGATGTGGTTCAGGTTCAGGCTCTATAAAAGGGTCTAGATAAAATATTTTCATGGGATGGATTTCCTCATTAGCAGGATCCGGAGAATCAGGTTATAGAGTCTGAAGTAACTCAACTAATAAGTTTGAAGAACATAATAATAAACTGAATAATTATGGATCCTCAAAGTTAATCGTATTGGACTCACACAGTTGACTACTATGAAAATGCTGGTCATTCTTAAGCAAATGTGTCGATTCTAATTTCCTAAAGTAATTAGGCTTAGTCTCAAAACTTAATAATTGACACATTTGAAATTCAAATGTTCCCACAATTCGAAGAAAATTTTTTAGTGGGAAAACAAATTCAATCTAGGTATTATTGCATAGGTGAACCACATCGACCAAATGATAGGTTTCTAACAACTGAACTTCTTTTTGGACATAATCAGGCTCATGAAATCTAGTTTGAAGATGATCTTCTAAAATGGTAGAGATGCATATGTCAAGTCCCAAGTTAGGGACCTTTCTAAGAGTCAAAGGTAAAGCACACGGAGAATGATAGTCACCCCCAAACTTAGAGTTTTCAGTGTCTTTAGATAGACTAGTCACAATTTTCCTAATTTCTAGATCGTCAAATTCTTGAAAATGGTCAATTGCTTCTTCTAGGTTATAATCAGGTGGTGCATCCTCACTCATATTTAAAATATCTATGGGTCTATCTTCTTTATCTACGACTATTGTTTCTAAATCGTTGGACTCTAAAACAGTATTCTCAGGATAAACTCGTTCCTCTAAACCATTATCGGTTTCAAAAGAAGACAATACTACATTGTCTAAAACAATGATATCTCTAGTCAAATCCTCTTCCTTTTGAATATGTGAATAATCATTAAAATTATTTGGATTTGAACCAGAAATAATATTATCATCATGAAACACAATTATAGTGATAATTTCCTGATCAATCTGCCTGTATATTTCAAGTTCTTCGTCAATACTATCCTCATCATCATAATAATATGAAGATGTTTGAATCTCGTCTAAATAAGTAGTGTTATCAATTATATCCTCGTCCTCTTGACTAAGTGAATAATTATCAAGGGTTGCACTATATTGGCAATTAATATCATTTTGAGCAATATTATTCTTTGCAAGACTTTCATTCGCACTTAATGCAAACCTATTTGTATTCCAGTTAACTGCATGAGGGATTCTTCTAGAGAAAAATTTCGAAAACTAGTTGTTCACCCCATACTTAATACGAACCTATTTGTATTCTCAGACAACTTCTTGAGGTAATTCTCTAGAGAAAAAAATGGATCATAAGGAGTACTAGATCGCATCTTCTTTAGGGCATCCCTCTAAGACAAAAAACTCGAATTTTGCTCATTTGCATGTTCATATAACGGGTGTATATACAAATAGTAATTGGGATCACCCTGGTATGAGCAATAACCTCCAAAAGGTTGGTGGTGGTCCCAACTACTACCCACACTATCTTGATAGTACAGATAATGTCCATTTTGAAATTCAGTCGGATATTCATTGTATTGGTCCTCATAATACCAGTTCGACATTTTCTAACAAAAAATTTCCTAATAAAACTCTAAAAATAAATCATAACTGGAAGGGGTTCTAAACAAACACAAACAAGGCCGACTCAACCAAATCAAACCTACTGAATCTAGCAAAAAAAAAGCATGATCGCTCCACTTAGATTGTTTCTAGACCAGCTTTTATTCTTCCAAAAGGCAACTAGTTACAGTTTTCGCAATCTCTTAGAACGATCCGAATTAGATTAAATCGAATAGAAACAGGATAAGCTCTAATGAGATTTGATAACCCTGCCTCATTGGCAACGTTTCCTTGGGTTATAAGGCGGCTCGAATCTACTTAAAATAATCTTCCTGAACTTTGAGTTAGGCTAACAGAGTAACCAATACAGTCCTTTTGAATGACTTTCTTATAAGCTCGTTACCCTATCGGTCTCTTTCTAGTCAAAATTTTAAAGGTTAGGTTCGTGTTTGGTAACGTGTTTCTAAATCGGGCAAGAAGGAAACGGTGATGAAATTCGAGTCCTTATCTTATATGGCTAGTCCTTGCCCTTTACTAGAAAAGTAAATTCGTATTCAGGTCCTAGGCATATATGCATTACAAAGGCGTCCAGAAAACCCACTGACAGGGGATTCGTGGGTGGCTAGAGTCTTACCTCCCGTTCCAGACTGGCGATGAACCGTTGAAGTCGAGTCATGCCACCGACTCCTATGTCAGTGTACGAACCCGAGGGGCAAAGACAATATCGTAATTTTCTTCCTTCCCTGTGCAGTTTATATTTAATTATCCTTACGTAGGGGGTTTAAAAATAATAAAATCCAAAAGTCTAAAGTCTAAAAACACTAAAATTACAAAAATAATAAATATTTCCTAATACAATTTTCTAAAAAGAAAAATAAATCAAACCTAAATAAAATAAAAATAAAAATTAACTAAAAAAAATTTTGTCTTCTTTTTCCGTTCATTTATATTTATCTTTGACTCCAATTCTTTATTCAATCGATATAATCTTTGGCTCCAATTTCTTTTGGATCCAAAACCTATAATACAAAGAAAAATACCAAAGAAACGTAAAATAGAACAAATAAAATAAATAAAATAAAAATCTAATTAAACTAACTAAATTAAAAACTAAACCTAAAACAAGTCCGCTTCGGCGGCACAAAAAATTGATATATTTTAGAATAGTGGTAAATAAGGTTCAAACCATCGAACTTGTGAAGATTGGTTTTAAAAAAAACTTAATTTAAACTAGAAAATATACACAAAAGATGAAAATAATATTCACAAATACCGAGGTTATGGATTTCAACATTAACCACTTTTAATTGAACCCAAAGATAATAATTCTAAACAATTCTAGTTCAAATAAGTGACTCTAAATTTTATCAAAGGTAGATTTTTAAAATATCAATTGTAAATCACAAGCATGGCTCATAAAAAGCTCTAGGTCCCAGCATAAACCATCAAATAAAATCACAGTCAATTAAGAAAAATCATAATTTCAATTAAAAATAAATACAAAAGTCATAAAAGAGTTATTAAAAGTTACCAATTAATAATGGAAAAATAGCTTCCTCCTTGCCTCAGTGATGGGGTTTATCTCATCTTGCTCAAAAAACCCTCAAAATATTGGTACATGGCTCAAAAAGTGTTTGAAAGATGAAAAGAAGCTAAAAGTAATGTAACGGGAACTCTGTAGCGTTTTCTGGACGTTACAGATTAAATGTTACAATGGAGCTTGAAGATAAATGTTGCAAAGCGAAGATAAAAGTTGCAAAACGGTTGAAGAAACCGTGACAAGTTGTTGAAAAAATCGTTGCCTATTCTCTGTTCTTGAGCGGTAGCAGCAGATTTTTCTGGATTCTTTTTCTTGTGTTTCTGGTGGGGGCCCCCCCCCCCCCCCCGCCAAACTCTCTATTCTTCTTGTATTTATAGTACAACCCTCATTAACTCAAATATCTTGTCTCAATAACTCCCCAAATCCTTGAACATCTTTCCAAATCATTCTCACATATCTTCTCCTCGGTATTTTTTTTCTTTCTCATTTTTTTCTTCTCCTTTAAACATAAACGAGATTTTGTTTCCTTTATTTGTTCTGATTTGTCTAAAAATGTAGAGAAGCCAACTCATACGATTTAGGTAAGAAAATCGCATACTTCTTTATACCGAGAATTTTTTCTTTTTTTTTTTCGCAGCAAGAGATTTTGTTTGTTTTAAAACTTGTGTGTATCCCTCTTACAAGGAAAGAAGATATCATGTCTTTATAACCCAAAATCCTCTTCAAAATCTCGAACCAAATCTTCACAGGCATGAAGAATAATGTCCCGCCTAAATTTAGTTTGAAATGTTAAGAGATGGGTGCCTTTTTCTAGAGTTTGGGGTGCCTTTATCAATTTTCCTGGGTACCTTTAACATTTTTTAAGCCGAATTTTCCATAATACTTTATTCTTCCAAAAATACCTGAAAACATACAAAATAAGAATATTAATATAAAAATCGAGTATTAGCAATATAAACGTGAGCTCAAATTAGACACATAAATGTGTTTATCATTTGTTCAGGGTGCAGCTAGAAAAGGACAATCTTCTTCTGTATTAAAACTTGAAATTGTTGCTTTTATCGTAGCAAAAACTGTTGTTATAACTGATAAATTTGAAAGAATAGATAACGGAATCAATAGCAGTTTTTCTCTTATAGCCACGAATTCCTCATCTTCTTCCTCTCATGAGCAGATTTTTTATGATTTTTTTTCTTTCAATTTCTCTCGTTCCTGGCTACTAGCCAGCCTCCCTTTGATGTTTTCCAGACCTCTGAATTATACTAAAACTCCTAATCAACCAAATCTTCTCCAAAAAATTTAAAATAGATCTTTTGTTTAATAAGAATATTTTTCTTTCCCTCACTATCTCGATCATCCTTTGTGATATCTTGTTTTTCTTCTCACAGCTAGAGACAGGATGTTGTTACCTTAATAAATAAACCCGAGAAAAAATTCTTGACTTATTCATAATCGAAAGTATTCTATTTTGCCTTTACATCAACCCGAGAATAACTCTCATCCTTGTCAACACGAGAACGAAATTTTTTTCGAGATTTTTTAGTTGTATTGAGTCTATAGAACACATAAAACTCTCCTTAATAGGCAAGAAGATTTTCTTGTCTTAAAACCTTGAAAAACTTCCAAAATTATCGATCAGAGAAGATACGCGGTTAAGATTTGAATTTTGCCGCCAAAACTTGTATTTGAAATTGGAAAGAAGGTTGGGTGCCTTTATAAAAATTCTGGGTGCCTTTATCAATTTTCCATATGTCTTTAACACTTTTTCGGGGTTCCTTTATCACTTCCGAATCCTATTTTTCCTTAATTGTTTATTCTTCAAAACCTACAAACACAAGAAATAATATCATTAGTACAATAATTAAGAGCTAACAATATACATATTTGGGACTAAAGACACAAATATGTGTCTATCAATAGGACGAGCGCGAATTGTCGGATTTTTTCTAGCGGGCAATTTATGAAAAAATTGGGCTAGCCGGATAGCCATCAAGCAAGAAACCGGATGACTATTGTTGCAGGCGAAATTGGATTGACAACAGTTGTAGGCGAAACTTGACTTTAACAACATGTGTCAAACTGGATCGCAACAATTATTGACGAAGCAGGACTATAACAGCTACGCGTGAAACTAGACTGCAACATATATGCATGAGACTGGACTGCAACAACTGTTGAAGAAACATGACTTCAACATCTATGCGTGAAATTGGAATGCAACGGTTATTAGTGTGCCACTTCTAATGTCGTAGTTTACTGATGTTAGTATCAAAATATTAAGGTGTACACTCGCCCCCTCTTAATCATGTGACTAGTTGTAGGATTAAGAAGTTCGGATGCCCCGTTGTTGTGACTAGTGGTGACTGAAATTTGCACTGTATTGAGGTGCTACATAACTCGCCCCCTGTAGATGGTGAGTTTTTAACAAGGGAAAGAATTGTCAAATTTCCCTCTTCCTAGCAGCAGGAATATAAAAGGATATGTGCATATTTATACGCGTATTCCTATCTTTATAACAAAACACGAAATACTGTATTTCTACTTATACATTCCGCAAGCGAATTAAGAATACATTCTCTACAAAAAACTACGGGCATTCTAAACTAATCATGTGACCTCTTTAATATTCACAATATTTATGCCATATCGAAATAGTCTCAAGACGCATAAATTCCACAACTGAATTCCTTGAACTTTCCCCGAGTGCGCATCGATGTCTCAAATAAAATCTATCAAATCTGGGAGTAGCTAATGCTCAATCCCCAAAATAAATTCTAGCTTAACACCTTGTTCGCAACGAATACATCACAAATTGTTGTCCTGAGTCTAAAATACGCCACTTTAGCACTTTGCTCAAATACAAGCCACAAATTATGCGCCACTCTTCTTGGACGCTCCACAAACAGAGAGCAATGCTTTCGAAGACGCATTGTGCCTATGAGATAGGCTAACCCTAGCCTTTTCTCACATTAGCACCAAGCTAGCGCTAACTCTTGGCCTAGCGGTGCATTGACGCTAACTTTTTGCTTGGCAGCGCATTGACGCTAATGTTCCAAACCTAACGCTAAAAACGCTAACGTTCCAGCTAGCACGGCCTTGGCAAAGAGGGTCTCATCCTAGCGCGTCCTTGGAGCAATGTTCCATCCTAGTGTGCCCTTGGTGTAGCGTTCTAGCCACAAGCGCGTCTCAACTAGCTCGTCTCAGCTTAGCCCGTCCTTAGAGCAGTGTTCCAGCCTAGCTAGCGCGTCTCAGCGCAAATGTATCTCAGCTAGGAAGCACCCTTGGCGAAGTGTCCATCTAGCAAGCTTCCCTGGCACTAGTATCTCAGCCTAGGAAGCGTCCTTGACACAAACGTCTTATCCTAGCAAGCGTCCCAGCCAACAACGTGTTGGTGCTAGCTCCTTTGGCTAAGTAGCTTCCTATCCTTAGCATTAAAGCACTAGCCTCCTTAGTAGCGTCTTAGCCTTTGCGGCTAAAAAGATAGCTTTCTTGCTGAGAGCAAGCACATTAGCCCTGCTCTTATGAGCTAGCACATTACGTTGGCGCTAAGAAGCTAGTGCTAGCCTTGCTAGATGTTTCCCTTAGAAATGCGCTATTCTTTTTGATACTGGCCTAATGCTAAGAAGCTCTTCACAATCTTTTCCTCAAACGTCTTCCAGATCTATGCTAAGTCACTTCTAAGATAACATTTAGCTATTAAAATTATGCCATGCAGTTTCAAAGTTAGTATACGACTACTAAACTTACCAGACTCGACATTGATCAGTATGATTACTAATTCAGTAAGTTACACGACTTGCCTAACTGACTTAGCAAGTCATTTTACTTGACTTGACTTAACCAAAATAGTAGTGGCTCACGACTTCACTATCATTTTACGAGATATCAAATACAAAACATGGGAGGGGTTCTCATTGGGGTATTAGTCTAGTGGTCTACAACAATCGTGCGTTGTGATAACACATCTACGAATAAGAAGGTAACAAGTAGTGGGACAGTTACGAGGCAGTTAAAAGTACGAGGAGTAGTGGTCATACAAGTCTTCCTTAATTTTCGGACATGACTCCACTACAATCTCCACAATCGTTACTCCTCCACTTCTTCTCTAACTTCCACCACTTATGAGAAATTAGTGTGTCTTCTCAGAAATATAAATCGATGGCTTCATCTATTCGAAACAAGAACAAGTAAGACAAAAAATACAGAATTACCGATTCATCCCAGAGATAATACATTCTTCCTTACACACTGCAATTACTCAACACACTGAAATTTCTCAACCTTCTTTGCTTCCCTCCCCTAAGACCTACCCGGTCTTCTCCTCCTTTGTGATCGAAGCAGGACATGAACGACCATTTCTTGGTTTAGGCTCATCATGTTCGATCTTGATCTCTCGAACCTACTTGAATGAACAATTTAGCAGTATATTTGTTTTTACCCTGAAACACCCCAGGCGTGTAGAGTGTTACACATTGCCCCAAAAAATACTTTTTACGTTGAGGTGTTACATATCTCGCCCCCAAGCGATGTTCATCGCGGTTGAATTGATACGTAACCATCCCCCAATAGACAATTAGTGTCATGTTGCTTAGTGCTCGCACAAGGATGCACTTCCTAGTTGCATCTCGCTCGCGCATAGAATGAAAGTGAAAGTTTTATGATATCTAGGATTTGCATAGGGGACCAGTCATATTATTCCATATTCACGCAATGTTTGGATGTGTGCATTTTCACATGTTAAGGCATGTAAAAATGCTCGCCACATTGTAGACGTTTCACATCGATAAAAGTATGCATGGTACTGCGAAGTGGTGCGAAAATATTAAAACCGTGTACATACTTTATGTAAAGTATTATCACGACTATGTAGATATGGTTATTAGGGTGTCCACTGGATAACTTAATGTTTCCTAATGGTGGTGATTTTCCAATGATTTTTCTGTCGAGCTTGTTGCCAACATATTTTTCAAGCTACAACTCATACGAACTCTAAAATGGAGTAAGTTGCTGGAGAACCTCTCAGACAGCAATTCTAGCGATCTTTGAAATCGATTATGTTGTGGACAGAAAGTCAACACAACAGTTTTCACAAACTTTAAATACGATCATGTTGCGGATAGAAAATTCATGCAACAGTTAGCACGAACTTTGTTATCAAAGCTTAAACGAGCTTCGAACTCGATCATGTTGCCGTCGAACTTTCTAGGAAAATTTTTTGATGAACTTTGACCTCAGACATGTTGCTGAAGAATTATTCAGGTAATAAGTTCGACGAACTGTGATATCGAACATGTTGCCGATAAACTACTCAGGCAACCATTTCCAAGAACTGTGACCTCGAACATGTTTCTAAAGAACTATTCAGGAAACAATTTCAACGAAATGTAATCTCGAACATGTAGCCGAGAACTTTTACAGGGAACTGAATTCTGGTAGCTGGCATATGCGGTTGGAGACGAATGAAAATAAACAATTCCAACGATCTCTTAGGCAGCGGTTCCAACAAACTTTGGATTCGATCATGTTACGGACTAACCATCCTAGTAACAGTTTTAATAATTTTTTAACTCCATCTTTTGTTGTGGACCGACCGTTCTGGAAACAGTTTCAAAGATCTTTGCAGTTATCCATCGCCATGACTTTTACAGACAACAGTTTTTGTGAATTTCAAACTGCACCGATCATTGTCGACTGTATCATGACCCCTTTTTCACGAACAAGATTCCAAGTTTTCGTTGAACTCTTCTTGTATAGGAAAACATGTTTCTTTCACTCGTTTCCCCTTAGTCGACGCCAAAGATGTTTGGGTAAAAACGTTTCTTCACCTCAAACAATCTCGATGATTATGATGATGTAAAATATGCATGAATTAAAGGAAAATAAAGGAACCCAGAGATTTAAGATGGTTCAGCGAGTTATGCCTACTCCACGGAAGAATCTCCGTAGGAGATAAATTTTATTGATTTCAGGATACAATGGTTTTTCTTATGGTTGGAAGAGATGTGATCTATTTATGGCGTTTTGTATGGTTTGCAGGATATGTCTCTTTTTTGGGTTTTCCCCTGCATCCATTTTTAGGGTTCAAGACCCCTCTATTTATACAGTTTTGAATCTGTGATAAACCCTAATTCTGAGATAAACTTCATATGTGGTAAGTTAGCCAGCAAGATACCTGGAACGTTCCAGAACTTTCCCCTTTGTTAACTTGGTCAGCAAGCAGTCCAAAATCTTCAAGAACCTTCTCCTAGGGTTCTGGCATTGGGATGATATAAACGATCCAACTGATATGGGCCAGCAAAATTGACTGACGGACTTCAACTTTGACCGGCGGGCACTTTTGTTCAAAATTCAAAGCTATGATACCTTCTTAACAAAATTTTATTCAAAATTCAAAATATTATTAAGGGATGATTTTTTTGACATAGTTATTCTCAAAATATCTCACTATTTTTGCATCCCATTTTTTTTTTTTGATAAAATCCAAATGATCATAATTTTAAGGTTTTTTTTTTGTATTATATTCTTTTTACTGTTCTCTGCATCCATTCAAAACAAATAGTATATTCTGAAATACCAAACTTCACCATTATTTAACAATTAACATTAAAATTATACACGATGTTATAAAACGCTAAACAAGTAACATAATCTAACGTTTGATTATAATACCAACATAAAACCCCTATGACATTTAGTTCCAGACTCCTAAATAATACAAGTTCAATTAATAAGCCTGGCTATTTTGACGCCTACCCAGTTTATTTGAGGCATATCCAATTTTATTCTCACCTAGATAAGGGGATAATGGGTATCTAAAATGGGTAAAGCTATTAAATTACTCTCATTAGTTAAAATTATGTTTATATCCTTATCCATAGTATTTCTAATCTATTTTTATTTCTCTCAAAATCGATTACAAATTGAAAAAAAATTACAACAATTTTCTTTTTTTTTTGAAAATTTTCAAAAAATTTGGGTTCAAGAACAATCGACCAATAAGACACTCACACGATGGTCGATTGTTCTTAGTTTTTTTGATCCATGAAGAACATCAACCAAGAATCTGCATATGTTCTTCATTTTTATGGCATATTGTTCTTATGTTCTTGATCCATGAAGAACATCAATCGGGAATCGGCGTACGTTCTTTATTTTTTATGGCCGATTGATCAATCGGTGGATACAAATCCTCCACAAGTGTCGATTGTTAAAAAAAACTCAAAACCAATAGTTTACTGCATAAAAATACGTCCATAATCGGTAGATATGTTTCTCCACGTGTGCCGACTGTAAATTCTTTTTTCCAGAATCGGTGGATATAAATGCACTTATCCACCGATTGTAAACTTGACATTTTTTTCGACTGTTCGTCCGACGTCGGAATGACCTCATTCTTTTTACGTTGAACTCATCTTTTCATTCTCTACAAAATAAATCTAAGGATTCATGGATTTGGACAAGTTCCACTTGGTATTGGATCCATCGTTGCATGTAGTACTTTACTTCCTTGGATGTCTTGTAGTACAACGTGCAAAGATGGATCCAAGACCAAGTGGAACTTGTCCAAATCTATGAACTTGTCCAAAATTTTGCATAAATCTATTGAATTTAAGTTTTTTACAATCGGCATAGTGGGGAACCTTATCCACCGATTATTGACGTATTTTTATGCAGAAAATTATCGTTTTTGAGTTTTTTTAACATCGGCACTTGTGGAGGATTGTATCCGCCGATTGTGATCAATCGGCCATAAAAATGAAGAATGTATGTTGATTTTGGATTGATGTTCTTCATGCATCAAGAACATCAAGAACATTGGATCTTAAAAATGAAGAACATAAACCGATTGTTGGTTGATGTTCTTTATAGATTAAGAACATCAAGAACAACCGACCATCGTGTAAGTGTCAAATCGACCGATTGTTCTTTAACCCAAATATTTTTCAAAATTACAAAATTTTAAAATAAAAAATATAAAAATTTCATGTTTTGATGATCAATCAACACTCGCTAATTTCACATATAACACGATTATTTAACTACTAATTAAATTAATTAACACTAATTAATCAAGAACAAATTAGCCATTAAAAATAGTTAAATAAATGGTTTTTTATTTTACTTCAAAATGTCCTTTTTAATTTTTAGTGGTAGGCCTCAAATAAAATGAGTAGGTCTCAAGTTAGTCAGCTAGGCCAATAAAAGTCAGATTAAAATCGACAGTAAAATCAATCCTAGTTCTTTTCCAAAAGTAAACATGATTTATACAGAAAATACCATTATTAACGGGATGATACTATTTTATATAGGATAAATAGATTCTAAACGATCCTGACCGTTGGATCGATGAAATGGTATTACCCGCTAGTACCCCTTTATAAATCGTGAAAGTAAAGGGATAAAGGCTGTCTCTTTTGTGTACCCCTATCTTATCTTCTTAATTTTCTCCACGTAATCGATTGTTACTCAAATAGCCTTGCGTAAAGTTCCGGCACCATAGATACGCAGTCCACGTCAAATCTAAATTTACTTTTCAATTCATCTATGGAGGAGTACGGAGCCATAACATCAAACACATGAAAATCATAGCACCATCAAAGTTTGTATCGCAGAGTATCGTAATTCTAACTCTTAAATATCTAACCATTTCCAACGAGCTCTTGTTTCTGTTTCACGTGTCGCTTACAAAAGCTGCGACATCCGGATAATATTTTTCTTACTGCGGTTGTAACACAACTAGTACCCACTGTACCTAACTTTATCATCATCATCGTATTTTCACACCACTGGTCTTGACTTGAGTCTTGAATTCTCTTTAAGCAACTTCCCTTTTTTTTCTTTTAAATCAGGTTTTTCAACAAATTTGAAATTGTCGGCTATTTAGATTTATAGCTCCTTGTTGTTTAATGATATTGTGTTAATACTACTAAATTTAACTTTTTTCTACCAATTATTATGTTTCAACTGCTTGCTGTTTCTTCTTCTTTCCAATTCTCTCATGAATTGGAAATTCAAAAGTATCATGGATATAATAACAACAACTTGTATAAGGTATGACCCTACTTCATTTTATTCCATTTAGTTTCAACTAATTTTAAATTTTCTTTTCCATGATTGAGTTTTTCTTGTTGATTTTAACCCTTTCTCACATATCTTATGGAATCTCAGAGTGTGGTGGGAAGAGGTGGATTGAATTTGTCAAAAGTTTCCTCCCTTTCATCAGCCGATACGGTAATACCAATTTCCTTATACTACCCTCCGTACCTGTTATAAAGGCGGAGTTTAAAAATTGTGTAGTTCCCATTAGATAGTTCCAAGGTTATTTTTTCTATATATACCTTTATTTATAATACTTGAGAATTATTACAATTAAGTTTATGTTTTTAGTGTTGAGAATAGAATAAAAGGTAAGACAGAAAGATGATAATATTTATAAAATCCATATTTTTTCTTATTCTAATAGAATTGGCAAATACTGCCTATATATAAGGGAGTAATCGTTAATGCTATGTTTATGCATGTCAAAGCAATTTAATTTGAGTAATAAAGAATGCCTAACAAATCCTTCATAGTACATCTTTTTTAATATTAGAATATACCTAAATTAGCTACGCGGCCGTCAATTGTATATATATTTTGTTCAAGACTATGACACAAATTTTTGTTTGAACCAGCACTTAGATGATTTTGGTCTTCATCCTTTAGATACTAAACGCAAGCCCTTACGTTTAGCACCTTCTAAGTACAATATGTTCGTGTGCCGATCTTCCCTAGTGCCTGGGTTAGAGAATTCACCGATTCTCAAAACTGCTGTTACAGCTCTAACAAGGTATTTCTTTCTTTGATGCATCATTACTATTATGTGTATCAATATCATGTTTATTTTCCTACCTCTTTTTTCTTAAACTTAATTATTCAACCACAGATTGTATGGTTCTTCAACTGGAAATCGTTGGTTGATTCAATTGGCTCCTGCAGTTGGTATCATTGCCTTTGTTTTTTATTTTCTGGAGCCACTCTTGCGAAATAGCAGGAACTTTGTCCTCCATGTATTAATCTTTTCTATCTACAGTTAAGTTTTTTTTACTACTACCTGTTACCTTCTTAACACCTCTTTAGGCTTACATTGTTCTTTGGATACTATGTGCAGAAAAGTGATAATACTTGGAAAAAGAGTATCACACATTACGTTATGACCTCTTATCTTCAACCTTTGCTGCTCTGGGTTGGAGCTTCACTTGTATGCAGGTGATCTAACATTGTCTTTTCAAATGGAAAGAATGAAGTACTATGTGCTTTTTTGGCACACAAAAGTTGAACAAGTATTCACATATTATCATGTTGTAGGACGCTGGATCCAGTAGTTCTGCAAACAGTTGCTAGCCAAGCTGTAAAACGCCGTCTTTTGATTTTTGTGAGATCTTTATCAACAGTATTGGCCGTTGCATATTGTCTATCAAGGTGAATTTGGTTGGATTTATGACTCGTAGAAGATAATAATCAAAACGCCTTTTTTTTGGCTTTTTTTTTTATGGGTTGATGTATGTTGTTAAACTTACTTATTTTTCTCGATGCAGCTTTATCCAACAAACACAGAAATTATTTGGGGAGACAAATGACTCAAATGATTCAAGAAATGTATGTTCTTATTGTTGTATCACTAATTTAAGATGATTTGGACATTCGTCAATTTCTCATAATTTTTTTCTTAATTTTTTACAGATGGGTTTCCAATTTGCTGGGAAAGCTATATATAGTGCTGTATGGGTTGCCTCTGTTTCCTTATTCATAGAATTGCTCGGTTTCTCCACCCAGAAATGGCTTACTGCTGGAGGTCTTGGCACTGTATTGTTGACACTCGCCGGTCGAGAGGTAAATGAAGTTACTTCTATTTTTAAGTACAAGGATCTTCAGCTGACTCCAAATGATAGATACTTTCCAATGTGCTCAGATATTCACAAACTTTCTCTCGAGTGTGATGATCCATGCAACAGGACCATTCGTTCTGAACGAATGGATCCAAACCAAGATTGAAGGATATGAAGTTTCTGGAACTGTTGAGGTTTGTTTTGCTTTTTAGTTTTCTCGGCCGTAACATCCTAGAAGTTAACACTTGCATATTTGAAGGTGAATGTAAGCACTATTAATTTGCAGTTCTAATGGTTCAGCATGTAGGTTGGTGGTCACCGACAATTATAAGGGGGGATGACCGTGAAGCAGTTCATATTCCAAACCACAAGTTTACAGTGAGCGTTGTAAGAAATCTCAGTCAGAAGACTCACTGGCGTATCAAAACCCACCTTGCCATTAGTCACCTGGATGTCAAAAAGATAAATGTGAGAAAGCATAGATTCGATTTATCTTTCTATGTAAGAACCAGAGTTGCCCTTCCTCTCCGAGAAAAACTTGTTTAATATAGTTGTTTGTGCACGTAGATTATTGTAGCAGATATGCGCAAAGTCTTAGCCAAAAATCCTCAAGTAGAGCATAAGAAATTACATAGAAGAGTGTTCCTCGACAATGTTAATGCAGAAAATCAAGCTCTATTGGTAAGCTTCTATTCTGGAGTTTCTTAATGATGTAGACTTTCCATTGCCTTTTTCTTTAGTTCCAATGCTATGTGTAACGTGGTTGTCTCTAAAGATTATATTCGTAATTGTTGTTATCAATCTCTTGATTTGACTCACTAATAATAGGAGGACATATCATCTTTAAAACGGGTGTTTATCAAATTTTTCTTCTAGACCAACTCATTTGTTTGGCTTGAGTTACAGATTCTGGTTTCCTGCTTCGTGAAGACGTCACATTTTGAAGAGTACCTGTGTGTGAAGGTAAGTGATCAAGGTTTACATTTTACTCTCTAATTTCAAGTAACCTACAGAAAAGTGTGTATATGAGGTTACATTTTGTAGATATGTATAAAGTAGCTAATTAAAATTTCTCTCTAAAATTAGTCGGTTTTGGGTGATTATTAGGAAGCTATATTACTGGATCTTCTCAGAGTTGTTAGCCATCACCGAGCGCGTCTTGCAACTCCCATTCGTACTGTTCACAAGTTGTATAAGGATGCTGACATGGACACCATTCCTTATTCGGAGATGTTTACTCGCTCCAGACCTTCTACTGTCAATCGTCCATACCTACTAATTGAACCTTCAGTTAAAGTACATGGTGATGAAAAACCGAAAGCTCAAGCTCGTCCATTACGTACAACAGGGGAAGAAGAAGAGGTTAATGCTGCAGAAACCCCGATGTCTATAACTAATGCAGATACTAAGGTCCCAATTGTGGCAGACAACAAGGACGATGATAAAATTACATCAACGCAATCCGACTCTAAAGTAAGTAGCTATCTCACAGATAAATCCTCCAGCTCCACAGCTGACTCGAAACCATCAACGCATGACCTGAAGACAAGTTCTAAGGTTGTTGTTCCATCATCAGAAAGTAAAATCTTATCACCTTCTAAGGTACAAGGAAACTCCAACAAGCATCCTAGTGAGGTTGAAACTGTGAAAACGGGGAGAACATCACCGAAATCACAATTAGATGGTCAAGTATCAACGTATCTGGATCCTAAGGAATTGGGTGATCCAACAACCTTGGTTAGCTCACTTGAGAAGCAAGAAAGTGAGAAAGTGCCTGTCACCCCACCTTCTAGACCTAATTTAGAAGAAAATATGGTACTTGGGGTTGCACTAGATGACTCAAGGCAGATGCTACCAATTGAGGAAGAAATGGAAAGTTCTCAGAAAGCTGCAAATACCAAGGAATTCGCAGCTTCTGTCAATGGTAACGATTCTTCATCCGCTGGGAAGGATAAAAATGTTGGTAATCCCCCAACCATATCTGGTGGTGGTCAGAGAGATCAAGAAAGATAACCTTATCAGGTGGTTTTATGTAGTTTTATATTTGCTCTTGTCACAGGAAATTAGTTTAAGAAAATGCATAGAGCTGTGTTTTTTTGTAAGCTCGTAGATTGCGGTTTTTAACTTTGTATATCTTCTTATCAAAATATTAATGTAAATATAACGTAGAAACTAGTAGAAACTATTGTCCTAAAATAATATTCTCTCTGTTTTTAAAAAAGTATTATTTTCTCCGTTTTAACAAAAATATTATTATCATTTTTTTATTTTAGCCTAAAAATAGGTCAAAATGAAAAAAGATGATAGTAACACTTTTGCTTGGAAGTAGTATTATTTTATTTTTTTTATTTAATAAAAAATTATTAATGGTAAACTGAGTGTTTACAGATAGAGAATCCCTGGCAATTTCAAGCTGAATTTCTAGGGAGTTCAGATAAAAATTCAAAATGTAGCTTTTCAGTTTTAGCTTTCTTGGCAACAAAATCTTCTGCCTTATTTTTAAGCCTATTAACTTGTTTGAAAGACCAAGAATTCATATTAGTTGAAAGAAATTTAATGTCTAAAATGATATTTTGATTCCTCCAATGAACATATTGTGTTTGTTCATGTATAGATTTCATTAGAAGTTCACTATCTGATTGAAAGATAACATTCTCCACATTCTTTGTCATCATTGCCAGACAATCGAGCTGCTCCACCTCCTGATCCTTGATCAGTCCTCCATTGAAGAACCTCCTTGTTGCTCCATGCCAGTTACCTACACAATCTCTAACTATCAGTCCAATACCTCCATGTAACAAAACTTTAGTAAAGATGCATCCACATATATTTTATAAAAGTTCATGCCAGGGGGATCCCATCTGAGAACTTGCATGGTACTCAAATTCAAGGAAATGTTATTACCAGTTCTAACTGCACTAGATTGACCACTCAAACTTAATATTCTATCTATGGACAAAACCCTATTTGGCTTTACATTTTGAAAGATGAGGGCTTATCTATCCTTCCGGATTGTCCATATAGTATACATGAACAAATGCAGAGTATATTCAGTTACTTTACTTGAATGCAAACTTTAAATAGAACCTGCAGAAAACCAACTAGTAATCCAATTATGCATATTGCTATGAGTATTCATAATAGTACTAATGTTCACATTAACACCCAGCCAAATAGATCTAGTATAATGGCAGTTTAAAAAAAGATGATCAACAGTTTCTATGGGATTATCACAGAAACTACAATGTAGATCAATATTATTTTTGTAAGCATGTATCTTATGTCTTGTTGGAACAATGCCTTTAAGACATTTCTAATGGAAAAGTTTCTTTATGAGGGAGTTTTGCTTTCTAGAGTGCCTTCCAAATACCTGAAACTGTTGGTTGATTACCTGTAAAAGAACTATTAGTGTTACTCATAACAGTACAAACACTCTTAACAGTAAAGACCCCTTTTTTATCTGGTTTCCAAATGAAGTGCCAACACCATTCCTAGGGATTTGCATAGCAAGAATTTTGACACCAGAATGAGTAGTAAAAGTGTTTGTGATTAAAGTCACATTCCAAGATTTTGTACCAGGTAGAAATAGATTACAGACATGAACAAGGTTAGCTGAAATAATTAAACGTGTAATTGGCTTAGGTGGCTCATCCAAGTATATAACCCAGCAATCCAACCATATGTTAACCTTAGTTCCACATCTAACATTTCAAAAACTATTTTTCTTGATAGTATCTTGACGACCATAGATGTTTTTCCAAACCCATGAACTATTATCATTAAGTTTTTGTTGTTGTAAGAAATTACTATCATGATAGTACTTTGCTATAGTAACTTTGACCCGGAGATCATCAAAATCAGTACTTTTGTTTCAAGCAAGTTTACTAAGATGGGATTCATTTAAAAACCTCCAGGTCCCTAAAGCCTAAACCACCTAAAAATTTGGGTTTATTAAGGTTAGTCCAAGCTATGAATTTGATACCTTTGTTGGCTCTATGTCCCCACCAAAAATTCCTTTGCAAAGTGTCAAGTTTCTTAATAAGGGTTGAAGGAATCTTGAAACATCCCATTTGATAAGTGGGAAGAGAGTTAAGGACATACCTATCCATAGTTGTCCTACCTGCTTGGTTTAAAGAAATACTTACCCATTATTAAGCCTAGCCTCAAAGGACTGAACAATAGGGTTAAAAGCAATTAGCTTAGAATGACCCAACAAAAGAGGAACTCTCAGATACTTCTCAGTGTCTTTTACCTGTTTCATTTTTAAAGTCTTAGCCAAATCTGTACAAGCTTCAGGGCTATAACACTTTTCTAGAAACGGAGGGAGTATGTTAGTTTGGTTTTATTGACTTGGTCTAATTACTCTAAGGTCTTATTTTTAAAATATATTATCAGTGTGGTTCAAAAATTATTATTTGATCCTAGGGTGTACGTCACCCACACGGGATAACGCTATAATTTAAATTAGTGTCACAAATACCTTTTTTTTCTCACTCTTCTAAAAGTAAAGAAAAAATCTTAGAAATTAAATATCTCTCAAACCACAAGTCAAAATTTAACAAAATTTATATATTCGGAAAGCTCTCGACGAGATCTACAAAATGAGTTCCACTTTCACTATTTTTTTAAGTTTTAATTTTTATATTATCGTTTAGCTAAAGATAAAATATAAAATTAAACTATCATTATGAGTTCATTCTACAAAATGAACTGCTAGAATTGACTACCATTATAATGAAATAACTTTGAGAGTTCATTTTACATAATGAATTACCATTGTATTCAGAATGAACCACCATTACGAGTTCCTTCTACAAAATAAACTGCTAGATGAACTCTTATCATGGGTTTATTCTACAAAATGAACTGCTAAAATGAACTATTATTGTAATGAACTATTATTGTAATGAACTAAATTTGCGAGTTCATTTTACAGAATAAACTACCATTATGAGTTCATTCTACAAAATTAACGGCTAGAACGGACTTGTTGGAAATAATTCAAACCCGTTAGATTATGATATTTGAAATTTAATTTTTTTTTTAGGTTTTTAGCATTTTTGAATATTTTTGAATTTAGTCCAAGTGTAATCCTAGTCTTTAGGAGTCTATTTTCACGTTTAAATTATTAGAATAATTCCTAGAAATTAGGAATATTTGTTAAGTGAAAATATAATTAGTTTTAGATTTTTTTTAACATATTTAGGGTTTATCTTTGTGAGCCTATATAAAAGCCGGTTGAAACAAATAAAATTTATGAAGAAGAATTTTAAGTATTTTATTTACACGGGTTTTTTATAGATATTTAATCTTTTTATTTTCAATCTTTTATTTTCTACTTTTGGCATCAAAAGCCAGAAGATCCTGTGGAGATGACAACTAATGGCACACTTCCGCAACTATAAATTTTTATCTTCAAATGTGATAACTTTAAATTCTGGTCTATCAAATTGAGAACTATTTTCATTTCTCATGATTTGTGGGGATTAGTAGAAAATGGTTACGATGAAGTGAATCCAGATGAAAGACTCACTACATCTCAGAGGAATAAGTATAGAGAAAAGTGAAGAAAGATGCTAAAGCTTTGTTATTTATCCAAGAAGACTTGGATGATTCAATTTTTTCAAATATTTCTAACTGCAAAACAGCAAAAGAAACATGGATTGTGTTGCAAGGACAGTTTGAAGTTAGTAACAAGGTGATTACTGTGAAACTACAAACTCTTCGTCGTGAGTTTGAAACCTTTTCCATGGGAAACAATGAATCAGTGTATAATTTTTTTGAACAAAGTTACGAAAAACGTGAATGCAATCAGGTCTTATGGTGAAGAACTCTCTGATCGAAAAATTGTTGAAAAGTTATTACTTTCTATTCCCTCTAAATTTGAGCATGTAGTGGCTTCTATTGAAGAATCCAAAGATTTATTTGTGTATTCTTTAAATGAACTAATTGGGTCTCTTCAAGCACATGAGCAAAGTTTAAACATGTTACTAAAGTTGGAAGCATATGAAGAGAAAGATCTTATGGCTAGAGAAAAGGGTAAAAATCCTTCTTCTCAATGTTCAATATGCAAAAGAACAAATCATACTACTGATGTTTGTTACTTCAAAGAAAAAAACCACTGCAAGAAGTTTGGTCATATCGAAAAATATTATCGTGCCAAATCCAAAGAATAGAATGTAATTTTTTGTGTAGGAACATCTGATAATGAAGAAGGGGTAATCTTATTTTAATTAAAAAAATTATCATGATAATGGTGATAATGTTGATGATACTGATGAAGATGATGATCGATGTTGATGTATGGTGGAGATGTTTTTTTATGATGTGATAATGGTGAATAAAAAGTGTTTGGATTATGGGAGAGTGTTGGAAATAATTCAAACCCGTTAGATTAGGATATTTGAAATTTAAATATTTTAGGGTTTCAGCATTTTTAAATATTTTTGAATTTAGTCCAAGTATAATCCTAGTCTTTCGGAGTATATTTTTCACATTTAAATTATAAGAATAATTCCTAAAAATTAGGAATATTTGTTAAGTAAAAATATAATTAGTTTTAGATTTGTTTTAAGATTTTTAAGGTTGTTTGTACCTAAAAATTGATTCTAGGGAAAAACAATGTACTGTATAAGTACTTTTATTTTTAGATTCGGAAATCAAAATCGTACAGGGCAAGCCTAAACCACGATAGAAGTCGTTCCGTCCTGCTTCGGTCACAAGGAGAGGAAATGGGTTGATCTTAGGGGAGGGAAACAAAGAAAGTTGAAGGAATTTGATTGTTGAATTGTGTGTAGAGTTGTAAAACTATTGAGAAAGTCACAAAGCTTGAGAGAATGCTAAGTTTGTTGTTTTTTCTGAAATGGGCTAAGTAGCCTATTTATAATAGTTGTGAATACATACGTTTCCTTGTAAAGTAATGGAAATAGTGAAGAGGTTGAGAAGTGAAAGTCGTGGGGATAATGGTATAACCGCCTTGGAATCTTCGGGAAACCATTACTTCATTAACTGCCTTACCACTACTTTGTAACTTCCTTATCATGGGGTGTTACCACACCCATGTTGCTGCAACCACCAGACCAAAACCCCATGTAATCGTTTTGATTTTTCGTAGAGTTAGTGGAGTCATGGACTCGAAACAAGTGAATTTGGTGTAAGATAATGCAATTGATGAGATTGTGTCAACACAGTATGCTAATGGCCTAGTATTGGCGCTAGTAGTAAGGGGCATGGCTGACACGAGTGAAGAAAGTGGTAAAGGATAGCATCGTGGTAAGCGTTAAGGCTTAACGCTAATGTTGTTGGTGCTAGTGTTGAGGAAAGCGTCAAGGCTTGACGCTAATGTTGTTGGTGCTAGTGTTGAGGAAAGCGTCAAGGCTTGACGCTAATGTCGCTAGTGCTAGCGCCGTGATAAGCGTCAAGGTTTGACGCTAATGCTGCTGGTGCTAGCGCTAGCACTGCTGGGGCCTGTTTGACGCGTGCTTTGTTGGCTTCTTGGCTTTTTTTCTATCCTTTTGGCACATGTGTGTGCTACTCATTAGTGTTGGGAATATGGATAGGGTTCGCTAAGGCTGGCACCTGCTAGTGTCATGGTTATTTGTTTATGCACCACTAGCTTTAGTATTCAATAATGTCGTGGCCATAACTATGGCCTTTTTAGAGTTTCTCAATTGTATGAGATTTAATATTAGCATTCATGTGTAACTTTTATGCAGTGCATATAGAACATTTTCAAGAGATTCATCTCTGGAAGTTTGCAACTTGAGACAATGCTTGATGCGACTCTGCAATTAGATGGTATGCATCTAATTAGCGTTTTTATTCAGATATGGCATAGCTTCTAATCTGAATGTTCGCAATTATGTATAATCAATGTATTCTGTTTTATACAAATAGTGCACATGAAATAACGAGGATTTAGTTGAGTAAGGCTTTGAAATTTCTCTGGCGCATATATATGCAAAAGAGCTGCAGAGCTAATTTAGCCAGGAGATGAGTATGCATTCTCAATCCTGTTGCGGAATGTAAGATAGCAGTATGTATTTATAATTCTGATGTCGGATCAGGAATTTTATACATATTTATTTCATGCTTCCGCAGCTAGGTGAAAAGCAATATTACAATTTTCTCTCTTGTCAAAAACTCACCATCAACAAGGGTTTATCTTTGTGAGCCTATATAAAGGCCGGTTGAAACAAATAAAATTTATAAAGAAGAATTTTAAGTATTTTATTTCCATGAGTTTTTTATAAATATTTTTTTTTATTTTCAATCTTTTATTTTCTACAGGAATCCCATTACGAGTTAATTCTACAAATTTAGTTATTTTAAAAAATTTAAATAAATAAGGACCAAACGAAACTCCCTTATTTTTCGGTGGATCAAATTGACTTGGACCTCATAAAATATGACCAAACCAGAATTTTCCCAAATAATTAGGGAAAATTAATAGAACCCTCGTATATGGGCTTATGATTTCATAGAAGAACTTTCCGTATGAGGAAAAAATATAGCCATTAGTTAGTAAATTTAAAAAACCCCTATCCATCGTATTTTCATAATGAAAAAACTATCCTTGTTTAATTATTAATAATTATATCTAGTTAGCTAATAGATTAGATTAATAAAATCGTGTTATATTTAATGAAACCAAATCAGATTTTTAATTTTTGTTTTGGTGGGAGGAAAAAATATAAGAAAAAAGAGAGAACGTTTTAGAGATTTTTTGAAAAACCTAGATTTTGATTCACTCAATCAAAATGAATGATTCTAGTGAGAAAATTGAGGTGGATGAATCCTTATATGATAGAGAGACCAAATTTTATTGCTCAAAATTGGTTAACGTAGGTAAACAGATTGATTTTTTTTAATTGTTCAAGCCAATTAATGGTTGGGTTTTCCCACTTTAACCAACCGTAAGCCCAATTTACGGTTAGGTTAGGATGAACTCCTAACCGTAATTAGGTAAAAATTGGGAAAACCCAATCGTAAGGAATTTACTATTGGGTTTTGATATATCGAAAATCCAACTGTAATTCAGTTATGGTTGAGTTTTGGTATATCGAAGCCAACAGTAACTCAGTTACGTTTGGGTTTGAAAAAACGAACCCAACTGTAATTATGTTACGGTTTATAAGCCCATTTATAACTACGATTGGGTTTTTAAAAAACCTAAACGTAAAATCTTCTGAAAATGAAGTTATGTTTGGGTTTTGAAGAACTCCCAAACGTAACACCTTCATAGCTTGATTTTATGGTTGGGTTTTGTTAAAAAAAAACAACCGTAAAATTACACTGAAAACCTAATTTTTATCATAAATTCAATCAATCAAACAATTTTCAAACACAAAAAAGAGAAATAAAACATGGGTTTGTCAAATCATACCTTATATAAACTGTGTTCTTGTTGAGGGGCTTGAAAATGGGAAGAAGAGAAGAACCGGTTACCTGAGAAGAGAAAGAGTTGAAATGGTTTGATTCGATTTAGGTTTTCTTTTAATTTGTTTAGATTTAATATATGGAAGGGTAATTTAGACATTTTATAGATGGAAAGGCAAGTTTGATATTTGTTATTGTCTAATAAAACCCCCTAACCAACTACTTGGTCATCTTTAATCCTGAAAAAACCCCTTTATTGGAATCATAAGCCCCTATATAAGGGTTCAATTAATAAAATAGGCAACTTTTGCACACCTAATTAATAAAGTGACCGTTTTTTTAGCCATTATATAAAATGACATAGTTGTTAGTTTTTTCATCAGGGCCTACCAAAATGGTCAAATACGTTGATTTAGTCAATTATTTACCAGCGCTTCTTGCTAATAGGGTACAACAAGAGGCAACTTTGCCGCCGGTTAGCCATAAGTACGAGAGATATGCTTTGGTGTGAAGAGTTTTTAGAAGTCGAGGGAGGGGTACATGGAACTTGTAATGGAAAATGGTAAAGTTTTTAAGTTTAATTGGAAATAAAAATATAGGAAAGCAAAGAAATTTTTTGGTTATTGGTTTCAAGGATTAACTGAGTAGATTGGATAATATTTATCGACAGTCTAAAATAAAGACCATCTATAAAAAGAAAAAAAAGTATCACATTTTCTTGGTTTTTTTATCCACACGATTGGATGAATTTTTATCGATGGTCTAAAATAAAGACCCGAATGATTTCCCACCATTATTAATACCCCACAATCTAGAGTTTAATTATATCTTTTCATTAAATTTTTATATCCAAAAATCTAAACCTAAATCAGTGATAAAGCAACAACCTTCATCATGTTGGGAAAGTTTATGGAAAGGTCTGGAGCTACATTTTCTAAAATACCTATAAAAGAGATCAACAACCAAGCTGCAGAATTTAAATGGTCTGGGGAAGATTTGGTAACTAGGGATGAAGATTTTAAAAAGTTAGGTGAAGATTTCCAATCCAAGCGGAAGAAATGATAATCTTAGAGGAAGCTGTAAAAGGGTATGCCCAAATCGAAGTTGGATTCTGGGCTCTAACTCTTGGGTGTTATTTGGTCCCAACTACTAGGGTCACAGGTACGAAGATGGACGAAGAGCAGGCTTAGGGGCTTTTATGTTTTGGTTAAAACTGATTTACCAAATTTACATATGACGCGTGTCGTAAGTGCAATCAAATTAGTAATCTCATTTCCACTCAATTAAAGAATAATATAATGGAAGTCAAGTTCGCTCCCACAGGGAGCGAGGTGTTTCAGTTGTTTAAAGTGTCAAAACGGGGTGTTTTGTTTTAGATTTTAGCAAAATAAATAAGAAAGCGATTAAAAGTAAAGTTGTAAGCAATGGAGAACGATATGATTGAGGAATTCTTATTCGTTACTAAAAAGTCATCAAAGTAGTATACTCATCTATTTATTATTAATCACCAATTATCACCAACCGTAGAATAACAATAAGTTCTGTTATCCCCAAAATTCCTTGTATCACTTGATACGAAAGCGCTCGACTACCAAATTCTATTCGTCTGAGCCACCAAGAATAAGCTCTCAAGGTGTAACTAAATTGAATGCTTTAGGTCTTGTGAATTTAGGTTGATCCTAGCATCAAACACATAAGCTAGGTCTTCTTACTAGTGTTGTCTTTACACACGATTGCTCCACAGAATCCCTCTGTAAGCTTTCACGTTCTCTACTTGTATAGGAGGTGTTCGACTATTTAACAAACTGATTTAGTTGGCCACCTAAACAATCTATCAATCAAGCATAAACATTCATATTAGTAAAAACAAACGATAATCATGTGATAATTAGAAGAATAGATTTATATGCTAAATTGAATCATGTATTAGAACTTAGATTCATCCTCAATCAATTAGGTGTTTATCTACTCATGGATGTAGAAGCATCCATGTTATACATATAAGAAAATAGTTAAGAAATCGTTACAATAATGCAAGCGCTCCAAAACCCTAGCTTTCTCCTCTTGTGTTGTTGATCTCCTCCAAGACTTGCAAAGTAATGTAAAAGGTGTCTTCTTAATGTCTTGGGAGTATTCTTATATAGTACTTATGATATCTAGGGCTTAGAATCCTTCCGGGACCGGGTTTTCTCCATTTTTAAAAGTCCAAATCACACCAAACATTTTTAGTTACAGTTGGAAACTATCCTACGACCTAGCGGTAATCAAGTATGACTTTTAGGGTGATTTTTCAGTGTCACTTACGGCTGGGTCGTGATATGCATTCCTGGCCGTAAGTGAGTCTGAGTTTTCACTTTTCTTCCTTCACCGTTTTGGTCATAACTCCTTCATCCGACGTCCGATTGACCTTATTCTTTTTGTGTTGGATTCGTCTCTTCGTCCTCTACAAGTTATTGTCTTAAAATATCTTCATTATATTTTACGGATAGATTGGATGGCTAAACTCAACCGTAAGTGAATCTAGAATTCATGTTTCATCACTTGAACTTATCTGCGGCTAGGTTGAGATGATTTTCTAGCCATAAATTTGACCCTGACACTTCTCTCGAACATTAATTCTTCTACGGCTGATTCGAAATGATTTCTCATCCGTAAATCTGACGAATCTCTTAATATTTCCCAGTTCTACGGCTAGCTTTTGATGTTTTCCTAGCCGTAAGTAGACCTGAAACTTGGTCATTTCTTCGACTTGTTCTATGGATGGCTTTGAAGAATTTCCTAGCCATAAATACTTCTTAATTTCCACTCCAAAAGTGTACTCTTCAGCTCTAACTTCTCAGTTTCACTCCGGAATGAACCATTTTCTCTTCTTAGCTCTTTTCAACACCATTTCCATTGATTTTCGGATGATTCACTTAAAGAAACAAATAAAATAGAAAACAAAGTAATAACAAGATAAAATGCAAGAATTATAGCTAAAATAAGTATGGAATTGACACTATAAACATGTAAATTATGCACTTATCAACCTCCCCATCTTCATCCATCTTCTTTTTAGGCGAGTGTTGTAGATCTAAAAATAATTAAAAATTAGTGATTATACATATATAAAACTACTAATTAGTGTTTACACCTAAATTTTTTCAAAATATATGTTTACCCGTATGTTTAGGTATTATTTTAGTTATCACTAAATGTAAGGATATGTTGGTTTTTTCAACCAAACAACACGCCACATTCGCCCTCTTGTAAATATTTATCAATATCTAATAAGAAATTACTTTAAAATTTTATTTTATTCTATTTGATATTGTGTTTATAACATATGACACACATTTTTAAAATTAATTTTATGTAATACACATAATAAGTATGTTAAGATAATATGAATACATTATCGAGTTTTTGTATAATTTATTTTGTTAGTTTTTTTAATATTTATATATTAACAGATGTAATACTAGCTAAAATTTCTATGTAAAAGGAAACTGTTAATCAAAAAAAATAAAAATTATATACAAAAAAGACATACATATGCAAAATACAAAAATAAATAAGAAATCATATTATAAAACTTTTATGCATAGACTGAGTTTAATATAATATTTTTCTTCAAAAATTTGAAAGTGGAAAGATTCGTAAATATAAACAAATTAGGATTTTTGTAAAGTTCAAATTGAAAACTGGTTTAGGATTCTAAAAATGTGGGTTAATGTTAATTTTAAAAAAAAATGTGTAAAGAGGAATTTACATTTTTTAATATGGGAAAACACTTATTTCCTCTAAATTTTTGTTTTTAGGTTTGAGATTTTGGGTCTTTCCTTGAGACAAATAAAGATAGTCATATCAACAGAAAGATGTGGTGACTTTGTGAATCAACGGAAAGATCAATTGGGGATTTTCTGGATATTTACAGACTAATTTGGAGGTTAACTAGGGTTTGTATACACCTTTGGATTAATTGTGGATGTAATGAATCATATATATTATATCAATATCAATAGGTTTAGTTTTATATTTTGAATGATTTTCTTTTTGAGTTATTATTGTCCAATGGTTAATAGATCTCCTTTATTTGACATCGATTGTTTCTAAATTTCTAATGTAGTAGAATAATGAGCTGAATGTGCACAAATTCCTCATGTTTATCGATCCCCAAAAATTTGTAGGAACATTTTTCGATTGTTCATTAGATCTCAAAGAGCAAGACTAATTGGTGGTGGTTTATAACCGAAGTTTTTAGATATGCTTAGAAACAAAATAATATTATCAGATGCACTTCCCAAGATTGTTGTAGATTTTCTTCTTCTTGACCAACACTTTTCTATTAGTATGAGACATCTTGTTGTCGTTTGACGTTGAATACTCAAAATAAGCCATAATTTAACGAGCACGACTCCAATTTTTTCTTATTTTATATTGTGTATTCTGTCTTTCCTTGTATCAAAGTTTTGTTTGCTTATTGTTTTGTGATCATTTTATTTGTTTACCTCTTTATTCTTCTTCTTTCCAAACCAACACAAAAAATAGAATGGTTAACAATTGTTTCCTTTACTGGCCCAGTTTTCCCATATGGAATTGTTGTTTATCTCAAACTTCTCTTTGTTGGTCTTTTGGACACAATATATATGGAGTTCCAAATTAGCTAAATGCGAATGACATAACACCCAGTTAGTTACAGGGAAAGGATACTTGTTACCAATTAGAGTCTCAAATTTTGATCTAGATTGAGGGTATTACTACCTAGCAATTGTACCACGCTGTTAGAGAGACGCATCCACTAAGATATGATATTTCCAACGAAAAAGAACTATGGGATAGACTCTTTTAAACTCTATCCCTATCAAATTGAGAGAGAGTCTATGTAAAGGAGTGCAAATCCCACTGTGGGATAGAGTTACAATAGTCTATAGGGAAAATTGTTTGCTGTTTGGAAAGAAAAAAAACAGACGGCAAACCATAGGCCGTCAAAAAAAAATTCTTCTTTGAATCCAGACAACATATATAAACTAGATTCTTCATATATTATATCTTGGAGACACTACCATGACTCGATGTCCTCTTGCAACAAGCGCAAACATCTCTTAAACCTCCCATTTTAGAATACGATACTGCTAAGTGCAAACGTGTCCTCGACGAAAGGGAGTTGTTGTATTAGTTTAGGATAGTTTTGGATAGTTTAGATAATAGTTTTCTCGGGACTAGAAAAAGCTAAGTGTGGGGGAATTTGATAAGTGCATAATTCACATGTTTTTAATGTCAAATCCGTACTAATATTTGCTATAATTATTGCATATTACTTGTTATTAAGTTTGTTTTCTATCTTATATCTTATATTAGGTGAATCATCCAAATAAGAGTGGAAGTGGCTTAAAAAGATCTAATAAGTGAAGTAATCCAAGTATTCAAGCATCCCAAGGCCAAAAAAGAAGAAAATAGTTCATTGCGACATGAAATGAACAAGGAAATTGAGTTCTACAAGTGAAGAAGGGCCAAATACCAAGTTTAAATCATCCAAAATAAGTATTTCTTAATAACATATTAAATAGAATTGAAATAAAAAGAGAACGCAAAAATAGTGAGGTCATTCCAATATTGGACGAAGAAGTTACGAGCAAAACAAGATAATATTAAAGACTTTGTTCACAAACCGGGTTTGCAAACCGTACCCGTATGAATTCTAAACTAAAAGGGTTTGCAAACCATACACTTCTGAATTTGTAAATTAAAAGGGTTTGCAAACCCGGTTTACGAACCCTGCTCAACTATTTTTCCCAACCGTAATTGGGATAGTTTGCCACGCGCTTGGACTTCTAAAACAAGAAAACACGGTCCCGGAAGGATTCTAAGCCCTAGATATCATGAGTACTATATAAGGAGACTACCAAGACATGAGAAAGACACTTTTTACATAAATTTTCAAGTCTTGGAGGAGATCAACAACACAAGAGGAGAAAGCAAGGGTTTCATAGCGGTTTCATTATCATAACGATTTATTATCTTTTTTCCTATATGTATAACATGGGTGCTTCTACATCCATGAGTATCTAAATACCTAATTGATTAAGGATGAATTCTAAGTTCTAAAAATGATTTGAGTTATTATATATGAATTTATTTTGAAGTTCTTCACATGATTATCGTTTGTTTTTACTAATATGAATTTGTATGCTTGATTGATAGATTGTTTCGGTGGCCAACTAAATTGATTTGTTAATTAATCCAAAACTAGTAAGAGTTGGGTATTCGTAATTGTATCATAACATCTTATATAAGTAAAGAACGTGAGACCTTGCAGAGGGATTCTGTGGAGCAATTGCATGTAAGAACAACACTAGAAAGTGGACCGAGTGTGATGAGTTTAACTACTAGGATCAAACCTAAATTCACAAACCTTAAAACATTCGATTGAGTTATATCTTATAAGCGAACCTTAAGGTGGCTCAGTAGGATAGAATCCGGTGATAAAATTTACCTGTTGCCCGGTGATATATGGATTTTTGGGGATAGCTAAGTGTATCTGCTATTTTGCGGTTGGTGATAATCTGTGATGAATGAATAATAGATTACATACTAATTCAATGATTGTTTAGTAACGAAGAAGGATTCCTTGATCATATTTCTCTCCATTTCTTGCATTTTAATCAATTTTAATTACTTTGCTAGTTATTTTCAACCTAAAACAACCCCCCCTGTGAAGTTTGACATATAAAACACATCGTTCTTCGTGGGAACGAACTCTATTTACTACTATATTATTTATTAGTAAAGTGGAAGATAAGAGAATTAATTTGTGTACCTACGACACGCATCAGATGTAAACTAAAGGACACATAATTATAGTTTCTTATGTTGATAATTCCCGATAATTATGGAGGGACCTTATGCCTCAATTGTGGGGGTATAAGATGAAAACAAGTAGTTGTTTGATTTCTCAAGAATATTTATAGAAGACCCAAGACTTATATATGTGTCATTCTACCTTGTAGATCTTAATTGTGGGGGTTTAAGATAAGAATATAGTAGTGTTCCCTTGGCACATATTCACATGACACTAAAATTACTTTGTCAGGAATTGATTGCAATTACTGTTAGTATGCTACATTAGATGGATGTTGAAGAAATATACTTAAATGTTTAGTGAAAGGTGGACCAACCTTAAGGGTTTGGTTAGCCTATGAGTAAAGGTACAAACTGATTATACCTACATATACTTGACTTGAACCAAACAATAAGTCAATGACCTAGCAATATTGTTATGTGATGATGATGGTGTCTAGTGATGTGACATTAATGAATTTTCGTAAGTGTGTTTACACTTAATCAATTGAAGGTGCATATATTTAGCATGCCTTCATTATGTGTTTTACAACCATTAACAAATTTGTGTTGTTTAAAGTTTCACAGGAAACCAATATGTTATTGACGTGGTCTAAAGGACCAGAAGGAACCAAAATCAAATTTTGATTATATAGTTTCTGTCGAATGTGTTTAATGTGTGTTGTAAAATAGGTGTGCATGTTCCCCTTTTATCCTAGAGAATCACAGGACCGAAGATTTGGGATGTTCGAGGTACATGTTTAGTTTCAAATATGTGAGATATATATGGCACTAACCTTTGAAGGAAAATGTAATGATTGTACTAGTATGTAGTGCATGTATCTAGTATATGCCTTTATATGCCTCACAATCATCTAAAAAACATGTGATGTTTATGATTTCATTGAAAGACCAAGTTGTTGTTGACATGCATGATCTAAAGGATCAAAGAAACCAGAAGAAATTCTGACGAAAATGGTCTTTGTCAAACTCGATGCGTTTAATGTGTTTTGTAAATGTGCAGTGAATTAGGTGTACAATACACTTGTGACCCTAGAAGAATTAGTGGGATGATCTGATATTGTGACTCCATAAATTTACAGTACTTGAGGTACATTTTAAATTGTGTATGTACATGATACATATTGCAATAACCTTAAGAGATATTGTGATTTCATGCTTTGAAGAGTCTTAGTGTATGTGTGCGCCCTCTTAAGTTGTATAAGTAGTTGGAAATAATCAAACAAACATGAAGAACTCGAATGAAATGAAATCAGAGCTTGCTCGCTTAAATTAAAGCATGAAAGGAAGTTGAATATGTGAGTCTAAAGTACTTACTGACCGAAGCCTGTGGCTACCATTGCTGAAACTCAATTGACTATGTAAGTCTAAAGTGAATGAGCAATGACAAATTCTAGACACACTCGGAGAAAGGTAATTAGGTAAGACAACTACTCTCTAATAAAGTGATTTTTATAGACTTGGTGAAGTCAAGAAAAAAATTAGTAGATCTTTTGACGAAAGGATAATCTAGAAAGATAGTTTGTTATTGCATCGAGTGGGATGGGACTTAAGATCATGAGATAAAATTACCATGAAGGAAACTCAACCTTAATAAGTCTTAAGGTATTCACTATCAAGATAATTATATTTTTTATCCCTCCCCGTGGTGTATTGATGTGATAGTGTGACTGATGTAAAGGATGACTTTTAATAAGTATTAATGAGTTCTATAGTTTCAATTTAAGATTGAAGCGGGGTGTAGCAGTAACACTTTTGATATAACTCACCTATATGAATGTGAAAGTGGGACGTTTCCTATGAGAATAAAGTTGATTCTCTAGAGCATTATGAGAAACGAGATATTTGGTCAGGTCCAAAAAAAGCGCAACCGCACGAACTTGGCAGCAACCTTGGAGATATCACGTTTGGCGGTTATCACGAATTACACCAAACACTAGCAGTTCAAGACATCGTGTTCATTGTCTCTAGCAAGTAGTTCCGGTAATCTCTCACTAAGCAAAGTTCAAGACCTCATGGACACCTTTGCCTATATGGTATTTCTTATATTATATATGTGATTTTCGTTTTTATCGAATTTAATTAATTTTGAGAAAGTGAGTTTTATGTTGTTTTATATGGTCTTGGTATTAGTGGTACTTAGGACCTACGAGTCACTAAGGGATCACTGACTCATTTTCACTTTGGTGAACGGAACCTGTAGTCCCACTATGGGAAACTAAAGATGAAAGCTCTTTATACTACTATGATTTTTGCAATCCATAGTATGACGCCAACACAATTTTGTGTGAGGGAGAGGAATTTGGCAATGACTAGTATGACTTTAACGCATACATGGTTCGTCTATCCGTTTGGTGAGGTCGGGTCATGAGGTGTGGGTTTACTAAGATTTATTATTATATTCATGTTTTATCGAGGTTTTTCATTCATGTGAGGGATTGTTGGAAAACAAAAAATAAAAAATAAATTTTAAAGCTTTTAAGAAAGAAATAACTTTTTGTTTTCTTTTGTGAATGAAAAAACTTATTGATCCCACATTAGGAGTTCCCACTTCTTAAGTTGTTTTAATAGACTATATAAACTTATTAGTCCCACATCGGAAAGTTACCATTTCTTAATTATTATTATTTTTGAAGCACGCCACTTCTTAAGGTGTATTAAGAGATTATATAAACAAGCTTTCCTCTACCTATAGAAATCCAAGGAAAAGGGTTTCTCTATATTTTAGAGAGACCAGAAGACAATATTTTTCTATTGTTTTTCTTAAGTTTTTGTGTTTCCTTGTGGTTCTTTTTGAGTTGCCAAGCTCAAGTTGAGCATCTACTACGAGTGCTAGTAGTATGTGTAGTAAGGTGTTTTATCCTGGAGGCATCTGTGGGGCTACATCATCACTTTTTTGAGTGAAGTCGGGCGCTAATGTCTTAAGAACAGCGTGTTGAACACGTGACTCACTCTGTTTTTCCAAAGTTTTATTATATACCATGTTACTGTTACGGGGATACGAGGAGCTCATCCGTTTTAAAAAATTATTTTTATTAAGAAGCTAAATATCAACAATTTCTATTTAATTAATTTTCTTTATTTTTGATTATTGTACCTAACGGGAACAGAATGCAATACGAATGATAATTATGCAATCCCCCTCCCAAATGATAATTGGGGTATACAATTATCTAACCTTATCACTGAAAGCACCACTCTGCACCTGGAGAGCCTGGGAATTGGAAGATGTTTCCGTTTAATCGGCTGTCATGTGCTTTTCTCAAGGATGGCCGCCACTCAGCAAGTTTGCTCCTAATAACCTTGTTGAGTTCTACCCATTTTGGTTGAGAATTCTGTGCAAGGTGTCTTGCATGGGGGTTGGTAACAAGATTTATGGGCTTGCCTTTTCTTCGTAATTAAATTCTCAAAGTTCCCTTCTTCCATAGATTGCTATATTCTTGGCTCAACAACATTAATGATGTCGGTTTCGTACCTGAAAACAAGTAATAACTCAAGATAAAAGATAGAACTCTCTTCACTAGTGTGCCCTTCGATTACCTAGTAAAATATCGAAAAAGCGATTATTTAACTGCAGTAAGTAAACCACAACTAAAGTAGAGATTCACTACTACTGCATATATACATTTTAAACATTAGAGTAGGAACTCAAGATAATCACCACAACAATGGTATCTCCAAAATTTGTCGTAGAACGTAATATCTCCTTGTAAAGAACCCATTTTACCGAGTGATAAGAGCCCACTTTTCCAATCATCAGTTGCCTATTCTCTGCTAGGACATTTTATATATTCGGGGCAGGAAATTATATATATATATTGCACTTCATAAACTTGATGATCTAAATAAATTCTACCGTGCGGTAGAGATCCTATGCATAGATTATATATTCGAGGCAGGTCCATTGATATGCTTATACCTTTTCCCATGCTTAAATGGCATTTTCTTTGAGATCAAGTTTCAAAGACCCAAAGGTTTATGCCGAGTAACCATGATCTATGCCTACTTAAAAACATCCTTCCCTATGTTATGTCCCTATACAGCGCAGATATCGATACTTAAGCTCTTTGTTTATGTAATTAACACCTAAGTTGCAAACTTTAAAATGAACCATATTTTGAAATTTAGTGAATGAAACTAGAGTCTAGAGTCTAGACCATCGGCACCCAATATCAGCCTTTGGGTTGTAAACTGTCACTAAATTCTCTTAACCACTTACTTATATGCATGCTTCAATTACACGCACTAATACATATACAACATACTTAATCATTTGATGAGAAAGTTTTTTATTTCAAATTTGAACTAAAAAAGATGGATGAATATCTAACAATATTAGGTTGGCAATTAGAATATTGGTATCCCAACTCAAAGCTAATTGGTAATGAATGAAGTGGTCCTCATGTTTATATAGAATAATCATACTTAGGAAATAGTTTGTGGAACTATTATCTTCAACATGTCCCCTCTACGTGTAGGGCTCTTTTTGAATCCTCTACATCGTGGACCATTGTATGATTGTGATGCCTTCTTAGGTCTTAAGAGTCTTACTTCTCATATAGGGCCTAGCTCTGGTACCATATTAGAATGTGAGCATCCAATTCAAAACTAATTGATAATAAATAAAGTGGTCCTTATGTTTATATAGAATAGTCATGCTTAGGAAATAGTATATGTGGAACTATTATCTCCAGCATTAGCCACCAAGCTTGGAAGAAGTTTCCGATCATTAACCGCATAGCTGATAAACGGTCAACAAGCCTCTTCCCTTGCTTAGAATCAGTTGATGAATCTGATTTGAGCTCTGGTTGTTGAGCTTGAAATGAAATCCATCTCGGTTTCTATTGATTGCAAGACGATAATGTCTTATTCGAGTAGTTTGAATTTGAGATTGTTATTCGTCTTCCTGCCAGCCGTGCTGTTGCAATGGCTAGGGAAACGATTTAGATATTTTGTGTAAGTATTGGTTTCATCATTGGAAACAGACTCATCATCTTCTTTGACGTGGCGCTTTGATGTCAAACTCCACAAATCCTGATATTGTACTGGTGTTGCTAAATTAGCTACTACACTCCATCTATTACTTTGTCCAATTGTAAACCCCGTACTGAACATATGCTGGAAGTCTGGAAGATTGATGGTTAATCAAATGTTAGCTCATTGAGTCACTCAAACCAATTGTATAGATTAAGAGGGTGAAATGTTAGAAAACTAACCCTGGCTATTCAGACAAGACACAGGAGATAGTTTTCTAACAGAGTTCATTATGAGGGTGGTTTTGTTTTACTTTTTCCTGGCTCAGGTCAAATTGGTAAGAACTCTAAATTGTTTTACGCAAGGAAGTTTTCTAAATGCGCTCTTTTTCATTGAAGGCTGATATAGGGGCTCCAAAATCCTGGAGGGGCTCCAAAATCCTGGAGGGGCTCCAATAATAAGACGAAATAGAGACAGTTTGAAGTAAAATTCAAAAAACCCTTATCCATAATATTTTCACAATATCCAAATCACCCATGATTAGTAATCTTAATTATATTAATTAGTTAAGATTAAATTAAGCTAATCATGATTAATTAATCATAATCTTTGACTTACTCAAATTGAATTCAAAATTTTTTTTTTGAATTTGTGTTTTGTGGGAAGAAAAACTAGATGAAATTTAAGAAAATTTTGTCGTTTTTTTTTAAACCCTAGATTTTGATTCAATCAACCATAGTAGCATTTAGATACCTCTAGATTAAACTCTTGATCTTTTTATGGCTCAAATTATATGAAATCACGATTTGAAAGTTTGATTTTTTGTGATTCAGAGAAAGTTACGGTTGGGTTTCATGTCGAACCCAACCGTAACACCAAGAACATCAAGACTTACGGTTAGGTCTTGTTGAAAACCCATCCGTAACTGGAAGAAAATGAAGAACATCATTTCAACACAGGTTACGGTTCGGTTTTGCCTTAAAACCCAACCGTAACTCATCCTTTTGAGCATTGGTTTTTGAGGTCAAATTTGAGTGTTAAAATCAAAATTTTGAAATTATTCAATCATTTTAACTAGATTAAAGGTAAATTGGGTCATTCAAACAAAGAAAAACCGAAAAACACAAAAATTAGATAATCCAATTTTGAGTTCACAGTAGAATTTACGGTTGGGTTTTGTCTTATAACCCAACCTTAACTAATTCTGTTAGCATGTTTCATCATATAGTTACAGTTGGGTTTTGCCTTAAAAATCAACTGTAACTAATCTTTAAACCCCAATTGTAAAATTAGATAAATAGATTTTGAGATTTTTTTCATTTCTATCTTGTAGAGAATTGAAAGACGAAGCTAAACCAAAAAAATGAGGTCAATCGGACATCGTATGAAGGAGTTATGATCAAAACGGTGACATTTTTATTTGTATCCAGGAA
>JAJJMC010029624.1:11800275-11866169 GCA_023531435.1 Papaver californicum | reverse complement strand
TAATAATGAGTGAGGGTATTTTAGGGTTTAAATGTGTTTATCAATTTCAGATAGCCCTTTGGGATGGAAGTGTCTAAATTGTGCTTGCTAAAGGTCAACGAGCAGTAGTACTCCGCATTCCGCAAGGTTTGAAAAGAGGACGTTTTTTCAGGGGAAAATGGCCGTTAAATCTTTAAATAGACAGTCAGAGTAAAGGTCACAGTTACGCTCTTCTAAGTACTGTAACAAAATGGCCTAAACATGCTCACATCCATTTGGCCAAGTCCAACGCACCCTTATCAAACGGGTTGGTTTGCCTAGTTAGGTGGGTGGGTAAACTAACTGTACCACTATGGAAGATACGGTGAGCAACAAAGTCTCTATCGAGCGATGGAGTTTTTGTCGCTGGCGACAAAGACTCTGTCGTTCAGCAGACAGTTAGCCGCCAACGACTATTAACTGTCAGGCAACGATCATATTTAGGTTAAAACTGTACATACCCCCAACAATTTTATTTAACTCACCCCACTTTTTACACAAATTTCATACTCTCTACCTATTTCTAAAATAAATTCACAGATGTCTTAACTTATTTTACTTTTAACTTCATAGTTAATGGATATTTCTGAGGAAGAGGCTAAATTTATTATAGATCAATTGATATATAACAACGAACTTATGTTTGGGTGTTGCAATAACTGGAAGATGAGTCAGATGAAGATAGAGAATTGACCAACATTATGATGCTAGGAGAATCATCGGGGCAGATACCAAGAGATCTTGAGTCAAATGAAGTATTCACAAGAAGATATGCGTATCGCGGGAGGAAAGAGTACCACCAAAAGCATATACACGATTATTTGAATGTCGGTCGTATTACTCGGATCAAGATTTCCAACGTCAATTCTGCATGCCTCGACACTTGGTGATAAAGATTATCGAAGAACTTTGTCGGGTATAACTTGAGTTTAATTATCAGCTCGATGCATTAAATATTAGCGGTCATAGTCCGGAAAAAAGGTTACCTCGGCCCTAAGGATTCTTGGTTACAGTCGTCCAGCGGATTCTAACGATGAGTATCTTCGTATGGGCAAAACAACTTCGTACAAGTATCTTTCATTATTTGGTGAGACCATGATTTATCATTTTGGTCCAACGTATTTACGAAAACCAACATAGGAAGATGTCAGCGAAATATTAAAGAAAAAACAGGAGATGGGGTTTCCAGGAATATTAGGGAATCTTGACTGCGTGCATTGGGTGTGGCAGGGATGTCCTTTGTAGATCATGGATTTTTTAGGGTTAAAATGGTCCAAAGACCTAAAAAATATTTTTACACCAAGCTCGTCAGGTGCAATTCTGTATTGCCTTGTACAAAGTCTCGAGCTGAGAGCAATTGGAAATAAATTTAGATACGCGTTATATACAAAGCACTTCGTATGGATGTCCTCTACGGCATACTAAAAAATCACATCAATCGGACAAATGAGCTAAGAGATATGATCAAAACATTCAACAATCTCAATCTGAAAAATCCCAATTCTTCCTGACCTTTTATTGTTTCGTCTTTTTGAGGCCCCTGACTCAAAACTCAAATCCTTCCCCGTTAGGAGAAAGGTTGTCCTGCTTAGGATACAAAGCGTGTCCTTCTTAGCATACAAAGTTCGTCCTGCTTAGGCTGCAAAGCTCGTCCTGTTTAGCATAACAAGCTTGTCCTCCTTAGGGTACAAAGTTTGTCCTGCTTAGGCTACAAAGCTCGTCTGTCTTAGCTTAACAAGATTGTCCGTCTTAGCTCATGTACAAGGCTTGTTCGTTTTATCCTAGCAAAGCTCGGCTGCCTTAGCATTAGCTCCCAATGCTTATCAGTGTTAGGCTTTAGCACAAAGCTTGTCCGGCTTAGGCTTTAGCACAATGCTTGTCCGTCTTAGCGTAGCATTAAGCTTGTCCGTTTTAGGCTTAGCCATTAAGCTTGTCCGTCTTTGCTTAACTTCTAAGCTTGTCCGTATTAGCCCTAGCTAAGCTCGTCCGCCTTAGCTATATTCCTAATGCTTGTCTTTCTTAGATCCATCGACAAGACTTGTCCGTCCAAGCTAGCAATGTTTGTCCATCCATGCTAGCAATGTTTTTTCGTCCAAGATTGCTTCACACATCAAATTTTCCAAACCCTAACTTGTTTGTTCAAGTCTCCAAGCCATGTTTTTGTCTAACAAAAGCCATACTAACCCTCGCTCACACATATATGCTTATGCTTAGTATGTTACACTTATTTCTACAACACAAGCATGTCAATGCAAATTGACCTAGTTGAACACACATTATTCCTCATAAATATAATATATAAAATAAATACATATTTTATTTTAAGTTAGTCTTGTTGGACTCATCAGGCTAGTCAAGCAAGTTAAGTTTTTAGTCAAGAGACCAACTAAGCAGACCTCATTCGACTTAACATTAATAGTGTTTAAATGCTACAAAATTACACGAGACATCAAAGATATCACAAATGAGGGGATATTCACTAGGGTATTGGTCCGACGGTCTACGACACGTGGTGCAGCAGTGCACCCACCAAAGAGAATCTGGAAAGTTCGATTAGCAGTTGAGTAGAGAGGTGGTAGTTTAAGCAATCGTCCATTCAACCTCAAAAAAAGTGGGGAACGGTTACCAGCACATCTTCCACCATTACTCAACCATCGACACTTCATACATGAGATGAGTTCAGGTTAATAGTTATAATAGTTATAATATAAATCTTTTGTAGTATCTGGCTACTGAAATGAAGTCAAAGACTTTTTCCTAGTATTTGACTTTGCATAGCCACATATTGATAGTTGCCTCTTGTTCGGCTTTTCTTTTTTCTTCGAACATAACAATTTCTCAATCTATTGAACACAAAAAAAAAAGAACAACACAAGTCGAACAACTTGACTACTCATACAATCTTCTCATCTACAGAGAATTGTCCATGGCTATTCACGCCTATCACATCCTACAAAGTCTGATACTCTGACCTCAACCTTTCTCTCGCTTCCCTCCCTAAGACCAACCCTTCTCATTCTCCTTTGTGACTGAAGCAAGATTGGAACGACCATTGCTTAGTTTATGCCAGGATTATACAGATTGATCTCTCGAATCTAAACAAGTACTATCACAGTACAAATGTTTAAGGATTAGATGAATTATTACTTGCTCACCCCACTTTTCCTAAATTAGACTTCAAATTTGTTCTCCCCACAAACATATTGGTGACCACAGTGGGAGATCAATCTCTCAACTGCAAAATCAATTCCTTATTTTTTCCCAAAATGGTTGATTATTGGAAAGGCTCAGAAGTATTAGATACCATATTTCCCAATACTGGCGAAATCCCTCTCATTACTCAAAAGTTCGCTGTGCCTGATCAAACACATGTTGAGGCTATAAATACTCAAATCCTAACCGCTATTAATGATCTAATGAAAAATTTAAATGATGTTGTAATAAATCAAGCCGAAATTATCATAGTCCAGAATGAGGTGTTTACTGTTTTGAAAAATCTCACAGATCGGTTATCGAAAAATCCGATTCATGTCCCTGCTGATGACGATAATGTCAAAATTTATTCTCACGCTGAATGTGAACCAGAAAGGAGCCATCAACCTAATTTTTTATTCGTGAAGACTCAAAAAAAATTCTTCAAACGCAAAGAGAAGACTTATTGTGTTTAACACATTGCAAAGGGTCCTTACAACGAAAGGATGATTATATTCTATAAATCCCTTTTGGAATATTTGTGTTCCCAGACTTTATCGAAAGCTGCTAAGCGATCGTCTATAATTGCACCCGCCTTGTCGGAAAGAACAAGACCTGTCAGAAATAAAGAAGCACAAGAAACTCGCAGCAGTCGACGTCTTGCCTGTAAGCAGTACAACGTTCAACCAACTATAGATATTGTAACAAAATGAGGAAAAAGGAAAACTTCAGCACTGGAACAACAACCCAAGCGTGTAGCACCAGCACTAGTTCCCACTCCGGCTCCACCAGCAGTTCGACCACCTCGGAGGGCCAACCAAGCAGCTACAGCTCCACCACTAGCTCGACCTCAACAACTAACAATATAGGGAAACTCTGATATCTCATTTATTATATATAGGAGGATCACATGGAAGGAAGCATGATATCTCCGTCAAATCATATCATATTTATTCTAGTGGTGGATTCCAAGTGAGATACACTTGGGGAATGGTCATTGACACAAGGTTTCTCTTCCCCAACACAGTAGAAGATCCACTATATCTGAAAAACTGATTATTTGAAGAACCATATCGTTGATGGAAAGTTCGAATGAAGTTTATTCACTCCCTGAACTCAACGCAGTCATCAATTTGAACCAGATTCAATTTGATCATTAAAATCAAAAACATATAAATTCTCGATTCAATTAGGCTACTGCTGTCAGCCACATATGCTTTCCGTGTCCGACCAACTTGGTTGGTCATAAGGATTCTAACACGCCACCGCTGTCATCAAAGCCACCACCTCACCTCTGACCAACTTGCAACACTGACAGATCCACTTCTTTGTTCGTCATCAGCTGTTATTGTCACTTGATGCTTACTCTACTTATTTTCTGTTGAGGACGTCACCTACTAAAATCTTCAAGCGTTACTTAGATATTTGTCGTTTATCTTCCTAATCGTCCGCCAACGACAACTACCACCAGTGGGGAAGATAATGTAACGTCCAATTTTTATCTTTCATCATATAATATTTTAATAGAGCATCAGGAGCAGGATACTCAGATAGATGCAGGGTTCCGCTTTCTTAAATACCTGTAATATGGATGTACAATTTGTTATTGGTAATGGAGTTGAAAACTTCATATCAACTTCAGCATCAAAAGATAAATACTCATGAGAAGATGATTGTTTGTCTCTCTAATTGCTTCTCTGGGATTAACATCGACCACTCTTATTTGTATCGACATTGGATGCTCACCTTGGCTCGACGCCTCTACACCTGCGTTTTCACTCTTGGGGGTATAACATACATAAAGTCGATAATGAAGCATGCCTAAGCTAGAGTTTGTCTACATCAAGAAAACTATTAGAGTTCATCACTAGCTTCCCTTGACTCTGTCTTCCACCTTACTGCTACCAACTATGACTCGAGTCATCATCTCACATCACTGGCGTTCCATCTCTTGTCTACAACTACCTGATACTGCTTGCAACTCCTTACAACATCAACTCCATGACAAGGTCATTCTTCATCAAATTCGAGTTCTTAGACGCCTCCAAGTGGTATAACCAAGCTATTACATACTTAGTCCCCTAACTCTGAAAAACGTACTTATGGGTGAGGAATGGGGCAATAAATCCTTCACGAAAGTTGTTCGTACATGTCTCTGCTACGACATATTGAAAGGGGCGCGTCAATCGGATACACGAGTTAAGAGATATGGATCTTACACTATAGTCCACATAATCTAAAAATTTACACGAGATTATTAATCATGGATGTTTACGCATGATTGGCGGATGAAGCAAACTCTAAATTAATTGATTATTTCTGCATATGATAACTTAGTCTCTTGGCTTTGAAAGTTGGGGTCGAACACATGTTAATGAAGTAATTTTATGAAAAGTCATTAAAACAAAATAAAGAACTTGCAAATTTAAGTACCGCTCTCAGTGAACTTAAGACACATTTAGATGAAATTGAAGAAGAACGATTAGCTGTTAATATTGCTCAAAATGAATTTAATTACCCATATAGTGTTTCCAATTTTACCCTTGATAATAATGACAAATATTTACCTAATATAGAGGACGTGGTTAGAATTCAAGACACTACTTATTCAAATTGGATTCAATCATCTTCATGTCATTATGAGGATGAGGATAGTAGTGATGAAGAATTTGAAATTCGTAGTCATAATGATCAGAAAATTTTTACAAAAATTGAGCTTCATGATAATATTGGTGTTTCTAGTTCCAATCCTAATAATATTAATATTATTTACCTATCCAAGAGGAGAAGGATTTAACTAGAGATACCATTGTTATAGACGGTGAAGTATTTCCTTATTATTTTGAAGACGATAATGTTTTAGAGGAACGAGTTTGTCCTGAGATTAGTAATTTAGATTCTAACGATTGAAAAATAATAGTTTCTGACGAAGATGATAGATTCGTAGAGGTTTTAACTATGAGTGAGAATGTTGTCATAAACTGTAGGATTATTCATGATCCTTTACAAAGCGATCACTGATTTAAAAGAATAGGCTTTTAGGAACACCTTGGATAACCCATTGTACTTGATGATGATGTTCTTTTGGATCATTTGGGTAACCAATCCTCAGAAGAAGCTGAGTAGTTCTAACCTTAAGGACATTAGAACCCAACCAATAGTTTTTGGTCCTTCTGAGAGTAATGTCCACCCTAAGTTTGGGGGTACCGATGATTCTTGTGATTTTTTAAGTATTCCCGCTTAAAGTCCCTCACTTGGGACTTGACATATGTGTCTCTACCGTTTTAAAAAATTATTTTCATACACTTTTTCCCGAGCCTGGTTTTGTCTAGAATGAAATTCAATTTTTAGAAACCCATCCTCTGGTTGATATGCTTTACCCAGGAGATAATACCATCATTGACTTTGTTTTCCCACCAAATACTTTTCTACCAAATGTGGGAACATCTAAACTTCATATGTATCAATTCTTAAACTTTGGATTCAAAACGGGGGTAATTCCTCCCATAGCCAAAGAATTTTTGTAGCCAACTAAATAGCATGTTTAGTGTTTACCCTAAATCGTTCACAAGTAGCTAAAGTTTGGAGTAAAAGGTTTTGTGGGTATATCTCTTGTAAACCCTCACGAGACAACACTCGTCCACTACCTGCTACCCTAACTCTGAAAAAAAATCCTTATGAGTGAGGAATGGGGCAATGCATTCACGAAAGTTGTTCGTACGTGTCTCCGCTACGACATACTGAAAGGGCACGTCAATCGGATACACGGGCTAAGAGATATGGCTCTTACACTATAGTCCACATAATCTAAAAATTTACACGGGATTATTAATCAGGGATGTTCACGCATGATTGGACGATCAAGCAAACTCCAAATTAATTAATTCTTTCTGCATATGATAACTTAGTCTCTTGGCTTCGAAAGTTGGGGTCGAACACATCAATCCGAGTTTGTATGAGGATTCTATGGCCTTTTCCGTGGAAACTATACATGTCTGAATTTTCTAACGACAAGTCTTCACGACATGTTTCAGTTCATACAAGCTTGTATCTACTTCCTCAATGATAGACACATTTATGTGTCTTATTTAATCTCATATTTATAATGCTACTACTCAGTTTATGTATTAATATTGTCATTTTATTGTGTTTGTAGGTATTTTTGGAAGAATAAATAATCATGGAGAAATTGGCTATAAAAGTGATAAAGGCACCCATCCGAGAATTGATAAAGGCACCCCGACATTGCTTAAAGGAACCTAAGAGATTTGAAATCAAAATTTGGCGGGAAAATATTTGTTCTTAGCTGTGAGAATCTGTGATGAATTTGGATAGAATATTTGGAGAATTTTTAGGTCGTTAAGCAAGATTATCTTCTTTCCTACATAAGAGAAGTTCGTATACGGGTGTTTGCGGGTAAAAACGATTGAAGGGTAAAAGTGGAAAAGTGATCGAGTAGGTTAATACTTGTGAGATCAAATCGCTTAAACATTAAACATTTGTACAGTAGAAGTACTTTTAAGATTCGAGAGATCAATCTATACGAAATTGGCCTAAATCAAGAAATGACTGTTCCGATTTCGCTTCATTCACAAAGGAAGGAGAATGGTTGATCTGTAGGGAGGGAAGAAGAGAGAGTATTGAGATCAATGGAACTGAATGTCTATGGTTATATGTGTTTGAACTGCTATAAAGACAAAATGATAGCTCTGTGATCATTTAAGTGATTGTGAGATAAAATTCATGTCTTTGTCGATAGGTTGAAAAACCTATTTATAGCATAAGAAGTTAACACATTGATCTAGTAAGTGGAGACAGTTGTAGAGAAGTGGAAGAGTGGAGAAGTGGAAATCATGGTGAAAACCGACTCCATCGTGTGAGTGGGACTTGGTAGTTGTGCAACCACTATTCCCTTCACTTCTTCAACTGTCGACACGACTTTTATACTTTCTCGTCGTGGATGTATCGTTACACCACATGTGTTGTAGGCCGCCAGACTAAAACCCTAGTGAATATCCCCCCATGGAGACGTTACCAAACGCGAGCCTAAGCTTAAAATTTTGACTAGAAAGAGATCAATAGGGTAACGAGCTTATAAAAAAGTCATTCAAAAGGACTGTATTGGTTAATCTGTTAGCCTAACTCAGAGTTCAGGAAGATTATTTTAAGTAGATTCAAGCCGCCTTATAACCCAAGGAAACGTTGCCAAGGAGGCAGGGTTATCTAAGCTCCTTAGAGCTTATACTGTTTCTATTCGACTTAATCTAATTTGGATCGTTCTAAGAGGTTTGCTAAAACTGTAACTAGTTGCCTTTTGGAAGAATAAAAGCTGGTCTAGAAACAATTAAGTGGAGAGATCATGCTTTTTTTTTTCTAGATTCAGTAGGTTTGATTTGGTTGAGTCGGCCTTGTTTATGTTTGTTTAAAACCCCTTCCAGTTATGATTTATTTTTGGAGTTTTATTAGGAAATTTTTTGTTAGAAAATGTCGAACTGATATTATGAGGACCAATACAATGAATATCCGACTGAATTTCAAAATGGACATTATTTGTACTATCAACATAGTGTGGGTAGTAGTTGGGACCACCACCAACCTTTTGGAGGTTATTGCTCATACCAGGGTGATCCCAATTACTATTCGTATATACACCCGTTATATGAACATGAAAATGAGAAAAATTCTAGTTCTTTGTCTTAGAGGGATGCCCTAAAGAAGACGCGATCTAGTACTCCCTATGATGACCCAAATCATTCTCTAGAATAATCACACGAGCAGTTGCGATCTAGTACTCCTTATGATCAATTTGTTTTTCTAGAGAATTCCCTCAAGAAGTTGACTGAGAATACAAATAGGTTCGTATTAAGTATGGGGGGAACAATTAGTAGTCCAAATCTTTCTTTAGAAGAATTCCTCAAGCAGTTAACTGAGAATACAAATAGGTTTGCATTAAGTGTGAATGAAAGTCTTGCAAATAATAATATTGCTCAAAATGATCTTAATTGCCAATATAGTGCTACCCTTGATAGTTATTCACCTAGTCAAAAGGACGAGGATAAAATTGGTAACGCTAATTATTTAGACGAGGTTCAAACATCTTCATATTATTATGATGATAAGGATAGTATTGACGTAGAACTTGAAATATATAGGCACCGTGATTAAGAAATTATCACTCCAATTGTGCTTCATGATGATAATGTTATTTTTAGTTCAAATACAAATAATTTTAATGATTATTCACCTATTCAAAAGGAATAGGATTCTACTAGAGATACCACTGTTTTAGACGATGTAGAATTTTCTTGTTTTGAAGCCGATAATGGTTTAGAGGAACGAGTTTATTATGAGAATACTGTTTTAGAGTCCATCAATTTAGAAACAATAGTCTTAGGTAACAAAGATAAACTCGTAGAGATTTTAAATATGAGTGAGGATGCACCACCTGATTAACTTATAAGAAGCAATTGACCATTTTAAAGAATTTGACGATCTAGAAATTAGAAAAGTTGTGACTAGTCTATCTAAAGACACAGAAAACTCTAAGTTTGAAGGTGACTATCATTCTCCGTGTGCTTTACCTTTGACTCTTAGAAAGGTCCCTAACTTGGGATTTGACATATGCATCTCTACCATTTTACAAGATCATCTTCAAATTAGATCTTCTGAGCCTGGTAATGTCCAAATAGAAGTTCAGTTGTTAGAAACCCATCCTCTGGTCGATGTGGTTCACCTAGGCAATAATACCAAGATTGACTTTGTTTTCCCACCAAAATATTTTCTTTCACATGTGGGAACGTATGAATTTCAAGTTTGTCAGTTATTAAGTTTTGATACTAAGCCTAATTACTTTAGGGAATTAGAATCGACACATTTGCTCAAGTATGACCACCATTTTCATAGTAGTCAACTATATGAGTCCAATCTGATTAACTTTAAGGATCCACAATTATTCAGGTTATTATTATGTCCTTCAAATTTATTAGTTGAGTTACTTCAGACTCTACAACCTGATTCTTCGGATCCTGCCGATGAGGAAATCCAGCCCATGAAAACATTTTATCTAGACCCTTTTATAAAGCTTGAACCTGAACCACAACTAGATGTAGTTGTCTTTAACAGAAAACTAAATAAGGGTGTGATAGACACATTTTTGTGTCAAAAAGTATTCTCAATTTCATATTTTGTTAGTGCTCAATTTATACTCATTATGGTATTTTATGTGTTTGTAGGTATTTTTGGAAATAAACATTTGCGGAAAAATTGGCTCGAAAAAGTGTTAAAGGCACCAAGGTGAATTACTAAAGGCACCCAAGGTGAATTGCTAAAGGCACTCATCCATGGGATAGGGGCACCCCTTTTATAGAGCCTGAACCTGAACCACAACTAGACGTAGTTGTCTTAAATAGAAAACTAGATAAAGGTGTGCTCAGTTTGTTCATTTTCTTGGTCTGTTGCAGTTTACTTTTATTTGATAGCACTATTTGATTCAGATGACCCACAGTTGTTCTGGATATTTCTGTATGATTTTATGAGGTGATTAATTCTTTCTTAGTCTGGCTGAAGACTTTAAACTTAGCACTTCTTGCGAGGTAACCCATGCTCTTGCGATACAGTAATATTTTTCCTTAACTCCTTTCCTTCGATTGGTAACAATGTCTCCTTGTTCATGCTTTTAATCATTTATCTTTAGAACAACGAGGACAATGTTAGATTTAAGTTTGAGGGTAAGGGAGAAACTTTTAGTGAAATATGGAACTCCAAAGTATAGAAACTTGTGAACAATTCAGGATGACACTAACCATTCTAGGTAGATAGAAACTTAGCTCTTTTTCTATAGGAATTGGTGTGCCTAGTTAAATGGTCTATTCATAAAAGGACAGAGTTCGGGTGTTAGAGATAACATGATAGTCGTCACCATATCTCGGAGTCTATCTCGACCATATCACCTTATGTTTTTTTTTGTATTTTTTTTTGTGTTTCTCTAAGTGATTTGGTGGAGCACAAATATTGAATTTTTACCGCCGCCAGGATGGAGTAGAGTGTTTGAGATCAATCCCCATTAGCGTCTTTTATTTATATCATTATTTTTTTCAAATAAATAAAATAAAATCGAGTATTGACACTTTGATAACAGTATATGTGTGTTCTCTCTGTCTCTGTCGCCTAAGCAAGCATGGAACATAGGATCCATGAGAACTATCATGTAAGATGATGATAAGGAGCATGCACTTGGATTCAAATTGATCCAATCATGTTGTCAGTATATTTAATAATATAAAGATAATTATTTTATTTTTCAAAAAATGGACCGCTGGGGCCCTTGTATATACCACATGAGTCAATATTAGTATAAGGATTAAGATCAATGGGAACATATTTCAATTCTTTAGAATTCATCCTGGCACTGACCTTCAGACAAATATGGGAAACACCGTTCACCTTAGTCAACATGCGCAAACTTCATTTTGTCTATATCCATCTTCTAAATCTATTCATGTGATTGAACTTTGATAGATTTTGAGTATCGTGGTTGAACGACTATCTAAGTAGAGTTTTAAATTCTTGTATGAATTTAAGTACACTGAGTGCAAACTCGTGTACAACAATTGGACTCATATAGGTAATGATTCACATAGCCGAAGAATTTAGTATGCCAACAAAATAGTTTGTTTAGTGTTTACCCTCAATCGTTCACAAGTAGCTAGGGTTTGGAGTAAAGGTTTTGTGGGTATACCTCTTGTAAACCCTCACGAGACTAAAACTCGTCCGATAGGGACACCTATGAGTTTAAAGGCTTGTTGCACACACTAAGTGCAATGGCGATGCCTGCGAAAGTGAGTTAGGATTGTTATTTTAATTTTAGATTAGATTTGTTCGAGGACTAGCAAATAATAAGTTTGGAGGTATTTGATAAACACATTTTTATATCTGATTTTTCCTCAATTATCTATATTGTTAATGCTCGATTAGTACTTAGTGTGTGATTTTATGTGTTTGTAGGTCTTTTTGGGAAAAAATATTTGTGGAAAAAATTGGCTCAAAAAGTGATAAAAACACTCGAGAAAAAGTGATAAAATCACTCGAGAAAAATTGATAAAGGCACCCGGGGAAAATGATAAAGGGCGCCTAACTGTTGGATAGGGGCACCCTTTCCCCTTCGTTTGAAAATGAAAAAATGGTGGAAATGTTTCTTTTTTACGTGAAGAGTACCCTGATTTGTTGGGTATCGATTTTTATGGGATTTTAAAAGAAGATTTCGTCAACATATATAAAGAGACTATCAACACATGTTAATTGGAGTGTTTCACGCCAGAAAAAGTGGTTGGAAGTCTCTCTACGGCCGAAAATAGGTTTACTCTCTGATTTCGGATTTGGAGGAATTAAAGTTTGATTTAGATTGGATTTTTAGTCCTTATCGAATCAGGATAAGGTATTAGGTTTACAAAACCTATAAAAGCAAAGAGAGATCGAAGAAAAGGGGGGGAGAGGCTCGGCCGGAAAATCCAGGGAAGGAATTTTCTTAGAGATTTCTTGATCTTGTTAGGTATAAAAAGGGTTGTTTGAGTCACAAAAGAGGATAGGGAGGTTGGGTCGCGCTCAGAAGGCCAACAGAGCGAAGAAGAATCATTTCAGGAAATTTTTTGCTGCTGCTGCTGAAGAAGACAAAGAACAGAGATAAAGTGACGGTTTCTTCAACCATTCTAACGTTTATCTTCGCTTTGCAACATTTATCTTCAAGCTCCATTGCAACAGTAAATCTGTAACGTCCAAAAAATATTGCAGATTCCCTGTTACGTTACTGTTAGTTTCTTTTCATCTTTTTAACACTTTTTGAGCCATATAACAATCTTTTGAGGGTGTTTTAAGCAAGATGAGCGAAACCCCATCACTGAGACAAGGAGGAAGCCATTTTACCATGATTAATTAGTAACTTTTAATAATTCTTTTATGACTTTTGCATTTATTTTTAATTAAAATTATGATTTTTCTTAATTGATTGTGATTTTATTTGATGGTTTATGCTGAGACCTAAAGCTTTTGATGATCCATGCTTGTGATTTACAATTAATATTTTAAAAATCTACTTTTGGCAAACATTATATTCACTTATTTGAGCTAGAATTCTTTAAAATTATTATTTTTGGAACCAATTAAAAGTGGTTAATGGTGAAATCCATAACCTCAGTATTTGTGAATATTATTGTCATCTTTTGTGTATATTTTCTAGTTTAAAATTAGTTTTTAAATCTAAAATCAATCTTCATAAGTTCGAGAGTTTGGAACCTATTTTACCACTACTTGAAAATACACCAGTGAGCGCTTGGTCGTGCGAGCACTAAGTCGAGTGAGTGTTAACAAATTGTAAAATATTTAGTTTCGTCAGGGTAGGACAAAACTGAGGTTATTTTAAATATTGGTAGCGGGACCAATTGAGTTAAACCTTAATATGGCAGATGAACAATGCCAGATGACCAATAGTAGATGAGTGATGCCAGACGACCGATGGTAGTGAGCGGCTAGTGAAGAGACTAACTAGAGAAGAGAGAATCCCAGAGAGGGAGGACCGACCAAAATAGTGTGACCGGTCAAGCGTAGGTCCAATTATTGATTAAGCACGAACTTTGTAGTTAGTAGATTTATGCTTCATATACCATATCGTCTCACTATAGCTACGCAGAGTTATGTGTTTGAAGCAAGAGAGTTTATGCTTTGATAGAAAAAACATAAGAGTCTCGGTAGAAAAAGAAAATTCTAAAATAATATATATTTAACAATTTTAACTGTATATAATTTGAGGTTGATTTAGAGAACTGTGACCCCACCACAGGGTGTTTATACCAGTAAGATTGGTGGATTTCGTTATTTTTAAAGATAGTTTTTGTTTCACGCATGCTTGGGTGATGAATACCCATTTATGGCTCATATATAAAAAGCTAAATCTAGCCAATACTCACTTTCCAGCCGTTTCCTCTCTATGTTCCTCCACATCTCTTTTTTTCTTCTCCCTGTTTCTTCTTCCTTAATCATGTATTTATTCTAGTTGTCGATTTTTGTTCTAATTATTATTTGTTGGGTTTATTTTACAGGAGCGATTTTGGCTGAAAAGGATAAATACCTAAATACAACTCTTGATCGGTAAACCCTAACCCTAACCCTCATTCAATATTCTTATTCTACTGTCTTGCGATGGATTAAGAGTTGGGTCTGACTTGGGTTGTTTGTCTGTGTATGTTGTATTAATTTGATTGATAATACTGTTACCAACTAACTAATTAATGGTGAGTTCATCAGGTCACAGATGAAAATAGAGGGATTAATTGTTTGTAAATACTGTAAAAGATTTCGCCTGGAGTCTTGCGAAGAGTAGTGTTTTGGAGGATGATCTCACCCCTATTAGATGAGGTACTTTTGGCACTGAGTGTAAACCTATTTCAATTACTATTGTTACATTCTCTCTTGATCAAATCAAACAAATCAAAGCAAAGCTTGGTGGGGTAAGTTCTTTGTACAACAAAGTGATTTTCAAGATAGGCTAGCTTCTCACTTCCGTTTCATTTATTATACGCTTTTCTACTTCTTCGCAGACAGTTACCGATGTAATCACCAGTATCTACGGTTGAAAGTTGTTTCTCATGACATGGTATGGATCAAATTCCAATTTCTTATGCTAACATGAGGTATTTATCTACCGAGTAGATTGTCATAGATGGGTCATAGACCATCCAGTTTGCTAGCACCCTTTTTCCAGTGTTAGACATTTTTCCTCTTTCGTTCTCCTGCTAATCCCTGGAGAATATATGCCCATTAGGATATTTTTGCAGGACAGCTGATCTGCCCAGCTTGGGTTACACTCCGCTCTGTCCTAGATAAATAGAGTCTCATTCTTATGTATTGTAAAATGCAATGTTGTCTTATATACAGTAATATAGACGATGTCTTAGTAATGTCTCAAATGGAATGACAGGGTTGTATTGACGTTCTGATTTCTGAATAGGCTGATGGTGTCAATCGAACAACAATTGGTCAGTATGCGTGGATGGCAGCGTAAAAGTGTTCGCATCAATGAACATGATATTATTATGAGAAAGACAGATGATGAGGAAGAAATGGTAGAAGAAGTATTATTATGTGTGGTATTTTCAATATCTTTGTTTTAGTAATCTAATTTTTAGATATGTTCACGACAACACTTCTTCAACAATTGTCTCCTCCCCCCTTAATACAAGGGTAATGGTTGTTATAGTGGTAGTGGAAGTTGTTATAGTGGTAGTATAGTAGCAATAGTTGTTGCTGCTTGGAGTTGGATGGTTCATTTGTTCACAAGGAGTATATAATGAGTGCGTACTCTCTTATGTTAAAAGGTCATCCATGAAGAGTGAATACATTTTGTGGTGAAAAATATAATAAGTGCATACTCTTCAGTGCTTCTCTTTTCCTATATTTTATTAGTAACTTTTTCTTCTGTTATGCACTCAGATAGAATGCAGTGATACTCACTAGAATGGACCTTTCTTTTGTAATAATCAAGTTTTACTTCCATCTGAAACGATATTCATAAGGCTTTTGATTGCAGGAAACTCTAATGACAGTTGATGGCATGGAGATAGGTATTAGCTCCATGGCTTCTGCTAGAAAATTTGCTTCCGAGTTCAAGTATTTGAATCTTCCCTTAGGCATTCTCATATAAGCTAAACAAAATGAATATGAACAATTCTAATCAATATCTTTTCCCAAATTCTTACCAGCAATACATCACAAAATTGAGACAATTTCAATTTGTGTCAATTTATGTCCAAAATATCAGGGATTGGCCGTATGTGTTTGATGGTAGTAATATTTCCAAACACAATTTGGTATATGAGTTTTTCATACTCTTCTATTGCTGGTTAAATGCAGGTATTGCTTCATCTCCTGGAAAAATTGTTCATGAAAAATGTGCAGTAGGTTGCCATTGTGCACACGTGTATGGCGCAAAGTTATTCATCCGAGTTAGATCCAACGTCAAGAAGGGCACCCAGTGCAAATGCAACATAAACCCTGACTAGCAACATGGTTTGATTATATTACTATTGAGTTGCAATAAGTGATAATATTCTCACTCTGTGGAAAGTTCAAAGAAACATTCCCTGGTTTGGGGTCTGACAGTATTACGTGCCAGTGCATTGTGTATTATTTTCAAAATTTTCAGAAACCGCGTCACACACTCCGAACAAGGTAATACGTATTTTTTTCCTTCTCTATTTACGATATTTCATTTTCATCAAGGTAAGAAAATACAAATTTGAATCCAAATTATTTTTTACAGATTTTAACTTCATCAATAATACTTATTTCTTTTACCGTAATTAATAGTACTCATTTCTTTCACCGTGAGATGGTTTTTCATTTTAACAGGGAGAGAAACTACGGTTGATGAGACACATAAGTATTCACTATCCTTATCCTAATTAGTTATCTTTTTGTGTGTCATGGCAGGTCTATTGTTCATCCATGGTAATCGGTTTTGTTCAGGTCTGTCACGTTAGTTCATAATAATGATTGACATAATTACTGGATTTAATCATTTTTCTGTAGGCCACTGCCAAACTGGGTTCAACAGATGTTGTCGTCAGATAGACCTTCTGTGGTCATGTAAGTTCTGTTAACAAAATTATAGTTATATACTTACAATTTATGCATAAGAAATTTGGATCAAGATTAATACCTTCTTTTGATATGGTTCATCTTAGCTTGGATAGTTGAGGTTGTTAAGCATACTGCTTTCTTGGTTTGCAAGCTGGCATGGGGTTGGTTTCACTCTCAACTTACTTAATACCGATAAGTTGAGAGTGTTGGGTCAAATAAATTCTATATGCTTTTGATCCGAGTTACACCTCTAATACCACATACCTGCCTGGAAGGCTTGCAAAACAACCCGATATTGGGTCATCAAATATCGCAATGTTCTCCTTCATGTTAGGAGCTGCAGAATTGATCACTGGAGAGGAAATAATACAACTACTATCTGGAGTGTGTTAGTATTTGTACGTCTAATTGACTTCACTGCTCTTAGAAGCATCTGTTATTAGAAATATAAATACTAATCCAACTTCTGTTAAAAAACCCGAACGAGCTAAACACAAGATTTTCTATCCTCCGTGTTGATGTTTCTTCTTAATAGCTGTGAGGTAAATTCAATACTTCCATTTTCCATTTGTTTTAATGTTGACGATTGATCATCTGTTAATTTTTATGTTCTTTACATCTGGTGCTAGGAAGTTCATTGATATATAGACCAGAAAGGAGTAGGTTTCGGAGTAGCAATTGGAACACTTTTAGACTACCTAGGATCAGAATGTAGAAATACATTTGCATTAGATATGATAATATTCTTTCAAATGCATCTTATGAGTATTTATAGGGTTGTAAGCTTTTTTGATATGGTCTGTTAGGGCGTCCACAGTGGGACGAGTATCCCAAACGACCAAAGACTAAATTTTTTAGTCTTTGGTCCGGCCCAAGAACAACAGTATATGGTCGGGCGGTGCTCTAAAATAACGCCTGGTGTTGGCCGGTGTCCTAGCGTATCGCTTGTTGAGACAGGCGTGATCCTAGCATAACGGTTGCGTCAGGCGGTCTCCTATCTGAACACACGATGTGGGACGGAAATGTAAGATAACGCCTGATAGTGGACTGTTTCCTAGGACCACGCTCAAAAGACGGGCGGAACACTAGACAATCACCTGATGGGCGGTATGCCAGCATCACGCCTGATCAAGTAACCCTAATGGAGCGTGTGCAAACATTAACACGGGCGGTGCCCTAGCGTCCTGCCTACAAAACCCAAGCGGACTCCTACAATGCCGCTCCATTACTTAGTTTACTTAATGCTTAGTTTACTTAATGCTAAGTTTACTTAATGCTAAGTTTACTTAATGCTTAGTGTAATGCCAAATTTCCATTACTTAATGCTTACTGTAATGCTTAGTTTAAACCCACTCTAATGCTTAGTTTCCAAGCGGAGAGGTGAATTAGTATGATGCCGATGATCTTCACTGCCATTCTCTTTCTTTGCGCTTGGGGTGAACCAGAAAAGTTTGGGTAGAGCCGGATCTAAGCGTTGGCTAGGTAAGCGTCTTGTAGTAAAAGGGGTACTACATGGTTGGCCTTTGTTGACCTAATTTCATGATCCTCCGCCGTTTCTTCTTCAATTTCCCCGTGCAGACGATTTCAAAGTGGACTCCTTATTCATTAGATAGAGAAGATCTCCAAAATTTAGTGATCCGCTGCCAAACTTATTCCAATTCCAACAGCGCGGACTCGGCTCGTAGGGATCGTCGAACTCCTAGTAATACATTAGGGGTAATGCTTAGTTTCCAAGCGGACTCCTAGTAATACACTAGGTGTAATGCTTAGTTTCCAAGCGGACTCCTAGTAATACACTAGGTGTAATGCGATGTTAAATGATGTTGGGCGGAGGATCAGCGTAACGCTCCATGTTGGGCGGAGCCTTAGCATTACGCTTGGACCAAGCGGCATTCTAGCATTACGCTCCAATGGGCCGGGGATTTGGTTACCCGTCTGTTAGTGGGCGTGATCCTAGACACTCGTTCCATCAGGCGTAGTCCTAGGTTAGCGCTCGATCAGGCGTACTCCTAGGTTACCGTCCGTGTTTTTGAGGCGTTGTGCTAGATTAACGCTTGATGCTGCTTGATGCCAGATGGTTCACTACGAAGCCGCTCGACTAAACCAAGTTTAGTTAAATTAAAAGACTAAATCTAGTCTGTTACAGTGGATTTTTTGGACTATAATCCAAATTCACTCGTCCAGTTGCGCCTCTCTTTTCCGGACTAAAGATCAAATATGATCTTTAGTTCGTGTTGTAGTCATCCCATTGTGGATGCTCTTAGGATTTGCTATTTCTCTTTATCCGTTGACTGATATACTCTATGAACCGAGTACAATTAACGTTTCCCATATTCTAATGCAGCTAGGATTTTTGCTTTCCTGTCTGGCCCTCCTGACTTTGGAAATGGGAGGTTAGAACTTAGATACAAGACGATATAGTGAGTAGTTTGCTAGATAATGCACCTATTGAGTAGTTTGCTAGATAATGCACCTATTGAGAACTTCATACGATAGAATTTATTCATAGAAATGGGCAGTTTTATTTTAGATACAAGACGACATAGTGAGTAGTTTGTTAGATAGTGCACCTGTTGAGAACCTCATACGATAGAATTTATTCGGACTTCTGGCCATAAAAAACTTGCATCAAAAACATTTTTATGAGAAATGACTGAAGTGTTTTAGGTTACCGCACACCCATCACTATAACTCTGTGGGTTTGGTTATCTTTGGATTATTCTCATTGTCACCGCATCATGGTGCTAATACGTCTAGACATAGATATCAGTTACTTACCTTCATTAAAGTAACAAATGCTTGCTTCACTACAGAAAAACTATTCACATTATATCAATGTTTATCTATACTACCCAAAAATAGTTTTTTTTTGTTTGTTGTGAAGCTAGACCCTAAAATAGTTACTCAACCAAAAATAGTCCAAACAATTTTTCAAGTATCAAAAGTGCCATAAGAATGGGCTATTATGAACAGACGCACAGTTAGTGCAAAAAAAGGGTTAATTGGTTTTTAGTACTTATATTTTGTCCAGTTTTAGTCTTGGTCTAACATTTGTCCAATATTAAAGCTTGGTACCTAGACTAAACGTTGAATGTAGTCGACTGTTATTGATCGAAATTAATTAATTTTATAAAATAAATAAAAGGGACGTGAAAGTGATGAAAAATGGTGTAGATTTGGGGTTTTTATTTGGAACAGTTGATTTAATGGTTTTGTTAACGGTTTAGATAAAATAACATAAAAATTATTAATTTTATTAAATTAAAATTAGACTTAACCTGGTGAACGTTCAGTGCAGGTACCAAGCCCTAACATTGAATAAATGTTAAACCAAAAATTAAAACTGGATAAAATATAAGTAACAAACGTCAAATAACCCATAAAAAAAACTATTCGCTGCGATTTTGTTGGGTTTGAAGACTTTTATACATAAAACAATGCCAAAACAGAGAGATATTAAGAAAGGTTAAATTACAAACAACAGATCGAGGAGAAAGGTAAAAAGCTTCTGAATTTCATTGGATTCAGAATTTTCATTTCATTATCATCAGAAACAGATAATAGGATTCATGGTGGATAAGCGGTTTAGAAAATTTGGCAGGTGTTTATTTTATGAAGGTGGATGTTTAAGGCAAGGTTAGGCGGTGGCAACTGATACGCAGTGGAGCCAAACCGAAAAGATAACCGAGTAAAAAAGTTAGTGTCTTACAATGACATATACTACTTTTAATATTTTACATGTAGCTGCAGTCAGTGTTGTAAATAATAATGTAAATGGAAATGCATGATCAAAGCTAGCTAAAGGTTCACTTGGATAAATTAGATGTACCTATTGTATAATTCAATTCGTTAAGTTGTAATGTCATGAGATGTATTAATCCAAATTAGATGTACCTATTGTATAATTCAATTCGTTAAGTTGTAATGTCATGAGATGTATTAGTAGTTTGTAAACCATATCACCTAAAGTGGTCTCTTTGATTAATACGTTATCTGACACTGCTGCTGATTTAGGTAATGGCAGACAAAGGAAGCTCGACCAATTTACCAGTACAGAGATGACAGGTAAGAGAGAACCACTTGGTTTGTAATACCGAGAGGTAATAATCAAATAAGGAAAAGGGCACAAGCAGATGAAGGAATTCAAACATATCATGTAAGACTACAAAAATGACGTAAATTACTCCCTGATTTTAGTCCCAACCATCCACCAGGTACCTCATACGACATGGATGACGACAAAACCATAGTACTGCTCAATGATGAATCAGTGCAACAACATCGACAGTTGAGGAATGTATATGTGGTGTATAATTCCTGGGATTATGAGCTCTGCAGTTAGTTTTGGTTTTAACGTTATGGACAATGAGTACACATGGGGTCAGGACTCAGGGTACTCACAGGCTTACTAATTTGTCTCATACGTGCAACACATGAGCTCACTATCAGATATTGCATAATTGAGTCACAATAAATGGGGTTATGATTTGTATATTTTTAATAACAATGACAACCAAATTTAAGCTGCGGGATATGAAGTTCGTGTAGTAGAACTCATAGGCCTACTAATATGATACAAATCAAATTAGTACCATATTAGTAGGTCAAAAGATAATAATATGGTTTTTGGGGTGTATAATTTGTACCTCTTTAAAAATAATAAGAACCGACTACGTGAAAAGCCATAAATCACTCCAACTATTGAAGATTGCACGGTTTGATCATAATAAATGACAAATGACAAATAGACCTAATAATAGGAGATATGAAGTTCGTATATAACTCAAAGATCTTCTAATATGGTACGTATCATTTAATCCGTGTAAAGCATGGCTTACAACTAATATATATAAAATAATATTTTTTTTGAAAAAAAGAATATAAATATGGGACCGTCCAAAGGAGGTTGGTTGACCGTCAGTCTGGTTGATGCTGGTCCCACAACTCTCCTATTTTGTATTACTATTTTATCTCTTTTTTCCATGCTCTTCGAACGATGCTCTGAAGAACATTACACTTATTTAGACCCGTGGATGAAAATTTCAGACATGACGTCTTTCGGTAAAAATCTGTAGATTCTTCATACGATGTCTGCTTTCGATGATCAACCCCAATTCAAAATCTTGAGATCGCTGGATACATTCCCACGCGAAAGGATTTAGGTTTTAAGCTCGTTTCGGCCGTCAAATGGAGGAAACTGTAACCTTCCAGATGAAATTCTGACAGTTTTTAGCTTGTAGTTCATCTAGGGCTTATATCATATCTCCTAGACCGTTATTTAGAATGGGATGCTCTTTTAGTATGTTGTAGTGGACAAATAGGGGAACATATGTTGTTTAGAACATTTTGCCTCATTCCACACGCATTGTCACATTTTTGCAAGGTGATATGGCGATGTGACAGAAACCAAAATTAGGGTTTCGCTGTATTTCAATCAATATTGGGATTTTAATGCAACCAATATTGGGATTATGTATGTTTAGGCTCAATCAATCATTATTGGAGCCCTAGCTTTGCATTTGGCGCGACAACAACTTAGTGCCTACACGAAAGTGTGACGTTTCGACTTAGTGCATCCGTGCGCAATTCATTATGCGTCATGACCAATCAATGTTATTCAATTAAAGTTTGAATATTGATGTAAATCCACTCTAAATATTCAACCAGGAAATATAAAGAGGAATTAAGTTGCTATATACTTAGTAGGCAATCTATCTAGGAGCATTAACATCCACTTAGTAACAAATAGGTGTTCTGGATGCTTATTTTGTATAGTGACAGATTATCTGGGAAAGAATTGTAATCAACACCAGTGATACTTTGAGGACAATGATGCTCTATATTAGTGATTAATTCATCTAGGAGCTGCCCTATCATTGTAGAGGAGTAAGTACTGAGTTGTACAAATCTAGTGTTATATGTAGAATATTGAGAGCTCAGTCGGGTGAGGCTCTAATATCATATGTGTATTTTCACAGAGGCTACAAGATCAATATGATATTTTAATTCTCTTGCGGAATGTAAAATAAAAATCTTATGTTTTTGATGCCGGATCAATAACATAGACAAAATTATATAATTTCTTTGATTCTATTGCTGGGTAAAGACGATTTTACTATTTTATCCTTTGTTAAAAATCCACCATCTACAACAGGTTAAACTCTTCTAATCAAGCAACAAATCTCGTGAAATTCTAAAACAGGGAGACAAACTTTCACGTGGATTATGTTTCCTATTTAGCTGAATTTGTTTCCACACTAATGAATATATTTTTCGAATAAGCAACAATATCAAAAATATACTCTCGAGTATTCAAAAAGAAACACAATCAAGGATTTGGTGGAAATCAGTTCAAGAGAGAAATAAATCAGGCCGAGAATATTTTCTTTAAAATCAAAGATTTGTGGGAAGATTTGGAAGCTATTTTAATTCTCTTGCGGAATGTAAAATAAAAATTTTATGCTTTTGATACTGTGTCAATAGCATAGAAAAATTATATTATTTTTTTGATTCTACTGTTCGGTAGAGACGATTTTACTATTTTATCCTTTGTTAAAAATTCACCATCTACATTAAGTCCCTACTTAGTGAGGTACATCAATGTGTCGCAGTAAGCATTGAATGGTGATTTTTACTATCATAAGCAAAATAAAATAAATGAGCTTAGTCGTTAGATATTATAAAAGATTCTGATTTGGTGACATTCCAATGATGTCGAATTAATCGTTGAAGGAGCAGTGGTTGGTATAGTGGCACTCGTAGGATGATAGAGTATCGTCTAGAGAGTATGGACCGGTGAAGCATGGCTGATTTGGCATGATAGAAAGTCCTAAATTGACCTGTGTGCAACACAGATGCATTATTCCAAAGAGGAAATCCTTGTTGGACCAAGATTTGGAAGTTAATTGTTATAAAAGGGGTAAACCTTTTTTTTTTATTATTGTTTCATCGGCTACTCTCTCTTCCTCCTTCTTCATCACCGTCTACAATAACAGGTCCTCCTCTCGCCGACATACATAATTCCGGCCAAGTTCCAGGCAAAAGCTGATAAGTTTTTATTTTTTTTTACGTGAACAATGAGTTCACGTTTTTTTTAGTTTAGCCAATATTGCATTGACTATTTATTCATCCTTAGGTCTTCAAGCATCCCCTTTCAAAGTACTAATCCTTGTGTTGACATCACCGATTGCTAGTGACACTACTAAAATAGGTAAAATTTGGCTTTACCAGTTATATATATATATATATCGTTTTGGTAGATATATATAGATTCATGAGTATTAGAATCATTAGAAGTACTGCTTTGCTGCAATTTTGCTACTTCTTCTGAAATTTTTTGTGTCTCTACTTTTCTTTTTACGGGGTGTTGAAAATAGAGATATTGTAGAGTTTTCAATTGTCTTGCCAAGATGTTGTATGATGACGATGATTGTGGTTCTAGCTATGGGGAAGATGATACCTGAGTGATTAAGAATACACCTAATATTAATGATGAGTTCTTTGTGGTGCTTCATAAGCCTGTAAAAAGTCCATCTGATTATCAGTTTCGCTTGCTCATAGACCCTAAAGGTGTCACTAGAACAAAAGTCATTTCTCCAAAGATGATAATCCGATTTTGCTTGCAAGGAGGACATTATCCTGCTTCTCCAATATAATTTAAAATTGCTCGAAGACCCATGCCAGAATTTTCAGGATGGACAAGACATATGCTTGGTCATGAACATGTTCAAACTATGCTAGACAGAGTACAGATTACTGAGGCTGTGAGAGCATATGGAAAACTCTTTATTTATCATGACATTCAGGGTCTTGTGGCTTTAAATTCTCGATGGTGTGTGCCTACCCATACATTTATATATAGATGTGGAGAATTTACTATTATTTTAGAGGACGTAGCAGCTCTTTTGCATCTTCTAGTTACAAGTAACCTTTCTGTTGAGTTATCATAGGAGAAACAAAAGATATGTGCGACTTTAGTTCTTAAGATGGTTGAACTTAATGATGCATCGAGTATTCCAAGTGATTTTCATGCTCGATGGATGGAGTATTGGTGGTTAGTGAAGAAAGATCCAAATAGACCTGATGATGGTACATTGGCTATAGCTTCTTTCTTGTCGTTGTGGTTATCCAGAGGCGTACTTGAAGACGGTTCTCCAATGAAGCCGTTCGTAGCTTATATCGCTGTGAAACTAGCTAAAGGTCATAAACTTCCCATGGGTAGCTTGTTTCTAGGCTCTTTGTATTCTCATTTGGATTCTTTGGTTGTTCATACCAGTGTTTCTAACGATTACATGAAAGTTGAATCATATGTTAACACGTTGTTCCTTCAAGCATGGTTATGGGAACACTTCATCAGCTATGCACCTTCTTCTCGTACTTCTTTCTCCAGGGAATAGAGTAAACTCTCGTAATGATTTTCCAGAGGGATGTGATGATAATTCTAGGATATTACGTTGGTCCAATAAGATGATACAGGCGAAGGTACGACTTATTGATTTGTTAGACGATGAATGTGAATTTGATTTTCGCCAATGGGCACCAATCCCTCCACAAGTTGCTCAATTGACTACTTTTGTTGCTAATCGTGGTACTGAGTTACTCTCCGGTGCAAACCCCAGTGATGGTGAGATCATTTTTATGTTGAGCAGTACACCCAGCCACATATTATCTGTTGTGCACAGTAAAGATCAAGTAGAGGAGTATAATATCGACATAACGTCTCGTCAAATAGGATTCAATCAGTGTACTCCTTCATATCAAAGTGAGAAACCCTCTACAGAAGAACTTATATCTCATCTTGATCAGACTCATGTAGAGGGAAGCAAGTATTCATCTCTACCTCCAAATCGAATAACATTCGTGACTTCAGGTTATGTAAACTTTTGGAATCAGTAACATGAGCGTATTCATGACTTCGTATATGCGGATCCACCACCAGCGCGTGGTCCTCCTACTCTAGAAGTGATATCTAGTCGTCCTAGATTGAAATTACTCCCAGGTGATAAGTGTAAACTATTCTCATCCCCTTCACAGCTAAATGTTTCTTTCTATTTATTTTATCTTTGCAGAAATAAAATGATGGTATTTTGATTAAAATGTCGATCTTTATTATAGAATGAGCATTTTGTGAAACCCTGTAATAGTGGGGAGTTTGTTGACGTTAGAAAGTCCCTATCTTAGAGAGATAAGGAGTAAAAATCGGGAAGACAAAATGCTCTCATATACTATGAATCCCTCTTTCATTCTTTCCTATTTGACGAGAATAGGCCAATTGATACAAGATTTTATCACTTTAGATCTTGTGTACAAATCCTTCTAAATAGGGCAAGAGAATAATGGTGTCTTAACTCCTTAAAACTTTCCAAAAATTATTATCAAATCCTCACAGATAGTTTCCCGCCAAAATTTTATTTCAAATATAAGAAGTGGGTGCCTTTAACAAGTAGATGGGTGCCTTTATCAATTTCCATTAGAGGTTCCTTTATTAATTTTTTGGGTGCGTTTAACATTTTTTTAGCCGATTTTTCTACGATTATTTATTCTTCCAAAATTAACTACACACACATAAAATAACACAATTAGTACAACAATAAGCATTACCAGTATATAAATTGGGAACAAATCAGACACATAAATGTGTCTATCATATATCCAAACTTCTAGGGTTCAATCACTTCTTCGATCAAAAAAGAAAAGTCTGTGACAGCTGGTGCTTCTCTTGGTTGTTGCTGAGCCAGTGGTGGAGCTGCAGCTGCTTGGTTGGCTCCCCGAGGTGGTCGAGCCGCTGGTGGGGCATAAGTTGGGACTGGTGCTGGTGCTGCACGCTTGGGCCGCTGTTCTGGCATTGGAACTTTCCTTTGACTTTCAGTTATCGTCCTAACAGATGGTTGAGTATTGTACGACTTAAGATTCAGGCGTCTACTTCTATGAGTCTCTGATAAGTGCATATTTTACATGTTTTGAGTATCAATTTCATGCTAGTATTTGTTAGATTTCTTGTGAATTATTGTATATTGCGTTCATTTTGTAGTTTATGTCTTTTATTAGGTGAATCATCCAAAAAGGTGCTACAAAGAGTTAGATAGTGCATGAAGTGAAGTGCTACAAAGGAATAAGAGCCAAATACCAGGTCCAAATTCAGGATTTCTTATAACCATATTGAGGAGAACGAAGAAACAAAGCCAACGGCGAAAGAATGAGGTCATTCCGACTTCATACGAAGAAGTTATAAGAAAATCAAGTTCAGGATTTTCTCGATGGGTCAAGCCATCGAGAAAAGAAAATCCAGAAGAAAAATAAACCATCGATGGGTCAAGCCATCGAGAAAAGAAGAATTCTCGATGGGTCAGCCATCGAGAAACTGAGCGTGAAAAACCTATTTTTGGCATATTTTGGAGTTTTGGAAACCTATTTCGATCGGGATTTGAGTACGGGAACTTTTTCAATTTGGCACATATATAAGGGACAATTATAATACTTTTTGGATATATCTCTCATATTACATCTTCCACATCTATACTTAGGGTTTACCCCTTTAGGGGGAAACCACCATTCTTCTTCGTCTTAATCTTCTTTCTAGATTATTCAAGTGTACAATTGGATTATTCTATTAATCATTCTAATGCTAGTAGAGCGTTGAGTGATCCATAATTATCGATCATATCATACACAAGTAGAGAACCTGAGACCTTGCAAAGGGATTCTGTGGAGTAATCGTGTGTGAAGACAACACTAGTAAGCAGGACCTTGTGCTAAGAGTGCGCTACTACTTGGTGGATCAGTTGGATAGAATCCGGTGTTCGAGCGCTTCAACATTCAGTGATACAAGGAGTTTTGGGGATAACACTTCGCTAGGTACTATTCTACGGTTGGTGATGAATGATTCTAACGAAAGATAGATAAGTATACTATTCGAGTCAACGTTTGGTAACAACGAATGACTCCCTAACCATCTCTTTCTTATTATCTTTTTATTATATTCTTAGTAATTAAAAAACCAATCCCTCTTTGTCTTTTACTTTATTTTAGTTATTGTGCGAACGATCCTTAGTATCGCTATATTACTAGTTAATTAGTAAGAAATATATTGAGTAGTTTGATGCACTTACGATACGCATCAGTCTCGCGCGCTTTGTCGTTTTTGACATGCCTTGTCCTTTCTAGCTGAGCAGATGCAGTCGTGGCCGATCGCATAACGGCTTCATGTAACTCAGAGAATGTTTGAAAATGGAGATTTTCCAGAAGAGCACGACAGACTGGTATCATGATATTGATGCAGAGTTCGACCAACTGCAATTAAGTCACGTTCGGGTCATGATTGTCTAATGCTTGAAATCTGGGTCGCTTCACATAATCATTAGGATGTTCGTTGCTTCGCTGAAACATCCTTCCCAAGTCTGACATCGTAACTTGTTCAGATATAAAGAAGTAATTCCTGTAGAAGGCATTAACCATCTCGCCCCAGTTAGCAATAATGTTGGGAGAAATGTTGCAGTACCAAGTGTATGCTTTCCCAGTGAGAGATTTGGAGAACTCTCTGAGGTGGAGTACATGATTGTATTCATGTTCCCCTAATGATTACAAGAATCGTCATATGTGTTCACTAGCATTCCCAATTCCATCATAAAGTGAGAATGAAAGGGGTGAATATCCCCTAGGAAGAGGTATTCTATGTATTTCAGAGGGATAAGGGGGTTTATATTGATGGATAGCAGACAAATTCTCTTTTCTTCTACTCTGGATAAGTTGCTCTAAATATTCACGAGTGACAAAGTTGGGTTGTTGACGATCAACGAGAATGCGAATTTCATTGTTGCCTTGAGCATGACCCCTTGAAGTATTGGCATCAACAGTTGCTTCAAAAGTGTTTCTAGTCTGTTCTGCTGGCGTCAATTTCTCAGTAAGAACCTTGAGGAAGGTAAGAACCTCCTTTTGAGTTGCAAACCATCTCCGTTTGAGTCCTGACAAGGGTTTCCTGTGTCTGCATTAAATCAAAAATGGTTGGAGGAGTTTTCTCATCCCTTGCTTATTCAATATACTTCTTATGTGGAGGAGGAGTATTATTTTCGACATTGGTAGCTTGTGGAGTGCTACCTGGAGTACAAGTACTCTAACTAACAGAATTCACGTCTGGAGTGGTTATTAAACCCGAACTAAGATCAACCATCTTGGAATTGAAAAAATTGATAAACTTGAAGAATTGTCTTTGCAACTGAAAGATCGATCTCCCACTGTGGTCGCCAAAATATTTGTGGGTAAAAACGATTGAAGAGTAAAGAGGAAAAGTGATCGAGTAGGTTAATACTTGTGAGATCAAATCGCTTAAATACCAAACATTTGTACTGTAGAATTACTTTTAAGATTCGAGAGATCAATCTGTATGAAGTTGACCTAAATCAAGAAATGACTGTTCCGATTTTGCTTCAATCACAAAGGAAGGAAAAGGGTTAATCTGTAGGGAGGGAAGAAGAGAGAGTATTGAGATCAATAGAATTAAATGTCGATGATTGTATGTGTTTGAACTGCTGTAAATAAAAAATGATAGCTCTGTGATCATTCAAGTGATTGTGAGATAAAACTCCTTTCCTTTGTCGACAGGTTGAAAAACCTATTTATAGCAGAAGAAGTTAACACATTGATCTCGTAAGTGGTGACAGTTGTAGCGAAGTGGAAGAGTGGAGAAGTGGAAGAGTGGAGAAGTGGAAATCATGGTGAAAACCAACTCCGTCGTGTGAGTGGGACTTGGAAGTTATGTAACCACTATTCCCTTTACTTCTTCAACTGTCGACATAACTTTTATACTTTCTCGTCGTGGGTGTATCATTATACCACACGTGTTATAGGCCGTCAGAGCAAAACCCTAGTGAATACTCCCCCATGTGATATAATTGATGTCTCGAGCATGGTTGAGTCTACTTTGTAGAAGAATGGCCAATCATTGACCAATATAGAATGTCAGTCTTAGCGTGTTGATGAGTCTAGAAATGTTGACTCAATGAATGAAGTACTAGTTGTACGATGAGACAAGCAGTGATGCTTAATAGACGTGAATGTAGAGAGTCTGATTAATGTTGATACTAGTAGTTGTGTCATATCATCATGTCAGCTGTATCAACAATACTCGAATAATGCTTGTCGTTCGAGACTCAAGTCGTGTGAGCACTTGGTCGTGCGAGCACTAAGTCGAGTGAGCGTTAAAAAATTATAAAATATTTAGTTTCTTCAGAGTAGGACAAAACTGAGGTTATTTTAAATATTGGTAGATGGACCAATCGAGTTAAACCTTAATATGGAAGATGAGTCAATAGCCGATGAACAATGCCAGATGACCAATGGTAGATGAGTGATGCCAGACGACCGATGATAGATGGGCGGTTAGTGAAGAGACTAACTAGAGAAGAGATAGAATCCCAGAGAGGGAGGACCGACCAAAGTGGTGGGACCGGTCAAGCATAGGTCCAATTATTGATTAATCACGAATTTGGTAGTTAATAGAACTATGCTTCGCGTACCATGTCGTCTCTCTATAGCTGTGCAGAGCTATGTGTTTGAAGCAAGAGAGTTTAAGCTTTGATGGAAAAGACATAAGAGTTTTAATGGAAAAAGGAAATCCTAAAATAATATATATATATATTTATATACTAGGTATCACCCCGGCCTAAGGCCGGGGCTCAACCTTTTAGTGGTGACCGACATTTAAGGATATTGGCAATCATACAGTCCATTATGCATTCTACATATTTTTTTTAACTCATTAACCTGTTACATATTATAATTATCTGTTGGTATCTAGTTGGAATTATACTCAACACTCCTGCACATTGTATTTAAGATTCGAAATGTAATGCTGGTGTACTAAGATTGGTTGGTCACTAATCATCTTTCTTTACTGATGACCTATTTGTTAACTGAAAGTTCAATGCAAGCAAGTTGTTTTCTGTTAGATAGGATGCTAACAGGGCTAAGCGTTGGATTGGTAAAGTATAATACCTTTACAAACCATATGAAGGAACTATTTAAACTAAGAACAAAATAAAAAAGTTAATTAATCAAAGACCTAGATACGAACTTTCTACAGTTATTTAATTATAAGAACCTAAAATTCCCAAATTAGTGTTTTTTTGATGTATCCAAATCATTAGAGTTAATATTTACTTCTTCTTTTTTTCGAGCTTCCTTTATAGTTATGTGTGCTATCAGATGTGTTTTCTGTCGTGTCCAAGATGCAGTTGGTGGTTCTTGAACAACAAATGGTGAGCGATTCTCTGCATCTGTCTCGATTATGTTCTCATTCTGATTATTTGTTCCTTTAGCAACATCTTGAAAATTTGTTAAATCACTATGCGCTTCATTACCAGTCTCATTTTCTTCACCACCATCACCAAAATTATACTTTTCAATCATCTCAGCAAGAGCCTCAAGATAGGTTACCTAATCGGCGTCATAATTTGATGATTGTCTTGCATGAACACCGACGATATGATTATATGTACTCCGTTCAGTTAGAAACTGTTATCTGATTACGTCAGTCATCATAATGCCATTCACAAACCTCACCATTTTTTCCTGCAAGCTTCCAGTAAAACATAAAAAAGAAATTTAAAAATCTACGATTGCAATATAGAAATTGCTAAGATAAAAACCTACGAAGCAGAGAAATGCATCAACACAAATGTAGAACAGGGTCACATTTGTTCCATAATTCCTAAATTCCTAAGACTACATAAGACTTCTACAAGTGAATTTTAATCTGTGCAACTAATAAAATTGATTCAACTATATCTATTTTCAAATTCTATACTTATTTTATTGAATTGATTTTAGGTTTTAAGTTTTATTCCACTTAATTAAAATTGAAATCAAGAAATCCAATAACAACAAATATTGTATCAGTTCTATGCTAAATAAAGATATTATTTTTAGGTTCAGTATCTTAAGATAAACAAATTGGTTTTCAAGATCAATTTGTTGCTCAAATAAAGCTTACATTACTGTAAAGCATCAAACAAATAAAAAGACCAACTATTGTATTTGGCAATTATAGTCCTATTAGTACTAGGCTATTATTAACGTTAAGAATAGAAAATCCAAAATTCACAATGTCCAAATCACAGAGGTTACTAATGCATGATTTAGCGTATACTTTGATTTTATATCACCCTACCATAGATGTGTAAACCAATAAACTTCATCAAATATTGAACCCGCATTAGTTGACTATGATGAACCCCCATTAAACCAACTTCACCCTAACCACATTCTCACCTCCTAACATGTGTACAATATTGTTTGGTGGGATATGTTGCCTATCATATGTTACCTATGATCAATTATTACATCATCAGTCATGCACCCTCCCATACTTTACATTTGATCCTTACAATTGGTATGATTCCATATTATAAAATATCACGTTAGGTGTAATTAAAGATGGAAAATAACCAAGGCTAACTAAGTTAAATGTAGGAGATGAGGTCTATCATTTTAGAATTACCAATTTGGAAGTTAATTTAGTGATAAATGGAGCACATCTGAGAAAAAAAAGGTTTAATGATATAAGTTATTCTACAAATCTGAACTGTTAGCGATAAACACAAACAAAATAAGTTATACATCAACTGTTAGCGATAAAAAAAAGGTTTAATGAAAAAAAAGGTTTAATGATATAAGTTATACATCAACATAGATGGAGAACATGATCGATCGTTAGTAAAATTCCCATAAAATTAAGTAAATAAACACCAAAACTTAAACCAATCCCATGATGATCAACATTAAAGTTTCAGGACAAAATTTAAAAAATCAGAATGTGATTGTAACTTTCACTATATTCCTCAAATTCAACCATAGTTTGGCTAGTCTCCTCAAGAAACATTCCAACTATTGATTGCTCTAAGAAAGCTGATCCAATAAAAAGGAATATTTATATTACAAATGTAATTATCTTTCACCAAAGCTAAAACAAATATAGGTAAAAAGTGATTTCAAAGTAGCATTGAATTTTTTTAGAATTGATTTTGTGTTTTAAATTTTGTTCAACTTAATAAAAATTGAAATCAAGAAATCCATGCATCAAAACCCTAATTGAAATCCTGTCATAATTGGTGATGTAGGAGTAATAATCAGATCAACTAAGAAATTCAATCTAGTTGTGCAAGAGTTTAAAATCAAATTAGAACATGAAGATATGATCATAGATTCAGAAGTTTAAAATGGAACCTTATATTAAACCTTTTTAAAAAAAAATTTAAGTTTATTTTCATCTTTCATAGTCAATTACAAATTTTCAATTCAAATATCCAGTCAAACACAAAAAAACCTAAGATTTGAACTTCAAGATAAATCATTTTCAACTATCAATTTAAAAAATATAAGGTAAAATTGCTTACCTGATGTGGAATTAGATTGCTTTAAGTGAACAACCAAAGAAGTAATGAAACCCAGAACGGAGAACATTCGAAATTTGTTACCAAATAAACAATATGTTAATAGTTTTGCGTAATATCAATGGTATGATTAGTTTACAGAAATATTAAAATCTTAATGTAATTAGTTAGTATAAGATGTTAAAAGAAGAAAGAAGAAGATAAATTTAACTTAAACTGAATGATTGATATTCAGAGTTCAGTTTATTGTTTATTATTTTTTCTTTTGATTTTGTTTTTTCTTCGATTTGTTTTTATAATGAAGTATTAATGGAAATATTGTTTTTGTTACAAACTATGTGTTGAATGGAGACATTTTTTTCTTCCTTCCAGGAGCATGTCTGTCACATGTCTATAGTCTTGTGTTGCGTGGGAAACATGTAAGTTACTTACTATTTTAGGCAAGAAGATTTTTTACTTTTTTTGTTCCAGTAATATCATTTGTTAATTTAGTTGCAGGTTTTCCGACCATTAAACTTGCTATATAGTTTGATTTATATTCAATACTCCTCCATATTGTATTTGACATAAAAAATATAACACAGGTGTACTAAGATTGGTTGGGCACCCATCATCTTCTTGACTGGTGACCTATTTGTTAATTGAAAGTAAATGCTGGCAAGTTTTTTTTTATTCGATAAGATGCTAATAGGGATAAGTGGTTGAATTGATAAAGTATAATACCTTTATAGATCATATAAAAGAACTACTTAAATTAAGAACAAAATAAATATGGAGCATGTATAACTCGACAATCTTTTATAGTCTCTATTTAAACTAATGAAAGATCTAAATATGAACCTTCTAGAATTAATTAATTATAAGTACTTGAGATTCCCATATTAGTTGTTTCCGATGTTTCGAGGTGCTGTCAGAACGAAGAGGTCAAGAGGAAGGTTTCATCTCAGCAAGCGTCACGAATTGAACGCTCACCATCATCCTTAACCTAGCTCCAGCCTTAGTCTCAACACCACCCCAGGGAAAAAAATCTACAACAACAATAACAAAAGTCAGCGCCATCCCCTATGGAGCGTCTGCGTCATTACATCCTTCTCTGGGTCAGAGCCATCGCCTTTTTTCCCTTTTAATAAACTCTATTGCAAGCTTCAACTCCTGAAAATCCTTTCAACCTCACCTCTAGCCTTGATCACTGCATCCTCCTACTTTAGCAAGACGCTTCCGTACAACTCCCTGATGACGACAAATCCATGTAATGTCTAGATCAGAATTCTCAGCTTCATTACAGCTTCTTCTCATTGAGGAAAACTCCATAGATTTCATTCTGAGAAGTAGGGATCATTACAAGTTAGCATAAACAGATAGAATGGTGAAACCTATGACACATGAATACTCATGACAAATTCTATTGAAGTGGAAATCAACATTAATGCCCGCATTAAGGTACTCAACTGACACATTCTCTGTTATACAACTGTTCTGTATATCAACACCAGTGGAAGCAACATCCCCAATAAGTATACGATAGGGAGTCCTATTATGATTTTCAATATGGGAGAGGATATTATCCACATCAAAATCAATGGTAACTCCCGTTCCTTCGTTAACAAGCTCATCTATCTGATTTTGGTCATCCTCCCCCTAAAAGTAAAGAGGTTACAGGCATATTAGGTTAGAACATCTCAAACACAAAATTATTAAGAATGAACTACAAAAAGTCACCATTCATACTCATAAATGTAAAACACATTCATTATAAAATAATATTTGAAATATTATATGATCTGAACCCATTACAAGATGTTTCACAAAAACCGCGTCAGAAACCGTTTACTTTGCCTCTTAAAAACTCTGAATCTGGTGATAATTGGTGAAGAATATGAGTATGAGTATTATGTAAAAAGTTTCCAATGCGTGTCTACAATAACATACAAAAAGGGCACACCAATCGGATAAACGAGCTACGGGTTATGGCCGAAATGGTGAGCGACATCACGTCTGAAAACTGTCAGAATTTTCCTGGATACTTCCTGAATTTAATATTGAGTCATTTTGACACCCAAGTCAAGCTCAAAACTTGGATTTTTTTCTATCCTACGTAGGACATTCTTTTATAATAAAGATAGAGGGGTCAACCATTAAAAATGGACGTCGCATGAAGATTCTACATCGTTTTTCCCAAGCACTATACTTCTAAATTTTCTAATGACGAAATTCTAAAAAGTTTTTGTAAATTCGAATATGGCTATACTTACATAAGAAGTTTGAAGAATTCACATATCCTATCATGGTCATAAAGAGAAGAAGCTTATTTGATACGGATCCAAGCTAACGGAGGAGCCCGGTGTTACTTCATCTCTATCGCCTACTTCTCCATCAACAACAGTGGAATCTGATTCTTCACAAAGTTCGTCATTACGGGACGCTTATTCAAGCTTTTCATCCTCAGACTTATATTCATATTCACGTGCCTTCCAAACCCTCAGAAGCATCTATGTGGAAGAATCATTCACAGTCATTTTCTTATAGACTGGGGACTGTCAACAACAACAGTAGTACTATCTACTTAGGGACGCACTTCACTATGGTATGCTCTGAGTCAAGAAGATCAAAGAAGAATGACGACCATAGGGATACATCATCCTATTACCTCCTCCAGAGGAAAACAACAAGCTTGTGAGTCTAAGAAGCATGAAAAGGCACAAGGTCAGAGAGAAGCCCTGTTGCACCTCAACAGCCCATACGACAACAAAAGATTCAATTTCAATTCAAATACTCTCCCCATTCCCATCACTTCAACGAACGACTCTAACTTTCATGGCTTTCCTTGACCTGTCAAATTCTTGGAAGCATACACCTGTGACGATACTTTAAAATTATCTCCTGACTGGAAGCGGATCCAAGTAAACTATACTTGGGGGCTGAATGTTCTTTCACTCTTGAAGATTCAGCGCAGTCACATCCTTCAACTGGAAGGTCCGACCAACAACGGTACTAACAACAAAACCGCATACATCAAAAATCACACCCTCATGGCAAGGTAACACCCACGTCCTCATATGTTTTATTTTTTCCTCTTCTGCAACATAACCTCATCACTTCTGGGAGGATATAATGCCGGGGATAATTCATTACGCAAGTCAAGTGAGCATAAAACATCAATACCCTCTAAGTAGACACCTGAAGTATGTGTAACATAATTCACCCGTGGATGTCGTGAAGCCCATTCAACATGTAACACTCTGTTTAGTAAATGAACACCTCTTAGTTGTTTAGCACTTGGGGACTTGATTCATTAGAAAAATCAATCCAAATCCATTTCAACCAAAGTGATCCCCAAAATCAAGTCAGTGAAATATCAGAGTCGTTGACAAAACCTCTCCACGTCAGTACCCCACACGACTAGGAAGCCTTTTCCTCTTACCTGATCACATCTAGAACGATGACTTCACTCTTGTTACTGCTACTTACTTCAACCATACGATCCTACTGTCAGACACTACCGAACTTGTAAATCTCAAAGTGATACCATCAAGTCCTCTCACCCTTCGAGCAAACCCTCATAAGAAAAAAAAACCATGGTCATGACATTCATCTCATCCATCACTGGTAATAAGGAAGCCACAACCATCTCTAGCACATGACGGACATCCAATAGGCACATTTACCTCAGATTCAGGCTTCTTCTCTCAACTTCCAGAATATTAGTTTACAAGTTGCTGATCAGGGATCCAGTGATATGCTCATCATAGAAAAATCTCAGGTTGTGCATCCTCCTTTGGTCTTTCAACAAAATTAGGAATTTTCATCAAAGCTGGAGTTTCTCACAGAAGCTGAGGCACTATTTGCAGAGATAGCATCCTCATGGACCCAACATCTTTACTTCGACAACCTCTCACAGTGACATCTCCCAACAACAGTCAGGTCTACTTCTCTACTCCACCGTTGTTACTCATATTATTACCTCTTCATTCTACAAAATGGGAAATTGATAGAAATCAGTAAGGAATGGGGAAAAGCATCCTTCATAAGAAGTGTTCATATATGTCCCTGCTATAACATACCAAAAGGGCATATCAATCAGAGACATGAGTTAGGAGATATGGCACTTACACTAAATTCTACAGAATCTGATAATTTACACGGGATTACTAATCACAAATGTTTATGCATGGTTGTCTGACCTAGCAAACTCCGAATCCAATGATTCTTTCTGCGTATGATAGCTTGGTCTCTTGGATTCGAAATTTGGGGTCGAACATCAAAACCTGACATGTATGCAACTTCAATAGCTTCTGGAGTGAATGGTTTACAAACTAGGGTTTCCATGCGGGATTTAGAAGACTCAGCTTTATAGAGACCTTATCTGCCCGTGGACTATTATCTTCGCATACATACTATTATCTAAGGTATAACTGGATCTCCCAAGAAGGTCTCACCACACTAGAAGGCGTCATCAACCTTGTACCAACACTGCTCCACTGTTGAGACCATGCCTTCCCAATACTGATGCGCCGCCCTGTTGTTCAACTCAAGACATCGTCTCCGGATGTCATATCTCTTATCCAATGCCGCATTACTGACGCTATCATTAGCACTTGATCGCTGTATACTCAAAACCCAAGGACGTTTAACGCCAATATTCTCTCTACTCATGGGCAAGCCAGCATTCCTAACAAGAACGTGGGCATCTAGTAATCCCATCTAAGGTTCATGCTAAGGGACATTCATCATAATACCCAGAAGCCAGAAGCTAAGTACATCTCCTTATACTCATAAAATTTAGATTATGCATATATAAATGCTATAAGTATATTTTCACCATCTAGTGCTTACTGTGCAACATTATTGTTCCTCACTAAGCAGGGGACTTAACGTAGATGGTAAGTTTTTGACAAAGGATAGAAATATAAAATTACCCTTCTGCCTAGTTGCTGGAACATATAAGTATCCACACATATTTGCGCGCATATTCCTAACTTCACATCATAATACAAAATATTGTATTTCTTTTTATATTCCGCAAGCGAACTAAGAATATAATTTCTGTAAACAACTACATGCATGAACTGATCCTGTAACTTCTCAAATACTCACAATATTTATGCCATATCCAGTCAGTCTCAAGTCGCATAAATTCCACTGCTGAATTCCTTGAATTCGACTCGAATGTGCATGGATGTTCTAATAACATTTTAGATTAATGCTTTGTTCACAAATAACACATCACAAATCGCTGTCTTGAGCTTAAAATATGCTACTTTAGTACTTTTCTCAAGGAAAAGCCGCAAATTATGCGCCGCTCTTTTTGAACGTGCCACAAGCAAAGAACAATGCCTCCAAAGACGCATTGTGCCTCTAAGCTACGGGCGCTAGGCTAACACTAGCCTCTTGTCTTAACATCGCATTGGCGCTAGAAGCGCTAACATCTTAGCCCTAACGCTAAAAGCGCTAGCCTCCTTGACATAATATTATCCTAGCGAACAACACAAGAACGCTAGCTTCCTTGGCTAGTGGAGTCCTAGCCTTAGCGCAGGAGCGCTAGCTTAGTATCTTTCTTTACATACTATAATTACTCATCACACTCAGATTTCTCAATCTTTTTTGATTCGCTCCCCTAAGACCTACCCAATCTTCTCCATCTTTGTGATCGAATCAGGACATGAACCACTACTTCTTGGTTTAGGCTCATCCTGTTCGAGCTTGATCTCGAACCTACTTGAAAATACTCTTTTACAGTTTATTTGTTTTCACCTTAAAACAAGAAAACTTCGAAATAATGGGTAAAAATACAAAGGTTGACTCTTTTATCATCATCGAGTTTTTGTTGAGGTGTGTGTTCATGAGTATGAGCTTGTTTTCAAATATCTCTACAAATTTTGGACCCTGAATATGTAGTCATCAAGATGTTTATCATCTCTCTGGAGCAATCTTCTCAGATCTGAGAATTTCTAGTTATCCCCATTATAGAGGGAGAATAACAAGAAATATCCCATAGCAAAGAGATCTTTTGGATGTCGAGAATGCATGGAGGTTGGTGCTGATAAAGTGAGACTGGTCCCTCCTTTCCTAGAAATTATAAAAAGTCTCTTCAGATCTTCATGGATGACAAGGTTGGATTATTTGCTCCTTGATTGTCCTCTTTGAATAAAGATATCGTCATTGTATTGAATGCTGATTCTGGAGATGTTGATGTTGGTAGCCTTGGAATCGTTGATTACTGCAACTGGTGACAGAAAGGTTTTGGAGAAAGTTGTTCCGATAGGGTCTTGGGACAAGTGAGTAACTCCTTCTGAGAGGTAGCCATGTCTTCTTGTGTTCTGGAAAAAACCTTTTGTCTTTACATCAGATCGACCATGTTGAGTGTCGTTTGGGTGTTCCTGGTATCTTCAACAGCCGTCTTACCAGGAGGAGGCGTGGCGGTGGAGGATTGGTAGTAGCAGGAGTGGTTTCAGAACTGCCACCACTAGTGTTAGCAGAATTGACATTAGGAGTTGTAACCGCTCCATACCTAAGATCCACCATTTTGAATTACTGAAAATTGGCTTTTGTAATTGAGAGGTTGATATCCCTCTGTGATCGCCAATTATTTTAGGGTGAAAACAAATATATTTGCAAAAGAGTACTTTCAAGTAGGCTCGGGAGATCAAACTCGAACAAGACGAGCCTAAACCAAGAAATGGTCGTTCACGTCCTACTTCGATCACAAAGGTGGAGAAGATTGGGTAGGTCTTAGGGCAAGGAAGCAAAGAAGGTTGAGAAATCTCAGTGTGATGAGTAATTTTAGTGTGTAAATAATAATGGATTATCTCTAGGATGAATCGTTAATTCTGTATATTTTGTCTCTTAGTTTTCTCTTGTTCTTGTTTCGAATAGATGAAGCCATCTATTTATATTTCTAAGAAGACACAATGATTTCTCGTAAGTGGTGAAAGTTAGAGAAGAAGTGGAGGAGTAACGATTGTGGAGATTATAGTTGAGTCATGTCCGAAAAGTAAGGAAGACTTGTATGACCACTGCTCCTCGTACTCTCAACTGTCTTGCAATTGTCCCATTATTTGTTACTTTCTTGTTCGTGGATGTGTTGCCACAACTCATGATTGTCGTAGACCGCCAGACCAATATCCCAATGAGAATCCCCCCATGTGTTGTATTTGATATCTCTTGGAATGATAGTGGAGTCGTGAACCACTGCTGTTTTGAGTAGGTCAAGTCAAGTCAAATGACTTGCTAAGTTAGTGAGGCAAGTAGCAACTCACTGGATTGGTAATAAGACTGATCAGCAAGTAGTAAATTTAGTGATTATGTATTATCTTAGGAGTAATATGGTTGTTTTAATAGCTAGAAGACAACTTAGAAGTAGCAAGGCATAATTTTGAAAGTATTTAAAGCCAATATTGCGATGAGCTTACTTTGAAAGAAGGCTTATTAGATAACTATATAAGGTTTTTTTGGCATTAGGCCAGTACTGAAAAGAATGACACGTTTCCAAAGAAGCAGCTAGCTTCTTAGCGCAAATATGCTAATATGCTATTGTTTTGGGAGCAAAGCCCATATGCTAGCTTCTAGCAAGAAAGCTATTTTTTTAGCCGCAAAGGCTAAGACGGTACTAGCTAAGGAAGCTAGCACTTTTAGGGCAAAAGGCTAGGACGCTACTTAGCCAAGGAAGCTAGCGCTCTTGCGTTGTTGGCTAGGAAACTAGTGCTAGTCAAGGAAGTTAGCGTAGCCAGTCAAGGAAGCTAGCGTAGCCAGTCAAGGAAGCTAGCGCTAGTCAACAAAGCTAGCGCTTCTGGTCTAGGAAGCTAGCGCTAGTCAAGGAAGCTAGCGTAGCTAGGTCAAGGAAGCTAGCGCTTCTATCGTACTTGGATAAGGAAGCTAGCGCTTTGGCGCTTAGGCTAGGACACTACTTGGCAAAGGAAGCTAGCACTCCTGCGCTAAGGCTAGGACGCTACAAGCCAAGAAAACTATCGCTCTTGCGATGTTAGCTAGGACAATACTAGGTCAAGGAGGCTAACAATTTTAGCACTAGGGCTAGGAATTTAGCGCTTCTAGCGCCAATACGCTGTTAATCCAAGAGGCTAGTGTTAGCCTATTGCTCATGCAGGAAAAAGGCTAGGGTTAGCCTAGCTTAGAGGCATAATGCATCTTTGGAGACATTGTTCTTTGTTTATGGCGCGTTCAAAAGGAGCGGCGCATAATTTGCGGCTTGTCCTTGAGCAAAGTGCTAAATTAACATATTTTAAGCTCAGGACATCGATTTGTGATGTGTTCTTTGCGAACAAAGCATTAAGGTAAAATGTATATTTGGGTATTAAGCATTAGCTACTCACAGATTTGATATATGTTATTGGAACATCGATGCACATTCGAGTCGAGTTGAAGGAATTCAACTGTGGAATTTATGCGACTTGAGACTGATTCGATATGGCATAAATATTGTGAGTATTGGAGAAGTTACAGGATCAGTTTCGAATGCATGTAGTTGTTTAGAGAAACTGTATTCTTAATTCGCTTGCGAAATATAAGTAGAAATACAATATTTCGTATTATGATGTGAAGTCAGGAATATGTGCGCAAATATACATGGATACTTCTATTTCCTGCAATTAGGCAGAAGGGCGATTTTATAATTCTACCCTTTGTCAAAAATTTACCATCTACACTTCTTCAACGAAAGAATTTATGAACATTTTCATGCTCACGAAAAAAAAATCAACAATAACATCTTGAGTTAGGTTTTAATACGATACCACTTTGGTAACCACTTTGTTAACCTGTCTCGCTATGATATCATTAAAAAATAATGTGAACATAAGAAAATTGAGCAAAGATATGATACATAACCATATTGGAGTACTCCTCAGACCAACCAACTGGTCGCTAAGTTTTGAAGAAGTTATATTTTCTATGGTATTATTTTCCTTCAAACTTTCGCATCAAATAACGAAAATATGAAACACCTCCATTATTTTCCAGTACCTATCTAGGTTTTACAGGAAAAAAAATTCTCTGCATGATAGCTTCGGGAGCAACATCAATTATAACATCCTTTGTGACACTTTTTCTCAACGTTTTCTCGATAATTTTTATGACACTTTCATCAAAAGATTTTCGTAAGACTTTTCTCACCGTGGGAACACAATCCTTTTATTCGTATCTCCCTTAGTCGACGGTAATGTTTATACCAAAAATTACTTTTAGGAACAAAACACGATTGATTTGATAATGATGAAATAAGACAAGAACATCAAAAATAAATAATGGAGACAAGAATTTAGCGTGGTCGGCGAGTTATGCCTATATCCACGGATGAATCCCCTTAGGGAGAGAATTTTTATTGATATAAGTATTATAATGGTTTTCCCCCGGGTTAGAAAGCATAGAGAGCGTTCTAAGTAGGTGATTTGTGGCGAAAGATGATAGAAATTGTGTGTCTTTTGAGTTGGATTTCAGCCCCTATTTATAGGCAGAAATCAAATCTAGTTGTAGTTATCTCAAATAACCACCTAGATTTGTAGTTATCTTAAATAACCACCTGAATTTGTATATCCTTTAATATTTGTATATATCCCAGAAGTTTCATGTCTATCTTCTATGTATTTGTATTTATCTTAAAAGAATCTAGAATATTTTCTCAATATTAAAGTATTTTCTAGAAGATCCATGTCTATCTTCTCAAGATTTAAGTCTATCTTGGAAGATCCATATCTATCTTCCCAAGATTTATGTCTATCCTGGAAGATTCATATTTATCTCCTCGAACTTGAGTTTATCCTGGAAGATCCTTATTTATCTTCTCAAGATTTGGGTTTATCCTAGAAGATCCTTGTCTATCTTCTAGGATTTGTGTTTATCTCAAATAGGCTTCCATAATAAGCTGGGATTCCTCAATAAGCCTAGTATGTTTCTATGATAAACAAAACAGGCTTCCTCAATAAGCCAACTGGGTTTCCTCAATAAGCCCAGTATGTTTCTATAATAAATAAAATAGGCTTCCTCAATAAGCCAACTGGGCTTCCTCAATAAGCCTAGTATGTTTCTATAATAAATAAAATAGGCTTCCTCAATAAGCCAACTGGACTTCCTCAAAAATCCCAGTAAATTTCTTCAATAACCACGAAATGGGCTTCCACAATAAGCCAGCCGATTTTCCATATTTACCAGGATAATGACTATGAAGTGGCAAGTGCAACTCACGCGTGTACTATTTTATAATGGTACAAACATGCACAATTAGGTATTTTAACAACAAACAAATGGCTTTGAGAAAGGATGTGGAACAAGTTTTTGGAATCTAAAGCGGAAGCTCGCTATCATTTGTGGACCGTATCGTAGTTTAAGTGCTTGTGAAATGTATAAGACTTTGTTGACGTGCATAACTATGCATAACATGGTAATTCAAGAAATCCTACGTAATATGGATTAGACAAACCACCCTGATGAAGATTTGATGCATGAGGTTCAACCAACAAGAGGGGTATCTGCAAGGAACTATTATGAAATAATTAATCATATTCACAACGCAACTTTATACGACAGGTTAAGAAAAAACCTGACTACGAATCTTTGGGTCGAGTTTGGAAGAACGAGCGGGCGTACTTGAAGTTAAGTTTGATTTATTTTGTTTTAGGCTCTTTTAATTTGTTGGTTTAAGTTTTTAATTTATGTACTAATTTTAAGTAATTAATAAACTAATTTGAAGTAATTTACTACAGGTTCTTATTTTTTATGTAATATTTACTTGAATTGGAAACATACAATATGGATGACGTAGAGTGCAACGACTATTTTTCTAACTGTTGGCAATATGGATGACGAGGAGTGCAACAAATATTTTTCTAACCGTTTGGAAAGACTTAGAGGGTGTTTGTTTTTTTGCACTATATAGTGATTTTCACTTCAAATGTTTTTAAAATGGTGGGACCCAAGAAAAATGGGGTGTTTGTTTTTTGACTATATAATGATTATCACTTGAAGTGGTGGTGATTTGAAGTGCAAAATATGAAGTAGCAAAAAGCTACTTCAATTTTACCACTTCAAATATTTATCACTTACTACCCATTTTACCCTTTAACAACTATTACTATTCCAAACTCTATCCCCAATCTCTCACAAACCTAAAAATCTAAAACTCTCACCATTCTCACGTCTAAACTTTCACCATTCTCACGCCACCACCACTGCTTCCCACCATTTCCGCCACAACCGCTGCTGCCCACCACTTCTGCCACCACCGCTGCTGTCCACCACTTCCGCCACCACCACTGTTGCCCACCACTTCATCCACCGCCACTTCTGCCGTCCATTTCTGAGGTAAGTTCACAAACCCTAACTTTTTGTCCCAACCAAAAGCATTCCAAACAAGAGACATGTTATCGGCAAACCCTAACTTTCTGAGGGTTAAATTGTTTGCTAATAAAGTAATGATCGAAGTTAGAAGTTAGAATTTGAATCTGAGAGTAAATGGTTGCATCGAAATTATGTATTGCTAATTCAAGGAGCTTGTGTAAAACATCTAGGTAGTTATAAACTATATGTTCATGTTTACTTCATCATTTTTTAGGCGTTAAACAGTTTTGTGTTGCTTATATATATTGTTTCGGAATTGCTCTATCTAGTGGGTGGTTTTTTGCCTTTTGCATTATGTGTCTTAAATATATTAAAAGGAGTATTAGTTGAATTATGTATATATGTATAGGATTTGAAACAAGATGGATAAGAATGAGAAAATAAGTGCTCATGTATGGAAAGAGAATCCTGAAATGGAGAAGGAGTTTATCCGGTTATGCTTGGAGGCGGTTAATCAGCACGGATACTCAGGAACTTATCAAAAGTCATGGACTAACATCTATACTACCCTAAACACCAAGTTCCAACAGAAATTTGATCAAAAGGCTGTGAAAAATAAGTGGAACAATTTGAAAAAGAGATACATGGTGTGGGGAACATTGACCCACAAAACCGGCCATGGTTATAATGCTGTAACTGGAACATTTGATTGGCCCGATGAAGTTTGGGCAGCAGAAATCAAGGAAAGTAGTCATTCATTTTATAGTTGTAAAAATTTGTCATTTGATCAACTAGATAGTCTAATTAGTTGAGGACAAGTTCTTATTACTAGTATTCTAATTTATTATCACATAACCAGAGAGACGGGAGGGTCAGCAAATTTAGGAAGAATCATTTACCTAACTGGAAGGAATTGAAGGAGTTATTCGAGGGCACTTTTGCAACTGGTTCCGGGGCATGCAGTAGCATGGATGCTGAATATGATGAGAATGAGGTTAATGTACCTACTGATGTGGAGCTTGGTGCATGGATACATTTGGATGATGATCTTCTAACTTCTGCAGGTGATGTGAGTGAGATGAGTGTACCCATTAATAGTCACAAATGAGGAGAGTTCTGCAACTAAGAAGCCCTCAAACATAAGTGCCAATTCTTATGAGAAAAGAAAAAGAAAAAGTGGGGAATATAGTGAGCTTTTTGGAATGATGAAGGAGAATGTGGAGCACAAAAGGAAGGTTTAGATTACTTTAGGAAGAAAGTTGAAGAGGAGGAAACATGAGCTTACTCTGGAGTTGCATGTCTTCAATTGTTAGAAGCAATGCTTGATATGACAGAAATTGGCATAAATAGAACTATTGTCGGTCGAGCATGGAGCAAGATGGTGTCTAGTGGTGATTATCGTAAGGGTTTTGTAATGATAAAAGACATCGAGATGAAAGCAGCATATGTTCGTAGCCTTGCAGATGCTTGATATTGATATAGTATTATGCTTGCACACTTTTTTTTTTTGTTAAAACTTTTTGACACTATATTTTGAAGTCAAGACTGATGGTGGAAATTTTATTTTGGTTAGATCATGTTGGTACTTTGTTTAATTTGGACTAAAACTTGTGTAATGCTTGTTTATGATGAATGATGATTATCCTCTTTTATGTGTGTTTGATATATGTTTTTTAATGCTCGTTTTATATATCTCTAAGTTGAATTTGTTATGTTATAATGTTTTATTTCTATATTGTAGATGGTGAACTCAATCAGGGAACTATTCATATACTTGTGCAAGGAACAAGAAAAGTTCATGCTTATGGCAATGACATCTCTTTTATGGCTTAAAGAATCTGAAGGAAGTAATGGTACTCGAAAAAAGATATGTGTCTCGTCTCTTAGTGGTAAAACTTACATGGAGGAGTTGCTGAAAGGAGAACCTATTGTAATGTATGATCTACTTAGAATGGACACTCATGCCTTTACTCAATTATGCTCATATTTCAGAGAGAATGGATTGCTTACTGATAGCAAGCATTTAGATGTTGAAGAGAAGGTTGCAATATTTTTGATGACAATTGGTCATGTTGAATCAAACCGAATGATTAAAAATCGGTTTCAACATTCCGGACAAACTACTAGTAAGTATTTTCACGAAGTGTTGAAAGCGATGTTGAAATTTTCTAAAGAAATGATAGTCCCGCCAGCATTTGACAAACCTATGCCACCAATTCGAACGTATCAACGCCTTCGAGAAGGACCATTTGAAGGATCAATTGGAGCATTAGATGGTACCCTAATCCATGCAATCGTTCCACCAGAAAAGAGAATTTCATACCGAGGAAGAGGTGGAAGAATGTTTTCAAAATGTCATGGCTATATGTGATTTCGATATGAAATTCTTATATGTGGTAGCTGGGTGGGAATGTGTAGCTCACGATTCCAGGGTGCTATGTGAAATTATTCGTAACCCGGCATTTAAGTTTCCACTTCCTCCTCCAGGTAATTTATATTAATTTTATTTAAAATTTCTTATTCTTATCTAATTAATGAATAATTTTAAATAATGTATTGGTCATGATTTATTCGTCTTGCTTCTTTGTTGTAGATAAATATTATCTATGTGATCTTGCTTACTCGCACACGAGGGGTTTTATGGCTCCTTATCGGTCAAAGATATTGGTTGTCAAGTTGGAGATCCGGTCCCGCGGTTAGTAAAGAGGAAGCATTCAATCGTGCTCATGCTCGATTACGGAACGTGATCGAAATGACTTTTAGTGTATTGAAGAATATATTTAAAATATTAGAAAGAATGTCGTCTTATAGCTTGCGTACTCAGACACATATAATAATTGCATGTATGACGGTTCATAACTATCTTCGTCGTTATTCTCTTAATGATGAGTTGTTTTCGCAATATGAAGATGATGATTTTGTGGTTAACGACAACGAAGATCCGATGCTTCCTTCCGAAACATTTAGGCCTCAAGATCAATTTGCAATGGTCCAGCTTCGTGAGGATATTGCCAACAAACTAGTTACTCTTAACATCAATTAAGGTTCTTGTGTTTATGTTTTTCGTGAATTTAAACTTTTTTTTGGTAGTTTTGGATTTGTTGACATTATTATGTTTTTATCATGAGGAATGATGATGAATTTTATCATTAAAATGGAAGAAACATATCTGAGGGTAAAATAGACATTCGTAACATAAAAAGCACTTTAAAGTGAGAAAACAAACACATAACAACATTTTAAAGTGCCTAGAAAACAAACACACAGCACTTCAAAATAGCATTTGAAAGTGCAAGTACTTTAAAATGCTTTTCACTTTAAATGCTAATCACTATATAGTGGAAAAAAACAAACACCCCCTTAGCCGCCAACTTCTCTCAATTCATCCCCTATATATATATATCTACCATTTCCAAAGATATATCACAAAACTTTTATATATACTTTCTCACTCTAATGATATTGGAGCAAGATCTTTTAGGGAATGACGAAGATGGAAACGAAAAAAAATTCAAATACGAAGCTTGTTTCCACATCCTTAAGGAGTTCCTCATAACCCGTTTGGATTATTAATTTGTTTGCACTGTTAATTTGTTTGTATGGTTTCCACTTTCTTTATGTAATGCGTATTTCTAGTAATAAAAAAAAAACTTCATAAAACTAGCTAACTATTTTATTTCAACTAATAACTAACTATTACATCTTAATAATGCTTAAAAAAGTTATATCTTAATTATTAAACTAACTAACTAACTATTACATTAACCAAGAAATTGAACCTCAAGATCTTTATCTTCATCATCATCTTCTCCTTCTTCATCATTTGGGTTTTGGGGTTGTAATTATTCTTGTATTATTTGATTTTTAAACTTGTCACAATCCATTTGCTATAGAAAAATTTGATCCTCATTTATTATTGAGGTGTCCGTATAATCAATCTTATGCTTGTCATAATGGCTAACAAATTGCTCTTGAGAAAGACGACTTTTTTTCAACTCCCTATTCACGACCTTTCGGTCAACGGATCTTTGTTTCTCGATCAGATGTCTTTTGGTGATTCATAAACTCGGCAATGTTAGAAACTTCGGTCCCTCCTCCTTCTTAGGCTACTTTTCTAGCTAATTTTGATGCGGTCCTTCCTAAACCTTTTCATTTGTTGTTATTAGTTGCATTGATATCAAAATTAGGGTATGGATTTCCTGGGTATCCGGTGAAGAAAATGGTGAATTGTTGATGCGTCGGAAAACCGACTTTGTTTTACCGCAAGCGCACAATGTTGAAAGATGTAGACAAGAGAAAATACGGTTCGTTTCCACGAGGAGTGTGTATTACTTATACTAATTAATTCAAGTAACTTTCAGGTCAAAAGATATTTTTTCGATTTTTGTAAAGATTTAAACTAATGAATAAATTAAAACTATTTAACGAAGATTGAAATCAATAATAGAAAAGCGTTAAGGTTTCGGGAATCCGTTGTAGATTAGGGTTTACTTGCGTTCATCACAAAGGGTATCGATGTTACTCGTACAAAATAGAAAATCTAGCTACTAATACACGGAAGATATATCGTTTAAGAATCGTATAAAAGAATTTTCAAAAAGAATTGTTTGTTCTCAACCTAATGTAGAATTTCGAAGTACTAGTATACGTGGCATAAATAGTCAAAGAATATTCATAAAATGATTATAGCGAAAGGGTCAGCGAGTTACTCTACTAATCAAACAATGAACTATACATCACATAGAATATGAAAAATCATCGAGAAAGATAAAACATTGAAAGAGAGACAAAACATTAACATTAAGCTTTTATAGTTGAAAACCCTAGTTTTGAAACACAAGAAAATTAATACTACAAGTTCATCCTTTCACCCTAACAAATAAATTTAGCTAGACATGGCTTTCTTGAAAGCCATTAAAAATTGATTAAGAAAATATTCTATCTAATGAGAAGTTGTGTAGAAAAATTGTATCTAGGCTCCCCTTTATATAGCCTTTGGTAACCTCCTCTTGATCCTTATCCATCTAGGAAACCTAATCTCATTAAACTTTTCCACCTCCTTTTGATCCTTATCCAATTAGGAGACTTAACCTCCTCAAAAACCAACAAAAACCCTAATTTTCACGTCAAAGGCGAGCCCAAAACGCTTCTCTTGTTTCTCTTCCCGCGCAGGCCCAATAAGGCCCAACAGATACTAAATCCAAGTTGGTTTCACGGTTTTGCTCATAACTTCCTCATACGAACTCGGAATGACCTCATTCTTTTTGCGTTGGCTTCATCTTTCAATTACCCATAGCATGGTGTGAAGAATTCCTGGATTTAAAGGATTTTCAATTTTTCTTTAATTTTCTTCACTTGTAGCACTTCACTTCCTTAGCACTTTTAAAGTCATTTCCACTTCTTTTGGTTGAATCGTCCTATCATGAGAAATAAAATAGAATAAAGAGTAATAAAATGTATAATGAAAGAAGTATAACTGAAACATGTGTGGAATTGACACTAAAACCATGTAGATTATGCACCTATTAATTGTGACTTGAATTTGGTATACAGGTAGAAGGAGAGTATGGTGATTTTTCAGGAAATTGCTGCATATTCATTAAAAGCGATGAATTAAATATGGGCAGCACTTTTAAGATATGGTAACAAGTTTCATGTTCAAATTGTGAACCGTATTTGTGGTGCCAATTTGCCCAAGACTTTTGTTATTGTAGTTCATAATTTTTTTTTAGTAAAGATCATACAAATTTATTTATTTTTAAAGAAAATTGATATTTAATATAATTTACCACATCCACATCGAATTCAAAACTCGGTCTAGAACGAGTAAATTGCATGACATGAGCAACATATTTGACCTTTTTTTATTGATTTTAGCTAAGCGACCTTACAACCCTTCTGCATCACGATCATTTAAATTTATTGTTCCCTCTTTATAGACTGGATTGTCTGGCTGACAGGTGTCTCAGAGATGGTGAAGCTTCTAACAGAGAGGGGGTTCTTATGGACTCTTTCAGTCCCCATGTATAGCTCGCCTGACTCAACCTTCTCTTTGAAGATGCTTTTCAAACCATTATATTCACTTGTAGGGTGACTAACAAATCTATGGAAGTGGTAATATTTAGGTTCTGCCATTTTCTAATCATTTGGAATGTGCCGAACATGAGGCAATTTGATGGAACCATGTTGTACCCATGCTTCTAGTAGTTCGATTACCTCTTTTATAGAGATGGGGAAGTCTGAGACTGTCTGAGCTTCCCTCGGTTATTGTTGACGTGGGGGAAGAGTTGGAGATGAGACCAGTAGTTCCTGCGTTTGATTCGCTCGTTGAGGCACACAAGTCGCTGGTGGTACTATGTATGGGGTTGGTGCTGGCACCATATGCTTTTGTTGCTGCGTTTCTGGAGGCAAGGCTTTTCTTTTGCTCCCTTCACTGACAATACCTACAGATGAATGTATGTTGTACGCCATATTGGCGAGTCATCCGTTGCTGCGAGTTTCACGAGCTTCTTCGTTCCTTAAAGGTATGGCTCTTTCCAAGAGAGCAGGTTTAGTGGTAGCCGATCGTTTGGAGGTTTCGTGAAGTTTAGAGAAAGTTTGGAAACACAATTTCTCTAGTAAAACACGATAGACTGTTATCATGTCGTTGATACAAAGTTCCACCAGCTGTAATTCAGACATTTGGGTCATTACAATCAAGAGCTTGAGTTCTGAACCTCTTGACATAATCATCAGGATGTTCGTTATCCCTTTGGAACTTCCTCCCCAAGTCCGATAGAGTAATTTGTTGGGAGACAAAGAAGTATTTTCCCGTAGAAGACATTGACCATCTCACACCAGTTGCAAATGATTTTATGAGCGATGTTGTTATACCAGGTGTATGTTCTTCCGGTGAGAAATATTGAGAATTTCCTAAGATAAATTTATATTATGTTATCCCAGTGATTCCAGAAACCGGGACACATTTTCACGAGCGTTCTCAGTCCCATCATAGAGTGAAAATGAAGGAGAGAAGTATCCCCTTGGGAGAAGAATTATTTGGATTTGAAGAGGATAGGGTGGTTGCGATGGGACCCTTCTTCTCACGATATTGTAGGAGTCGTTTCAGATCTTCGCGAGTAAAAAAATTGGATTGTTGGACCCTCTCTTATCCAAAACCAGCAGGGTCGTGAACTTCAAATCCTCCTAGGCGTGAACCCTTAACGTGGTGGCATCTTTAGTCCTAGGAACGTTTCCAGTCTGCTCTCCCTGACGATGGCACTGCTCCGGTAATGATTGTTGCGTGAGAGTCTTTAGAAATGCAAGCATCTCTTTATGAGTAGTGGCCATGTCTATTTAAGTCATAGGGAAAGTCTCTTGTATTTGTATTAAATCAACTATGTTAGAAGGATAAACACTTTCGGCCTCTCCAGTGACTTGGCCAGAGGGAGGGGGATTGGTGTTACCTGTGTTTTCGTTAGGAAAAATTATCTAATGAGAACCACCACTAACTTTACCAGAATTAGGATTAGTAGTTACTGATCCTGACCCTATATCCACTATTTTTGAAGAAGATAATTTTTATGTAATCGAAAAATTGATCTCCTACTATGGTTGCCAAAATGCTTTAGGTAAAAAACATATAAAATAGTAAAAGGGTAAATCGTAAAGAATACAACAAATCAAAATTGTACAAGGCTATCCTAAACCAAGAAAATAGTCGTTCAAGCCTTGCTTCGGTCACAAAATAGAAAAATGGTTAATCTTAAGAGAGGAAAGCAAAGAAAGATGAGTTCAGAGCTTGATGAATTCTAGTCGGATAATTCAAGTCTCTGTAGTAGAGTTCAAGTGGAGAAGATGAAATTGTTTATGATAGCTCGATGAACTTCGATAAACTTGTTATATCTTTGGAATTAATAGATGAATTCATCTATTTATAGTATAGAACCCTGATCCCAGAAGCAGTGGAAAAGGTGAAGAGGTGGAGAATGTGCCCATTATTGTTGGAAAGATTCTTGAAACCGTAGTATTCATTAATTCTTTATAGTAACGCTCGACTTAATTCTTTCTCATAGTGGGATTTTAGTTACACCTCACAAGATGTAAACCGTCGGACCAATACCCTAGTGAGTGTCCCTATGTGACATATTTGACGTCTCGTAGATTTGATGGTTAGATCACGTGAACGACTTTTTTTATTAATTAAGTGAGTAAACCAATTACTAGTGTCAAGTCTAGTAAGGTTAGTAAGTCTATCAGTGGTTCAATACATGGAGTAGATTATACTATTCAACATTGTCTAGGCATCGCATCCCATTGCAAGGCGACTAGCCATCATTAAGGGTCCAAGAAAGGATTACATGAACACTGTCTTGATATTGATGCCTGGGAGTCATGGAGGTTGGTAATGATTCACAAGCGCTACCATGATACCCGTGCCAATATACAATTAGTCTCGAGTGACCACGCATGATTTCATAGGTGACATGAGACATGGGCATCACTTCATACACCATGTTCAACCATGGCATCACTGAGTGAGTGATGCAAGCCTGTGGCATATCTTTGCAGAAATTGCCAGCTCATGACATGTTAACTACATGGGTTCAGTGGACCCCTCTATGAGTGATTTGTGCTAGTGGCATCTCTTTGTGAAGGATAACATCTCGTTGCATATTTGGTACATGTCTCCGTTAATTATGCACATGGATGGCACCGGTGAGCCTTGTTCATAAAATATGCCAGGTGTTAGCCATTTAATAAGAATACTCGATTACTAGCTGTCAGTGGCTTGGTGCATAATTGGAACAGCCATGATCCAATATCATCAAGTGGTATGTCGAAATATTGAATGCACATATAAGTGTTAAGGCCAACATCGCAAATACTGCGACGATTGGGCGAAGTTGTCTGGCCCAACACCGTACATGTGTTGCTCAAGGCTTGGATGCAAGCTTAAAAATGCATAGGCTTGGAGGTGTGTAAATGTGGGAGTGCGCAGCTTGGAAATACATAGGCTTAGAAATGCACATGCCTTAGAAGTGCGCCAACTTAGAAATGCACAAGCTTGGATGTGCGCAAATCTAAAGATACACATGTCTAGAGATGCGTGCACAACTTGGAATTGCACAGGCTTGAAAATGTACAAACCTGGAGGTGCAGAAACCTAGAAATGTGTAAGCCTGGAAATGTGCAAGTCTGAAAATGCTAACAAATCAAATGCCCCTTCTTTTTCTAGTTTCAAACATAAATGTATGATCTCTTTAAATTACTTCTCATAATAATAGAATACCGAGCATTTTTCTTTAATAATAGGAATAATCGATTTTCACCGTTTTAATCTTTCCTCCATGGCCCAGGCATCCATTTTGAGTTTGTCTTGTGCAGATTCCTCTTGTGATTTTGCTTGATGATTGTCGTCATCGTTTTCTTGAGAATTTTTTTTTTCTTGCTGGGTGACAGGCAGCTGTTACCAAATGCAGTCTTATACTTATTTAATAGCACTTACAAACCTGAAAAACAATTTCCCAATGCAGAAGAAATGCCGGTTTCATAGCATATTTAACCAAATGAAAAGAATAACTTGTTCATAGACAATCATAAATGAAAAGATTTAACAATTATAGAATGAAGAAGAAACAATGAAATGGGAGACAATTGTAATTTTTGGAGCGCCCTAAGTTTTGAGGAGATTCATAGAATTCGATTATTCGGCAGCAGCAGCACTGGCAGAACTGAGATCCACAGTAAGGTCAACCTCCTGCCGATTGTAACCAACAAAAGCACAGATTAATGATATATCCTCTTTATTATCCTTGCTTTTATCAAGTAAAAAAGTAAAGTAATTAGAATAATTATGAGCCTTGTAATTCTGAAATCCAAAGAGGAATCTCTAAAGCATACCTTTCCAGTTATCTTATGGTACATTGCGAGCACGTCTTGAACTGTAGACTCAAAGTGTGTTGATGCATCATAACTCTGTAGAGAATACCAGTTCCAACGTAAGAAAATGACCCTTAAAGATCACAAAGTATCCTATCCCTTCTCATCTTTTATGTAAAGATAGAAAATTACTCGTCTACTTACAGTCGATATGAAGCAATTGTCATCATCTTCTTTGTTTGTAGGTTTGTACACGTCATAAACATCAAAGAATGTCTCATCTATGGAACCGAGTAGGTCAATTCCAGGCTTCAATTCTACCTCAGGTTGGTCAGTCTCTGCTTCTGCTGAAACAAAAGCTATATATTTCCCTTGTGGAGCTACATTATGAGTGTAGGAGCAGCAAAACAGGTACCTGCAACACTGTATCAATAAGGAGAAGCAAAAAATAAAAGGAATAGTTTGTTGAGAACTAGTGTCATAAGAAATGTGGGGCCTACATGTCTGATTTACGCCCAAGTTGTTTCTGAGGAAGGATAACCTGAGCCGAGTGAGAATCACTGGTGTTTGGAATTGGATGGCTCATTATGGATATAGCACGAGCGACCCTTCCAACCTTTTGAACCTGCGATAAACAAAAATTAGAATTCTAACGTTTGAATCCCTGAGAGCTGAGGCGCAGATTGAAAGAGACAACAGTTAAGTATATGGCTTGAGGATTGCTCACACATTACCTTGTCAGGCATATAAGAAGGATCACATACAACTTTCTTGCACTTTGCAGTTTCTCCTTCAGATGTCACTCCAATGGCTTTTCCATTTTCATCGAACTCTACCTGTAAACCCATCACCACATAATTTATGCGCTTCAAGGTAGAGAAGTACTCCAAGGGGAATAAATCCGCAGGAAAAGTAATGAGATAAACTTTTAAATTCTCAAGTATGACCAAAGTTTTGGTATCTAGCATCTGACGAAACAAGATCCTGCAGTAACATCTGACGAAACATGATCCTGCTTGAAAAGAAAGTGTAACGTACTAAAATTCCCATCATTTTACCTTGCATTCTGGCTTGTTTAGCATGTAGGTACCACCATAAACTGCACTAAGACGAGCAAATGCCTGAAAATCATGAATCACATAAGCTGGGGAAAGGAAGGCAAGAACAAATTATCTCTCAGACTGACATGTTATGAGAAAAACCAACCTGGGGTAGTTCTCCCAATCCATACAATGGATATATGTATGGAGACCCACCTTCAAAACGAGCCAAAGATTCTGCATAAAGCTTTTCAAAATGAAAGGCCATAATGTTAGTTTATCGGAGGCGACAATGGAAAACTTGAGGTTTATGCTAAAAACCATAAACAGGATGAATTTTACCTTCATTCGCTTTACGAAATCCAATCCAGGCTCATCTAAGTAGCTATCATCTCTATGGAGTGCCACAGCATGGCTGATGAAGTCAACCGTATTGTCTTCTAGCCCGTATTTCCTACATCAAAACCACAATTGTCGTATCAGAAAAGCTCGATCTGTTGACATTTTAGGACAAGTTATCATTGGCATGTTGAGCTTCAGCTGGACACAAAAAAGACGTTCAGGTGTAACATACTGGATAAGGTCCCGCGCTGTCACTTTTGTAAGATCCAGACCTTCATGAGATTTTGGATCATTGTCTTCGTAATCTTGTACATAGATGAATAACTTTCGAGCACGGCGTTTTTCAAACAATCCCATTAATGGGGATTTCAGTGCTTCCACATCAGTAGCTGGTACTTTGTGAATCTGATCTTAAAATAACAATTATGTCTATTAATTTTATTATGGATCTAATAGGTCACAATAGGCCTCAAAGTATCCAAAATACCAAGAAATCGAATTACCTTTGATTTGTTGTACACAAAGCTACCATCAACTGCCTTAAAGTTGAGATACTTTGTAACGTTAGTGTGTATGAGAACTCGAACCAAAGCACCATTAGCCATCATGAACTACGTACCACGAACAACAACAATGAATTTCATCTCAATAACATAGAGAACTGAACAGATGGATGACATGATACCGAAACATGACTCTCAAGAAATTAAAGATTCATTCAAAAGATAAAGGCAAACATGATTTTTGACAATCTTTGAAGATTAAGGACCTATACACCTTAACGAGCTTTCACATATAACTCTGATATACAGTCAGGAATCTAAATTCGAGAAGTACCTTAGGTATCATATCAACATTGTACTCTTTGCTTGATCCTAAACTTTCTGGTGGCTTGTCATCTCCTCTGAATCTCTTCCAAAGCTATAAACAAAAAAAAAAAGATAAATGCTATATATGTGCCTTAGGAAAAATGTGATGTGCATGGAAAAATTGACTACATGTACCTGATTGAGACTAAGCGAGCTCGACGCTCCTCCATAGTAGTCATTCCTATCCATATGCAGTACCTAATCCAAAAAGATCACCAAAAAGGTGAAATACAAGGATGTTATTAGTCGGTCGCAACCAATCGTAATAATAACCACAACATAAAGACAGAAGGATGCAATTAGTGCTCGGAATACATACTTGATCTCATCAGAAAAATGTTCATTATTATAAGATCGATTACATACAAAAAAGAGATAGTAGGAAAAACATGTGGATTTTCGATAAACAACTCTAAGGAGATACATTTCATGTAGATATGTAAAAGAAACAATGTTTTATACCTTGTGTCCGTCGACAGAGAGAAGACCACTGAGAATACATTCCTTCAAACCTGTTCCAAGAACTATTACGTCGTATTCTTCATTCATGATCGATTTCTGAGTTGCAGAGGCAAATCTAGAGAGAGAAAATAGAGGAAGTAAAAGAAGAAAATGAAGAGAGGAAACGAGTGGATTTTGCTTAACGTCATGAAGAGCAAGTCTCTAGCGGGAGTTTGCATCACGAAATTATCGTTCGATTTTCTGGTAAACAAAGACCCGCAAATTTGGGATTAGACTCGTGTCTTAAACGGAATTTTTTCAGGATTTTTTTCACTCGCATTTGAGCTGGACTTCACTGACTCATCTGACTCGTTGCACTCATCTGACTAGTCATTAAGGAATTGACTAGTCTGACAGTTGCACCTTGAACCTGTAGGGAGCTAGGAATTCTATGCATGCGTAGCTAAGCTAAAAAAAAATTATTTGAGGGAGCCAAATTAATACCCCTTCGGTCACACAAAAATTGAAATTTTTTCATTTTTATTTTTTTGCCTTCAAATAAGTAGTATGTTTCATTTGTACTAATATTTAATCCGTGTTACGTACAGGGTATGAAGAAAATTAATCCATATTTGGTAAGGCGGGACTTTGTCATACACCCGTCCCAGACGAGGTCTCAATTAACAACTGTAGTTACAATGAAAACATCAATTGTTATTCAGTAAATTAACAGTTGGAACCAAATCACCAATTACGTATTGTTTAAAGTGTTGAGATTAAGAAATCCTCTTAAAGAAAATATTTTTGAAAAATTCTACCAACCTTTAAAATTAGTGAGTAGTTCATGACATTGTCAACATAGTACTATTGGTAGTTAAATGAAAAATCATACTCGCTATATAACTGTATCGATATCTGATATTAGAGACACTAAAAAACACGATATTAATATAAAATAGATTTCCAGCTCTAAATAGTGCAAAGCATATGAGGTGCTTCCCGTCGAAGATGATGTAATCAAGGAAATGCACTGATATATCTTTCTTCAGAAATCATATATTTGTGTTAAGAATCAATCGGCCAACTCAAATGGTCCTCCAGACTCCAACTCCCTGTAGTTAAATAAAAAATCACACTCACTATATAGTTGTATCAATATTTGATTTTAGAGACACTAAAAAAATGATATTAATATAAAATATAAAATATATTGCGAACTCTAAATAGTACAAAGCATATGAAGTGCTTCCCGTCGAAGATAATGTAATCTAGGAAATGCTTGATATTTATTTCTTCATAAATCATATACTTGTATTAAGAATCAAGCGAAAACCTCAACAACTCCTCCAGGCTCCAACTTATTGTAGTTAAATGAAAAATTCACTCACTATATAGTAATTAATATCAATATTTGATATTAGATACAATAAAATAAATAAATAACATTAATATAAAATATATTGCAAGCTCTAAATAGTGCAAAGCATAAGAAGTGATTTTCGTCGAAGATGATGTAATCAAGGAAATACACTTATATATATATATTTCTTCAGAATCATCTACTTGTGTTTAAAATCAAGCGGCCAACTCAACTGCTCCTCCAGGCTTCAACTCCCTGTAGTTAAATGAAAACCTACACTCACTATATAGTTGTTCAATATTTGATATTGGAGACACTAAAAAAAATGACGCTAGTTTAAAATAGATTGCAATCTCTAAACAACGCGAAGCATATGAAGTGCTTCCTGTTGAAGATGATGAAATCAAGGAAATATCACTGATATATCTTTCTTCACAAATCATATACTTGCGCTAAGAATCAAGCAGAAAACTCAAATGCTCCGCCAGGCTCCAACTCTCTGTAGTTTAACGCAAAATGACACTCACTATATAGTTAATTATATCAATATTCGATATTAAAGACATTAAAATAAATAAATGATAATAATATAAAATAGATTGCTAGCTCTAAATAATGCGAAGCATATGAAGTGCTTCCCGTCAAAGATAATATAATCAAGGAAATGCACTGATATATCTTTCTTCATAAATCATATACTTATGTTAAGAATCAAGCGAGGAACTCAATTGCTCCTACAGGCACCAACTCCCTGTAGTTAAATGAAAAATCATACTCACCATATAGTTGTATCAATATTTGATAATAAAGACACTAAAAAAAATGATATTAATATAAAATAGATTGCGAACTCTAAATAGTGCAAAGCATATGAAGTGTTTCCCGTCGAAGATGATGTAATCAAGAAAATGCACTGATATATCTTTCTTTCGAAATCATATACGTGCGTTAAGAATCAAGAGACCAACTTAAATGCTCTTTCAGACTCCAACTCCTTATAGTTAAATGAAAAGTCATAATTACTATATAGTTGTACCAATATCTGATATTAGAGACGCTAAAAAAATGCGATATCAATACAAATAGATTGCCAACTCTATATAGTACAAATCATATGAAGTGTTCCCCTTCAAAGAAGATGCAATCAAGGAAATGCACTAATGTATCGTTCTTCAGATTTCAAACATGTTTTTTAACTTTTAGTGTGGAAACTTTCTTAAGATGAGATGAGATGGGATGGGATGAATTTCTAATTTTTAGTTTAGACTTATATGAGATAGGATGCACAATTCACTGGAGTAGCTAGGGTCCTATTTTGCGGAAAATAGTTGGACGATGGTTTTACTATTATCAATATTCAATATTTCAATGGGTTTTATACATTCATAAGTTAACATCACTTACACTATCCAGAAACATATAACGTACAATACTTGGTCAAAATCTTATAAAAAGTGGATTGAACAAATTCAACATTCAACACGTCAGATTGAATCAGCTACTATCCACTATGGTGATTCAAGTTTTATGCCCAACCATTGATAGACACATTCATGCGTTTAATTCGTTCTTAAGTTATCTATTGTTAGAACTCAATTATGTACTTATATTATGTTTTTATTGTGTTTATAAGTATTTTTGAAGAATAAATAATCGTGGAAAAATCGCCTCAAAAAGGGTTAAAGGCACCCTATTGTTGGATAAGGGAACCCACGAGAATTGTTAAAGGCACTCATGGCCATTTCAAATTCATTTTTGGCGGAAAACACTCTTTTAAAACTGCATGAATTCTGCATGATTTCTGAGCAAGGATTTTCTGGGAAATCTCGATAGTTTTATGACATGATCATTCCCTTTCCTTATTAGAAAGAGTTTATACAAGTTTGGTAACTCGAAAATCTCTCGAAGAGGTTATTTTGCGTAAAAAAGGAAAGGTGATTATCTCGGCAGTTTGATTTGAATTGAAAGTGATAAAAATATTATGTAAGATAGTATCTTGGATACGACAACATCAAATATATTATCTCCAATCTTTGACAAGGAAACAAAGCCAAAAATAAGTGGCGTCGGATGTTGCAGAGAACAAAAATAAATTCCGAGATATTCTTTCATTAAAAGAATTATTGTATGAAGATTTGAGAGCTTTTAGATGTGCTATTATAAATAGAGGAGTCGAGGAATGAGCCCTTTTCCCCGCCCCCACCGGGTGGGGGGGGGGGGGGGGCGGGCATAGGTAGAGAGGAAGAAATCAAAAAAACAGAAAAATCTATTCATGATCGTGATTAAGAAGATGAAGAAATCGTTGCTAAAAGGTTGAAGCTTCCGTGGCTAAAAAGTTGAAAATTCTGTTGCTAAAGCTTTTAACTTTGCAATATTTATTTTCACTTTGCAACGTTTATCTTAAGTGAAACACTTTTCCCTCTGTAACAGTGAGTCTGTAACGCTTATAAACATTGTGAATTTCCTGTTTTTCATTATTTTCACTCTTTTTTATCATTTGTAAACACTTTGAGCCATCAACCATTACTTTGAGCAAGTGATTAATATGAGGAGCTAAACCCCTTTGCTGAGGCGACGGAGGAAGCCATTGTTCCAAGAAAAGTGGTATATTTCTATTTTAATTAATTTTGGCAATTTCTTTTATGATTATTTGCTTTGATTAAAAATTGATTTAAGGATTTTTATTAAACAATTGTGATTTCTTTTGATTGAGCATGCTTATCCTAGGGTTTTTGATGTTCAATACTTTCGATTTACGATTGTTGCTTTGAAAATCTACTTTTGCAACATATTAGAATCACTTTAAACGTAAGGAATTGCATGAATATTGATTAGATTGAATCATTTTAATTGGTCAATGGTGAAATCCATAACCTCAATATTTGTGAATATTACTTTCATCTTTTGTGTATATTTTCTAGTTTAAAAATTAGTTTATTAAATCTAAAATCAATCTTCACAAGTTCGATAGTTTGAAACCCATTCTTACCACATCAGTTTTTGGCGCCGCTGCCGGGGACTTGTTTTTAGATTTGTTTTTAGTTTTTTTTTTAGGTTAGTTAGTTTAGTTAGATTTTTATTTTTATTTTTATTTGTTTTATTTTTTGATTTTGGGTATTTTTCTTTGTATTGGTTTTGGATCAAAAAGAAATTGGAGACAAAGATTATATTGATTGATTAAAGACTTGGAGTCAAAGATAAATCAAAAATAACGGAAAAAGAAGAAAAGATTTTTTTATTATTATTTTTAGTTAATTATTTTTTAAATTTTTTTTAGGGTTTTTATTTTTTCTTTTTAAAAAATTGTATTTGGAAATTCTTATTACTTTTGTAATTATTTTAGGTATTTTTCTGTTTTTTCTTATTTTTGGAGTTTGGTCTTTAGACTTTACTTTGGGACATTTTTGGACATTATTTTTATTTTTAAACCATACGGAAGGGTAATTAAATATAAACTGCACTGAGAAGGACGACAATTACGATACTCTGCCCCTCGAGTTCGTACACTGACATAGGAGTCGGTGGCCTGAGTCGACTTCAATGGTTCATCGTCCGTCTGGAACTGGAGATAAGACTCTAACCACCCACGAATCCCCTGTCTGTGGGTTTTCTGTATTCCTTCGTAAAGCATATATGTTGAGGACTTGGATACGGAATTTACTTTTCTAGTAAAGGGTAAGGACTGGCCATATAAGATAAGGACTAGGATTTCATCACCGTTTCCTTCTTGCACGCCTTAGGAACACGTTAAGAAAGAGACCTATAGGGTAACGAGCTTATTGGAAAGTCATCCAAAAAGACTGTATTGGTTACTTTGTTAGCCTAACTCAAAGTGCAAGAAGATTATTTTAAGTAGATTCGAGCCGCCTGTAACCCAAGGAAACGTTGCCAAAGAGGTAGGGTTATCAAAGCTCCTTAGAGATTATCCTGTTTCTATTTGATAAACACGTAATTCATATATTTTTACCACTTAATCTATATTTGTTAGTGCTTGAATTTGTATTAATAATATATTTTTATTGTTTTATTAGATGGTTCGTATAAATCCAAAGTTATAAGCTAATTACAGCTAAATACGTCTAAATGGACAAAATGTGATTTGATCCTGGGTCCGGTGCAATAAGAAGAGGCGTACATGGTGGTCTGTACGACAGACAAGATGGTGTGGGGACGTGACATAGTTAATAGAAAGATTTGGTGGCTTTGTTTCTTGTTTTGTTTGAGACTTTGGAAGAGTGTGGCTCGGGTAATGAATAGGGAAATGAGATAAAGAAGACCTAGTAGTAGGTTGAGTTAATAAGTGAAGAGAGAATACCTAGGCTATGGTGAGAGAAAGATAAGAGTAGGCTTGAAAGTGATTGGAGGTGTAGGCTTTAACTGAAGCATGACATGAGAGAGAACCATACGGTGTGGAGAAGGTAGAAGGGCTTACTTATGTTGGCAGGCGTCAGGAAGAGTGGGCACGTGAAGGAGAGACTTTTTGGGAGTGTACGGTGGATGGAAAAAAAGTTGGCTATGATTAGAGGACTAGGCGTAGCTAGGTTGATTGCAAGAAGGGAAAAAATGACTGTTGGGTGAGAGTTGGCTAGGCTGTTGAGCGAGTACAATACGTGAAGAAAGGAAATAAGTTTGGGTCTTGATTGGACGGAGACAAAAACAATGATAGAAAGTAGAAGGCCCATGTGATTTGAAAGTATAAAAGAAAGACAATAGAACAACGGTGCGAGATGCTTTTCTCTAGGTTTTCTTCTTGGGTTTGACGGAGAGGGGATAAAAGGGTTGGTGGTAGTGTGCGGATGTGGTGAGGGTTTGTACGGCAAAGAGGAAGCTAGGTGGTAGGGGAAGAAGAGCTAGGAAGAAGAAAGACATAGTAGCTAGACCTAGGGGAGAACACGTGAAAATGGGAGGTCTGACAAGTTGATTGATTGGAGAAGGTTGTGGATAGGGTGAAGAGAGGTACGGATTGATTGTGACAGAGAGAGGGGATGATAGGGTAGGTGGTTGTGATCTTCTGATGGTGTTGGGGGTTTGTGCGGCTGTGAAGGAGTCAGTTTCTGATGGATTTTTAGGCTGATAACATAGAGGCGCAACAGTAGAAGTTGCCGTGAAGGCAAGAACATGAAGGAAGAAAAATGCCAATCTCGGTTTAATCTTTTCCCTCTCTACTTTGTTAATTATTTTTATGGGTTTTAAGAAACCCACCCCTATGTTTTGCTAGATTTTGTGACTAGGGTCTTGGGTAGAAACCAATTTTGATTATGGAAAATTTATAAATAAATTGTTTAAATGTTTAGTAATTTATCTTCATTGTTAGCTTGATTAATTATTGCATAAATAGTATATTTGATCATATATGCTTCCCGTTTGATACGTCGTTCTTGGATTAGATTCTTAGACGGTGTGTGCAATCAAATAGATATTTGATTCATTGAAATTATATATTGGTTAGATAGTTCTACTGATTGTTTATACTTTTGAATTGATATGCCATGCTTAACAACATTAGATGGGATATATTTTTCGATTGATAAGCAATTCTTTAGAAATGTCAACTTGGAAGCAAAGAAAATTACAGTGGTGAAACAATAATTTTGGAGATTAGATGTGAGTTCTATATATCAAATTGACAAAAACCGAAAACCTTAGTGCCCTCTTTTCTTGATCACATTGTATATTTTAGCTAGTTTATTTTATTATTTTTTCGTTCATTAGAATTTCTAAGAATCCAAAAATATTATTTTTTCAGATTAGTTTATTAAGAGTATTGATTGCAGTATTGTCCCCGCTCCCTGTGGATTCGGCCCGTACTTGTCGTTGTCTGTATTGTAGACACCGTGCGATTACGGTTATTATATATATGGCAAATTTAAAATCCCAGCAATTTTTGGCGCCGCTGCCGGGGAGCGGTTCTGGAATATTGTAATTAATATTTTTGATTTTCTAATCATATTTTAGGTTTTTATTTTATTTATTTTTATTTTTGTATATATTTTTATTTTTATTTTAAGATTTTTAGTTTTATTTGACTTGTTTTGTGTTTTAGTATTTCTTTTCAGGTACTTTTCCGAGGATGATTAATCTTTTCCGAGGATAATTGTGAACCTGTCATTTGTATATATTGTATTTTGGGTTGATCCCCAAACTTCAGGTTATTAGCGTTTGGGGATTCTATTCATACATATCCAGTAGGTAGATTTTTATTTTCTTGTTTTTTTTGTAGGATTTTTGTTTATTTTTTTTTAGTGTTCTTTGTTATTACTATCGTTTGATGTGTGTTACAGAGAATAATGCTTTTCTTGCGTCAATCAGGTGAAACGTTCCAATCCCTTCTCTTTAATTTATATTTGTTTCTCTTATTTATATTTATTGCATACCATTCTAGGTTGCACGGTTTTAAACATTGAGGACAATGTTAAATTTAGGTTTGGGGGTAGAGTTTCCGAAAATTGATGCCAATAAAGAAACTCCGAAATTTAGAAACTTGTGAATTATTCAGAATGACACTAACCATTATAGGTAGATGGATACATAGCTCTTATCTATAGGAATTGGTGTATCCAGCTAAATGGTCTATTCATATCTGAATGCACTCAGGTGTTAGAAATAACATGATAATCATTGAACAAGCATATCTCAGAATCATCATAATCATATCACTTTCTATTTTTATTTTTTGCAATTTTATGTTTCTCTAAGTGATTTGGTGGGGCCCTAGTATTGCCATAAATTCGTAGCTCGGATGTATTAGTATTTTAATTTTGTTAAAAAAAAATATTGAAAAAAAATATTGAAAAAAAATGTTGAAATTTTTTTTGACACTTTGATAGCAATATGTGTGTGTTTTCCCTGTCTCTGTCGCCTAAGCAAGTGTGGGACACAGGATCCATGGGAACTATCATGTATTATGCTGAAAAGGAACATGCGCTTAGATTCAAAAAATCAAATCATGTAGTCATGAAAAGAAAAAAAATGAAAAAAAATAAATATAAATAATAATAAAAATAGGAGCATCCGAGCCGAACTTTATACTAATATTTTGGAAAACACCGTTCACCTTAGTCAACATATGCACCATTCATCATTTCTGTATCCATCTTCTAATCTATCCATGTGTTTGAATTTGATTGATTTCGAGCAATGTGAATTATCCTGTTTTGGATGTTCAAAGATTATTTGAGTAGAGTTGCATTCTTCTATGAATTTTAGTACGCTGAGTGCAAACTCGTGTACAACAATTGGATTCATAGAGGATAAAGATTCTTATAGTCAAAGAATTTAGTATGCCAACTAAATAGCTTTTTTAGTGTCTATCCTCAATCGTTCACAGGTAGCTAAAATTTGGAGTACATGTTTTGTGGGTAAACCTCTTGTAAAGCCTCACGAGACAAAACTCGTCCGCTAAGGCCACTTAGGGGTTTAAAGGCTTATTACATATGCTAAATGTAGTCGCGATTCCTGCGAAAGTGAGTTA
>JAJJMC010029624.1:11767101-11800265 GCA_023531435.1 Papaver californicum | reverse complement strand
ATTTTTATTGTTTTATTAGATGGTTCGTATAAATCCAAAGTTATAAGTTAATTACAGCTAAATGCGGATAAATGGACAAAATGTGTTTTGATCCTGGGTCCGGTGCAATAAGAAGAGGCGTACATGGTGGTCTGTACGGAAGACAAGATGGTGTGGGGACGTGACATAGTTAATAGAAAGATTTGGTGGCTTTGTTTCTTGTTTTGTTTGAGACTTTGGAAGAGTGTGGATCGGGTAATGAATAGGGAAATGAGATAAAGAAGACCTAGTAGTAAGTTGAGTTAATAATTGAAGAGAGAATACCTAGGCTATGGTGAGAGAAAGATAAGAGTAGGCTTAAAAGTGATTGGAGGTGTAGGCTTTAACTGAAGCATGTCATGAGAGAGAACCATACGGTGTGGAGAAGGTAGAAGGGCGTACTTATGTTGGCAGGTGTCAGGAAGAGTGGGCACGTGAAGGAGAGACTTCTTGGGAGTGTACGGTGGATGGAAATAAAGTTGGTTATGATTAGAGGACTAGGCGTAGCTAGGTTGATTGCAAGAAGGGAAAAAATGATTGTTGGGTGAGAGTTGGATAGGCCGTTGAGCGAGTACAACACGTGAAGAAAGGAAATAAGTTTGGGTCTTGATTCGACGGAGAAAAAAAATGATAGAAAATACAAGGCCCATGTGATTTGAAAGTATAAAAGAAAGACAATAGAACAACGGTGCGAGATGCTTTTCTCTAGGTTTTCTTCTTGGGTTTGACGGAGAGGGGGATAGAAGGGTTGGTGGTAGTGTACGGATGTGGTGAGGTTTGTACGGGGAAGAGGAAGCTAGGTGGTAGGGGAAGATGAGATAGGAAGAAGAAAGACATAGTAGCTAGACCTAGGGGAGAACACGTGAAAATGGGAGGTATGACAAGTTGATTGATTGGAGAAGGTTGTGGATAGGGTGAAGAGAGGTACAGATTGATTGTGACAGAGAGAGGGGATGATAGGGTAGGTGGTTGTGAGCTTCTGATGGTGTTGGGGGTTTGTGCGGCTGTGAAGGAGTCAGTTTCTGATGGATTTTTAGGCTGATAACATAGAGGCGCAACAGTAGAAATTGCCGTGAAGGCAAGAACATGAAGGAAGAAAATGCCAATCTCGGTTTAATCTTTTCCCTCTCTACTTTGTTAATAATTTTTATGGGTTTTAAGAAACCCACCCCTATGTTTTGCTAGATTTTGTGACTAGGGTTTTGGGTGATCCCAATTTCTATTCGTATATATACCCGTCTTATGAACATGAAAATGAGAAAATTTGAGTTTTTTGTCTTGGAGGGATGTCCTAAAGCATGTGCGATCTAGTCGTTATAATGAACCTATTATGCCTCTAGAAGAATCATTGAAGCAGTTGCGATCTAGTGCTCATCATGAACCTATTATGCCTCTAGAAGAATCACTTAAGAAGTTATCTGAGATGACATATAGGTTTGATTTAAGTATGAGAGGAACAAATAATAGTCCAACTCTTTCTTTAGAAGAATCACACGAGCATTTGTGATCTAGTACTCCTTATGATCCATTCGTTTTTCTAGAAGAATCCCTAAAGGAGTTTACTGAGAATATAAAAAGGTTCGGATTAAGGTGGGGGGGGGGGGGACAAATAGTAGTCCAACTCCTTCTCTAGACGAATCCCTCAAGCAGTTGACTGAGAATACAAATAGATTTGAATTAAGTGTGAATGAAAGTCTTGCAAAGAATAATATTTTCTCAAAATGATCTTAATTTCCAATATAGTGCTACCCTTGATAATTGTTCACCTAGTCAAGAGAACGAGGATAGAATTGGTAACACTAGTTATTTAGACGAGGTTCAAATATCTTCATATTATTATGATGAAGAGGATAATATTGGTGAAGAACTTGAAATATACAGGAAGAGTGATCAGGAAATTGTCACTCCAATTGTGCTTCATGATGATAGTGTTATTTCTGGTTCAAATCCAAATAATTTTAATGATTATTCACCTATTAAAAAAGAAGAGGATTTGACTAGAGATACCACTTTTTTAGATGATGTAATATTTTCTTGTTTTGAAGCCGATAATGGTTTAGAGGAACGAGTTTGTCTTGAAACTAGTAATTTAGAGTCTAACGATTCGAAGACAATAGTCTCTGACGAAGATGATAGAATCTTAGAGAATTTTAATGTGATAAAGGATGATTTGATTCAGGTTCATAAAATAGTTTCCCTAGTGGATTTGGTTGTCCTAGACACCCAACCTTTTCAGGTCCCAGAGGCTCAAATACCAGTGATCTTAGGTCGTCCCTTTTTAGCTACATACAATGTCGTCATCAATTATGGAAATAGAATACTTAATTTTTCTTTTGGTAACATAACTATTGAACTGAATCTATTTATTATGAGTAGACAACCTTCTTGTGAGATATATGATTTAGAAGAACTGAACATAACTAGTACTTCAGTTCATAAATTTTTGCCAAACACTTTTTTAGAAGATCCATTAGAGAAATGACTAGCCAACTTTGGCTTTGATGTTGACGATGTCAGTGTTATTAATGAGGTGAATACTTTGTTAGATTTTGCACCTTTGATGAAAACTTATAATATATGGAAAGCTAAGTTTGAACTTCTACCAGTTTATAAGTCTACCTTATTTCCTTCTATAGAGGAAGCTGACTGTAGTTCTGACCTTAAGGACCCAAGAATCTAACCAACAATTTATAATCCATCTGAGAGTAATGTCCACCCTAAGTTTGGGGATACCGATGATTCTGGTGATTTTGAAGTATCCCTTCTTAAAGTCCCTCACTTGGGGCTTCACATATGCACCTCTACCATTTTTCAAGATCATCTTCAAACTAGATTCTCTGAGCATGTTGATGTCCAAAAGGAAGTTTAGTTGTTAGAAACCCATCCTCTGGTCGATGTGGTTTACCTAGGAAATAATACCAAGATTGACTTTGTTTTCCCACTAAAATATTTTCTTCCATATATGGGAGCGTTTGAATTTCAAATGTGTCAGTTATTAAGCTTTGAGACTAAGCCTAATTACTTTAGGAAATTAGAATCAACACATTTGCTTAAGAATGAACACCATTTTCATAGTAGTCAACTGTGTGGGTCAAATATGATTAACTTTGGGGATCCATAATTATTCAGGTTATTATTATGTGCTTTAAATTTATTATTTGAGTTTTTCCAGACTCTACAACCTGATCCTCCAGATCCTGCATATGAAGAAATTCATCCTAAAAAGATTTATCTAGACCCTTTCATAGAGCCCGAACCTGAACCTCAAATAGATGTAGTTGTCTTAAACAAGATACTAGATAGGGATAAGGTTTTACTATGTTTGTTCACTTTCTGGGCCTGCTGCAATTTTCTTCTATTTTAGATAATATTATTTTATTCGGATGACCCACAGATGTTCCGACTATTGCTATATGATGTTATGAGGTGACTAGTTCTTTCCAAAGTCTGGTTGAAGACTTTAAACTTAGCACTTCTTGGGAGGTAACCCATGCTCATGCGACACGGTAATATCTTTCCTTAACTCCTTTCCTTCGATTGGTAATTGTTTCTCCTTGATCATGCTTTTAATAATTCATCTTTAAAACATTGAGGAAAATGTTAGATTTAAGTTTGGGGGTAAGGGAGAAACTTTTAGTGAAATATGAAACTCCAAAGTCTAGAAACTTGTGAACAATTCAGGATGACACTAACCATTCTAGGTAGATGGAAACTTAGATTTTTTTCTATATGAATTGGTGTGCGCAGCTAAATGGTCTATTCATAAAAGGATGCCTAGCTCAGGTGTTAGAATTAACATGATAGTTGTCACCATATCTTGGAGTCTATCCCGACCATATCACCTTCTGTTTTTATTTTTGCAAGTTTTTGTGTTTCTCTAAGTGATTTGGTGGGGCACCAGTATCGAATTGTTATCACCGTCAGGATAAAGTAGAATGTTTGAGATCAAGCCTCATTAATTTATTATTTAGACCATTATTTAAAAAACAACAACGAGTATTGACACTTTGATAGCAATATGTGTGTGTTCTTCTTGTCTCTGTCACCTAAGCAAGCCTGGAATGCAGGATCCATGAGAACTATCATGTAAGATGCTGATAAGGAGCATGCACTTGGATTCATTTGATCCAATCATGTTGTCAGTACATTTAAAAATAATAAATAATTGTTTTATTTTTAATAGATCGACCGCTGGGACTCTTGTATATACCAGCTGAGTCGATATTAGTATAAGGAGTAAGACCAGTGGGAGCATATCTCAATCCATTAGGATTTATCCTGGCACTGACCTTCATACAGATATGGAAAACACCTTTCACCTTAGTCAACACACGCAAACTTCAGTTTGTCAATATCCATCTTCTAAATCTTTTCATGTGATTGAACTTTGATAGATTCTGAGTATCGTGGTTGAACGACTATCTACGTAGAGATTTATTTTCTTATATATGAATTTTAGTATGCTTGAGTGCAAACTCGTTTACAAAAATTGGACTCATAAAGGGTAATGATTCGCATAGCCGAAAAATTTAGTATTCCAACTAAATAGCTTGTTTGGTGTTTACCCTCAATCATTCAAAGGTAGATATGGTTTGGAGTAAAGGTTTTGTGGGTATATCTCTTGTAAACCCTCACGAGACTATAACTCGGCCGATAGGGACACCTATGGGTGTAAATCAATCTGTTCCCAATTACTCCAATTGTAGATTTTTAAGACAAAAAAAGGGGTTACTTCACACTTGTTGATTGGTTGAAAAAGGTTCAACATGTCCATTTTTAGATACAGAAATTGAGTTGCTCATTGCAATTGTTCCATGAGAGACCCATTCATTCAATTAAGTCAATAAACATCTCTGCAAATAACCCACGACGCCAATTGAACCACCAAAGACCCCATAATCTTCCCAATTGTCCAACTCTCTTAACAATTCGTACTCATGATAGCAGCAGTACCCAATTTGTTCTTCTCCGATTTCCATCCAAAAATAACAATCCAAGGACCCATGACATCATTCAAGTCAACAATTTCAGTTCACCAATAAACTCATCCTTTCACTGTCGTGTTTTATTTAAACTCAAGAATCAATCTCCAAATACAATCTCCACAAAATTGAGTTTAAATTAGTGAACACTTAAAACCCACTATTCCTTTTCAATCTCTATCTTCTCGTGTGGTTCTCAAAGCTCTTAGTAACAGACCTCATCAGTTCTTGTTATTAACCTCTTCACTGTTTTCTTGTTCTTCATATCTTCTTCTTGGCAAAAACTTTATTGAACTCACGGCTAACACCAACCTTGTTTCTTCCCTGATTTTTATTGATATCTTTTTGCAGCAATTTGTTTCTTCCCTGATATCTTTTCGTTGGCCATCAGTTCTCGACATTACCCTCACATTTCATAAATATTTTCTTACCAATTATTGTTTTAATCTTTTTGTCAATTAAAAGCAAAACAACCCTTTATGGAACCCTTTTTTCCCAAACAATAGAATTTGGGGACCTTTTAACTATTCCCCGAGACACTTCTGATGTTGGACCTTGAATTAAATCTAGAGCAACTTCAACTGTTGTACCCAGACAGAGGTCTCCTTATACTTTAACCAACTTCAGTTTGTAAGGCCTTGTAGATGAGAAGATGGTATGAACAACTTGTAGTGAAGCATGAATGGATGACAAATATTTGCCAGATCCATAAATCAATGATTTCAACGATTCCTGAGATGGTGATTTCTCGCCAGGAAGTACGTCTGCAGATGTCATAGATCCCCCAGAGTCGTAAATTGACATTTTCCTCTCATATGATAGAATTCTTATCCTTGAAGTTTGGGGGTAGGAAATCAACAAAAACATGCAAAAAGCTCCGCAAATGTTGTAAGTGCGCTTCGTTTAACCATTCATCGATGCGAAGAATAATGGGTGCAAAAATTCTTGAATCCAAAACTGGAACATATTTAGGTCTTTTGTTTCCAGTTTGAATAAAAACGACCAGCGAGAGGACAATTCTGGCTAATTACGAAGGTCCTCCTTTCTTGGAGCTATGTATTCACCTTCACTTTCATTCAGTTTTCCATAAATAACACACTGCCACTGACCTGAGCCAATTAAAATCTTACAATGCATATTCGTATATGCTCCACAGTTCTGGCATCGATGTGGATCACATTGTACTACTTGAGGAACTGAGGAGATATCCCTTCCCAGAGAAAATGATGCTCCAAATCCCAAACTTGACACATTGTCTTGCCTTATATGTTTTAAAACCTACGAAGCAGGGAAATAATTTCATGCAAATAAAGGCAGTGACAAACTACAATATCCTTCAACATCCAACAAAAAAGAAGAAAAACAACTAAGAATACGTAAGAAGTTCAAAGGCATACCACACATACACAACAGGTATATCCAAAATATCACTAAAAACTTATGTAGACAAGAAGAAACCAAAGCAAAAGTTTTAGTTGAACACCAAAGTAATAGTTTACTATCACCCAGATTTAGGTTGAGTCAAAATGTAGTTCTCAGTAGATACAATAAAGCAATTGAATTGTGGCTAAAGATTAAAATGACAGATGTCTAACGAAATATAAATATTCATGTAAGCATACACTGGAATAAGGAACTCAACATCCTACTTAGAGCCGAAAACAAATTATCAACTTCCAAGGAGTGAGTGCATCAAAATCAAATAACTCACTTTTGGCAAGGAGTGAAGCCAACTAAACCTAAATGCCACCCCAGTTTGATTTTTTCTTATAACGAAATTCACAGTAGATCTAGTACTGATCTATGTTGGCAAATAGTAGCCTAAGCAAAATTATGTTTACCAATGGGCATTCCGCCAATTAGAAAATATGATCACCCTTTTTCCAACGATACCTGTAACAACAAAAAGCAAGGGTTTTTCTTTTTATAAGTCAAACTGTTAATTCATGGATTTGGTCAACTAAAAGTGCTACAATCTGATTGCAATAACGAAATAAAAAAACTTATGGATGTTTAATTAAGATGCTTACTTTTTGCATATGCGAAGATAATGAGAACTGAGCATCTCCCAACTGTAGTAGACGATGCTCAATACACTGCCAGGCTCACAACCACTACACAATAGAAAAATGGTTTAACTCCCAAAATTATGGTATCAACTAAATAAAAATATATTAAAATACTTTATTGCAAACCAAAAGAATCAGTAAAACGGGTAGAAAATTAGAATAACGTAGTGTACCAAAATCCATACTTCCATAGTATTTGACATAGTTACATAAAAGATACGCTCCTTTAAATCACCTTGGTGGGCTACCACCTGCAAATAAAGATAAAGAGACTGTAAGGTGCCATTTTGTTGTAAAATAAACTTAAAGAAGAAGGGTGGTGTTACTTACCAAGTGCCAATAAGTTGCTTATGTGAACATATGCATATCCAAGCTTTAATTTTGCATAAGCTTGGGACTTTAGTTTTTATGATAGAAGCAAATAAATGCACCTTGGAATATTTCTAAAGTAAAAGAGTACGAAGGAATGTACATTTTTTTTAGGTCCCCGTTGTAAAGTGTGCCGAAGAGGATTGCTTTCCAGGACTTTACTGCTCAGGTTTCCTCTATAACCCGTTGCTTTCCGATGGACAGACAATGATTATGTCTTCCTACTGGCACAACTATCAAGTAATAGTTTCTGTTGAGGTGTTGATGTTACCATCAATATAGTTTTCATTTTCTGCTCTACTCAAAGCTTGTTCCCTTATTTCATGTAATTAACAAATATATTCATATTTTCTAAGAGGTGAGAGAGTATCTTGGGTTACTCCTAATTCAAGTGCTTCGTGGAATATTCTTGCCTTGGATGGAGACAATATTCTCTCTGGTACGTCAAATACTAATCATGTTTATCCTCTTAAATAAATCAAACAGACATTAGATAAATGATTTTTCCTCCTTATTTTATTTCTCTTAGTGTCTAGTAGTCCAGTAGAGCCTCCTAAAACAAAGTATGTGTACTCTACTGGGAGGAAAGAATGAAATTGGCTAGATATTCTAAGTCATGTTTCAAAATACTCTATGCAGGTTAGCGACATCCTTTTGTATATTTCTATTCATGTTTTTGCATTGAATGGAAGGGTTGTGTATATTTCTAAAATCTGAAATACAAAATACTGAGAGAAAACATATGTGGTTGTTACCTCATCCTGTTGAGGTTTCTCCAAGGGTGAAAGCCAAGATCCATCACTACCTCATTTTCATAGACAATCAATCATATCTAAGAGTATTTTTTTTTGGTATTCTCATACATAAATATTTCCGAAAATATTGATAAAAATTCTTAATTCATTCGTTTCCAAAACTGAGAGAACCTTTGTTAATCAAAAGGAGAATGAAATCAAAATTTTGGAAAATAAATTCAAAATCATCTAAAATTAAACCACAAAAAATTCTTATAACGAACAATAACATTTAGTAAAAAATAACAACCCTAATATCTAAATTAAGAGGATAACAAATAAACTAATTTAGAAGTATTGAAAAATCAAAGCTGAAAATTAACCCCAAATGCATGGGTAATCACTGGAATCGATTGAATCTTTAAACAAAAACAATTTCCCTTCATCCAGTCAAGGGATAAAAAAGACAAAATCAATGTTGTTACAGTTTTCCTCGCATCATCATATACTGAACTACTCATCCTTCCCGTCAATCAAGCAGCAACGACCCTAAAATAATCTTAATTTGGTTGAGAAGTTTGTGCAATGGATGAACATATGTGAGAAGGGATTTTGATTATGAAAGGGATTAGGGTTTGATAATGGAGTTTCATTAGTAACAATAGAAACGGTTTCACATTGATTATGAAAGGGATTAGGAATTGCAGGTGCATGACCAAGAGAAATGGTGCAAATCTTGTATTGTTTTTCAATTTCTTGATTGCCACAAAACTGGATATCTCAAATGAAGATGGTTCAATTGTCATTTCGAATGACTCTAATTCAGAAGTCATTGCAAATAGTTTCTCCGCCTGGTTGAGATAAACTGCAAATCCTCACCAATTTCATATGCTTCTGTTCTCTGGTCCCATTCGATGTCATTAACATGCACCGAACCATTCATATTCATCAACTTATTATTAGACTCACCAATATAAAAGACGAAAAAAATCGCAAAGTTACTTATTATTAAACCACAACATAATTACAACCACCACCAATCATCACATACGTACACTCACCAACACCACATGGGATCAAGAATAAAATTTCCAAATTTCAAAACCTTAAGTACTTAAATCAATGTTCAAACATCTTATTAATATGTAAATTGAAAGTAAGAAGCATACATATCAAGCTATAATCCACTGGCACTCCAACATCGAATCTAAGACCCACCCATACTGAATCAACCCCCGATTATACATCTTATCTAGCAATACCAGAACAATGATCCCTATACAAAAAATATATAATTCTAGTATAATTTATTTATAAAGGATGATTTCATTTAAAAAAATACGTTTTCCCTCTTACTCAACATTGTTGAGTAATTAAATAGTTGAATTAAAGAGAAATGGATTCGTTAACAAGGTATTATAAGATAAATCCTTAAAAAATTAACTTTATTTTGGTTGAAACATGTACCTGTTTTATTTGAGATTTTCTAATTGTTTGTGGTTTATAAAACAATGGGTTTCTTTATTTCTCCATTTCTCTGATCTCCGACCATCGTCTCTGATTTTATGGGCAAATTTGTTTTTACCCAACTTATCCATCATAATACTCGTCTTCTCTACCCGAATAGATGAATAACAAATATGTTTGTTTTTTGTTTTTGTTTTTTTTATGGGTTTGTTTTTTTTTTCTGTATTTTTCTTCAATAACTGAAGAGAAGAGGAAATTGAAGTTGAATCGCTAGTGACTCAACGGCTCACTCGTAATTCAATTTGTCTTCTCTGCACATAATTCTAACTTCTATATTCCATTTTCTGTTTGTCAAATTTCCTTAATTCAAGATTATATAGAGTTCAAATCTCTCAATTGAGATATATTATTTGTGTTTACTAATTGAAATTGAAGTATGAAATGTTTTAATTCAATCCTCGATTATACATCTTATCTAGCAATACCAGTACAATGATCCCTATACAAAAAATATTTAATTCTAGTATAACTTATTTGTAAAGGATGACTTGATTTTAAAAAATTAGTTTTAGAGAAAATTAAAAAAAAAAAAAACAATGATTGAGTAATTGTAAAATATACCTCATGATATGAATACTAAACTTGCGTAAAGTGAAATTGATACATAAATCAAAATGAGCATTGACAAAGAGACATGTGATTTGTCATTCTAGAACATGAGTGTCGACGTATTGAAGTCTGACCCTTTGATCTTGCCTCCAGGTTTTACCTTTACCTTCAATCTCAAGACTATTTGCTGACAAAGTAGGGAGACCAATAAACAAATGTAACACCCGCAATTTTTGCATGACGCTTACTCATGGACGCGTCATGGCCTGGGTTGAAGCTTCATCCTAAGCTTATAAAGCTTGTCCATATATGCATTGGGGTGTGGATTCCTTGACCTTGAATTATAGCGTTAAGGCCCTATTATGCGTGATACGTATTCGAGGAGCATCATAGTGCTAAGGCACTACTATGCCGTGATGCATGATCCAATGCATCATTAAGCCGAAGTTGCTTAAGTTAGAGCATCATAGTGCTAAGGCACTATTATGCCGTGATGCATAACCCAATGCATCACCGAGCCAATGACGCTATTCGATAAATGCATCATAGTGCTAAGGAACTATTATGCCGTGTTGCATTATCCAATGCATCACCGAGCCAAGAATGCTCGGCTTTGGCAAGAAATCTTCATTTTCGGCCTTGCATTCGATGGATGGCCCTTACCATTCTAATATTTATTTGTAGAAATGCAAATAAACATATATAGGTAGGGAGCTTTGCTTGAATGTGCATGAGCGGTAATGCACATATAATATGCGATGTAACTTATACGATGGAGCATACTTGATGCTCATCAACGTGTTTAACTGTAGCTTACCCGAGAATGCTTTGGCTTTGGAAAGAAATCTTCATTTGCGGCCTTGCAGTCGATGGATGACCCCTAACTTTCTAATTTTTGTTTGTAGAAATGCGAATACAACATATATAGGGAGGGAGCTTTGTTGGAATATGCATGAGCGGTAATGCACATGTAGATATTTGAAGTAGCCTATACGTTGGAGCATACTTGATGCATAAGCATCAATATGCTGGTATCTTAGCCGATGAAGCTTGAATTATACGAAAGCATCTTTCGATCGTGTTACGTACTTGATAATGCACATTTGCATAATAAATAACGATAGTTATGCACAAGCTAGTGCATACCTTGCGAAAGCCCTTTGGCCTACACGGACTAGGCTTTGCTTGGCCTTTGGCCTTGCGATGAAGTTGGAATCGAAGTTGGCTTTGCCTTAATAGGCTTAAGTTGCTTGTCCCTTTCGAATTGACCCTATGATGAACTACGGTCATGCTTGATCCCATCAAGGTACAGGTTGGGTACGTAGGCAGCCGCAATGCAATGCATTAAGGTGCAGCACCTTGTCGTTCATATCATCTAATTTGGGAGATGATTGCGATATTTTGGTAACTCATATTCATCTGGCTCCTATGGTTATTGCCACACTTGATGAGGTAGTTGTAATTCCATTTGATGGATTGTTCATACTTACTTGGAACCGTCGCGGCATGGAATGGCATATGTCTGGATGTTGCACTCTTGGCAAGAACAAGATAAGTGCAGGCTCCAACGCATGGTCGAAGTAAAATTGATGAAGCGAAAGCTTAGGCTTGAAATAGCCTAGATGTTGGTCCAAGGCATGAGTTAGGCCTGGACAATAAAGCGAAATTATGTGATACTTGCCAAAGGCATCCCCATTAGCTTGTATAGCCTTCAATCCTTGGTATAATGGGGGTAAGTTGGAATGGTATGCTAGTCAAAGGCATTCACCATGGGCTTTAATGGCCTTGCACCCTTTGTAGCACAAGGGTGTGTTGGAACGATATGGAGACTACGGTTTGAGTACCATGCTTGCAAAGCATGTTTGGAAAGGCAAATATGCCTGGAACGGTATAAACGTAGCTTGAATGATGTGGGAACTATGTTTGGAGTATAATTCTTACAAGGTAGGCTTGGAAAGAAAAAATTTACCTGCACTTTCCAGCGAGAAGTTAGGCTTTAAGGTACGGTGACTCTCTTTTAAATCACGCATCGGGGAGTTGTGGCCTGCCCAGCGCAATACGCCGGAGGCGGAAATTTTCCGGTCTGTGACAAATGGTATCAGAACAAGTTCCGAGAAAACACTAGGACTGTGAGTTTTGGACTCATCAGTGAGCAATTTGTATTATGAATACAAAATTTTCCTTCAAAGAAAATAGAAAAGTTGGAAGAGTATGCCAACTGTTGTGCGAAATTAGAGTGGATAAATAAGGCCAAGTGCCTATACAAAAGAAATTGTAACTTGCTAGTTACTCTGCTAAGATTTGGACAAGTTTAATTTTGTTCTTTGAGTTTGCCAGAAAACCCGTTTGGAACGGTGGCTGGTATCCGAATACCCTTGGCACTGGGACTGGTCACCCCCTCACCCGTGCGACACGGTTTGTGATGTCAGGTCGGCTAGCACCCACTTACGAGTGGAAGATCGTCTGGGACGATGGCTTGCATCCGACTGCACTGGCATTAGAGTTTGGTCCTCACAGTACTACGCTAAAAACTATTCATAAACTCGCGATGAACCTTTTCAACCTATGTGAATTTTGGGGACTCTTAAGTGTATGGTATGGGACGTCCACTTAAGATCTCGTGTTGAGTAAATTCTTTTGCATTCTTGAGAATGTGGTATGGGACGCATGTTTAGGGATCCAATTTGAATTTTCTCTGTAAAGTTATAAAAACCTTTGTTGATCCTAGAGCATGCGGAATGGGACGCATATTCCGAAGGTTCTAATTTGTCCTCACTAACAAACATTGGACCCTTGTAAGATTTCTGTGCATCATGGAATGGGACATATGCATAAAAAACCTTAATCGATGAAGCTTGTCCACAATAGTTTTTGAGTTAAATTTCGGGGACGAAATTCTTTGAAGGTGGTAAGAATGTAACACCCGCAATTTTCGCATGACGCTTACTCATGGATGCATCATGGCCTGGGTTGAAGCTTCATCCTAAGCTTATAAAGCTTACCCAGATATGCATTTGGGTGTGGATGCCTTGAACTTGAATTATAGTGTTAAGGCCCTATTACGCGTGATGCGTATTCGAGGAGTATCATAGTGCTAAGGCACTACTATGCCGTGATGCATGATCCAATGCATCACTAAGCCGAAGTTGCATAAGTTGGAGCATCATAGTACTAAGGCACTATTATGACGTGATGCATGACCCAATGCATCACTGAGATAATGTCGTTATTCGATAAATGCATCATAGTGCTAAGGCACTATTATGCCGTGTTGCATTATCCAATGCATCACCGAGCCAAGAATGCTCGGCTTTGGCAAGAAATCTTCATTTTCGGCCTTGCATTCGATGGGTGGCCCTTACCATTCTTATTTGTAGAAATGCAAACAAAACATATATAGGGAGGGAGCTTTGCTTGAATGTGCATGACCGGTAATGCACATATAAATGCGATGTAGCTTATACGATGGAGCATACTTGATGCTCATCAACGTGTTTAACTGTAGCTTACCCGAGAATGCTTCGCTTGGCTTTGGCAAGAAATCTTCATTTACGGCCTTGCAGTCGATGGACCCCTACCTTTCTAATTTTTGTTAATGCGAATACAACATATATAGGGAGGGAGCTTTGTTGGAATATGCATGAGCGGTAATGCACATGTAGATATGCGAAGTAGCCTATACGTTGGAGCATACTTGATGCATAAGCATCAATATGCTGGTAGCTTAGCCGATGAAGCTTGAATTATGCGAAAGCATCTTTCGATCGTGTTACGTACTTGATAATGCATATTTGCATAATAAATAACGATAGTTATGCACAAGCTAGTGCATACCTTGCGAAATCCCTTTGGCCTACACGGACTAGGCTTTGCTTGGCCTTTGGCCTTGCGATGAAGTTGGAATCGAAGTTGGCTTTGCCTTAATAGGCTTAAGTTGCTTGTCCCTTTCGAATTGACCCTATAATGAACTACGGTCATGCTTGATCCCATCAAGGTACATGTTGGGTACGTAGGCAGCCGCAATGCAATGCATTGAGGTGCAGCACCTTGTCGCTCATATCATCTAATTTGGGAGATGATTGAGACATTATGGTAACTCATATTCATCTGGCTCGGCAATGCTAAGCAAGAGATGGTTGTTGCCACACTTGATGAGGTAGTTGTAATTCCATTTGTTCATACTTCCTTGGAACCGTCGGGGCATGGAATGGCATGTGTCTGGATGTTGCATTCTTGGCAAGAACAAGATAAGTGCAGGCTCCAGCGCATGGTCGAAGTAAAATTGATGAAGCGAAAGATTAGGATTGAAATAGCCTAAATGTTGGTCCAAGGCATGAGTTAGGACTGGACAATAAAGCGAAATTATGTGATACTTGCCAAAGGCATCCCCATTAGATTGTATAGCCTTCAACCCTTGGTATAATGGGGGTAAGTTGGAATGGTATGCTAGTCAAAGGCATTCACCATGGGCTTTAATGGCCTTGCACCCTTTGTAGGACAAGGGTGTGTTGGAACGATATGGAGACTACGGTTTGAGTACCATGCTTGCAAAGCATGTTTGGAAAGACAAATATGCCTGGAACGGTATAAACGTAGCTTGAATAATGTGGGAATTACGTTTCGAGTATAATTCTTACAAGGTAGGCTTGGAAAGCAAAAATTTACCTGTACTTTCCAGCGAGAAGTTAGGCTTTAAGGTCTGGTGACTCTCTTTTAAATCATGTATCGGGGAGTTGTGGCCTTCCCAGCGTAACGCGCCGGAGGCGGAAATTTTCCGGTTCGTGACAACAAAGATCAGCAACTAGATAGAAACTATGATAATTAGATTGATGATTAATTTAGATATCATACTTCCAATAATCTCTAGTATCAGAGTTGCCCTCCCCTCCAAAGCATCTAACATAATATTACCAAGTGGTGAGATTCATGTATATGATAATATATAATCACAATGAAAAAGAGGAAGGTAAAGAAGCAGCAGAAATATGATCAAAATCAATAATACCAAATGATAAGATCAATGGTAAACACCGCAGGTAAGTAAACCACGTATTCAAAGTAAAAAAAAAAAAGATGCATACCCAGTCGAAGCCTAAATTTAGTCTTCTCATATATCAATTTCAAAGTTGTCCCATAAGTAATCTGCAAAATTTCCCATTAAGATCCAAATTGAAAACATCAAAAACAAAATAGAAAAATGTATTCAAAAATTATACCTCAACACATTAGAGTTGAAGAAAAAGAAGGTAAAGAAGCAATAGAAATGTGATCAAAATCAATAATACCAATGAAAAAAATATAGCTAAACAAAACAAACCAATAGCCATATGAAAAGGATTGTATTGAACCAAGTAATTGCCTAGAATGGTATATTAGATCTAAAGAGATTAGGTTTAATTGATTCTCAGTATATTATTGTTTTTGTTGTTGAAGTTCCTCCTCCGGTAAGGGTTCTTTCGTCAGATGATGAAGAAGAAGGTATATGTTTTCTTTTCAGATTTGGTTGTGATGAAGAAGCCACGATTTGGTGTAATAAAATTTTCTGATAGAATTATGAGTTTTGTTTTTTCTTCTGGTTTAACTTTTCTGCTTAAGAAAAACTAAAGATATTTTTTTATTAATTTTATTAAGGAAAAAAAGATTACTCAAATACAAGTAAATTGTATTTTTAGCCTTAGATAAATACAGTATATTTTCAAAATTTATGTACATATTTCAAATAATGTTAAGAGATATGCTTAAAAAAAAGAAAAAAAAAATCATTAATTTTATTGAAAAATAAATTCACATAAATACAGGCAAATCGTCCTTTTTAATTGTGAATAAATACGGTAGTTTTTAAAAATTTATTTACATATTCCATAAAAAAAGTCAAACATGCTATTTTTAAAAACCACGCGCAGTCGATGCTCCTAGTTTATCCAAAAATTCAGCAGTGTGAGATTTTATAAAATTGTGTAAACCCGGTGTAAATATACGAAATAAATTTTCAGTCGTCCAAACCCAAATATCGACCATCCAACGGATAGACAATGAAAACTATGAGAGTCGTTCGTAGGATAGGAAACAATAACACACCCAATCCGCACCACAGACTACCCCATCAATGCACCATATAACACAAAATTCCATCCAACAGACACGAATAATTTCGCTCTAAACCAATGAGAGGGCGCGGTTACGCTCACCAACCAATGGGGAGGAGGGTAAGCTCCACTAGTGCTAGTTTTATTTTGGAGTGAGGGATGGTATTGAGTATTAAGGTTGTTGATATGTTTTTTTCTTTCCAAACAAATTCTTACTCATAAAATAGTGCTGTCAAAATTTTCTCAAAAATATATAAGAATTTGATAGTCATGTTTATACTTGTTGCATTGGTAATTTAAAAAGATTTCTAACGACATAACATTTACGAATATTCATCTTTTATTTTATAAGATTGTAGATGATGACAATGGCTAGAATTGTAAATTGCCCTCTACAAAGCAACAAGAACGTATGTGTGCATATTTATGCGCATATACTTAATATAGAATGTTGTGCTCTTTATTTATATTCCGCAAGCGAATTGAGAGCACATGTTCTATCTAAATATTCTAAATTGGCCTTGTAGCATATTCAATACTCGTAATATTTATGCCATTTCGAACTGGTCTCAAGTCGCATAAATTCCACGACTGAATTCCTTGAACTTGCATCGAATGAGCATTGATGTTCTAGCAATATCTATTGAACTCGGTAATAGCTAATGCTTAAACCCTGAAATACGTTATAGTTCAACGCTTCATTCGCAATAACGTATTTAAGCATAAGCCACAAATAATACGCCACTCTCTCTGGTGCGTCACAGTCGAGAAACAATATCATAAAAGATGCATTGAACCTCTCATTTAGGCTAACCCCATCCTTTTCTCATATTAACTCCAAGATAACACTAGTCATCCAGTTTAGCATCGCATTGGCACTAGTTAGCCACAATAGCGCTAAAAGCGCTAACTTTCCTGGCGCTAAACCCTATCACCTGAGAGGGGCTAACTAATCTAAAATGGTCTTATCTAGTACATTTTAGCTTAATAAGGCCTTATCCCACGTATGGTCAACTTGGCACCTCAACCATAGCACCAAAGTGTTAACCCTAATTTTAGCAACAAAAGTGAAGCTCTTGTGGCTAACGCCCATGCACTAACGCCTTGGCTAGCGCCCTTGCTCCAATGTCCTTGGATAGCGCCCTTGGAAAACACCCTTGTGGCTAACCCCCTTGCGCTAGGGTCGTTGTGGCCAACGCCTTTGCTGTTTTCTCTAGCGGCCTTGTGGTCAACGCCCTTGATGCTTGCTCAAAGAGCCCTCTATGACATTTGGCCTCAAATGCCTCTCAAACTTTAAATAAGTCGCATTTAAGCTAATACTTATCCATAAATATGCCATGTTACTTTCAAACAAGTACATGACCAACAAAATTCCCAAACTCGACACTGTTTAGTCTGATTATCAATCCAGTGAGTCACACAACTTTTCTCACTGACTTAGCAGGTCATTTTACTTGACTTGACTTGACTTAATCAAAACCATGGTGGTTTATAACTCCACTATTTCCACGAGATATCAAATACAACATGGAGGCATTCTCATTGGGGTATTGGTCTAGCGGTCTATGGCATCATGGGTGGTGACACAACCCCCACGAACAAGAAGGTAATAAAAAAAGTGGGCGGTTATAGAGCAGTTGAGTGGATGAGGAGTAGTGGTCAGACAGGTCTCCCCTACTTTTTTGGGAACCACCCACTACAATCTCCACAATCATCACTTCTCCACAACTTCCTAACTTCCACGACTTTCGAGAATGTCATTGTGTCCTCTTCAAAACTATAAATAAATGATTCCCATCTATTCAAAACAAGACAGAAACAGACAATAAAAACAATCAGTCTGAAGAAACTAGAATCTATAGAATTAGCGATTCCTCTACGAAGAATCCGTTCTTCTTCAAACACTGCTGATATTTCTCAACCTACTTTGCTTCCCTCCCCTAAGACCTACCCAAATCATTTCCATCTTTGTAATCGAAGCAGGACGTGAACGTTCATTTCTTGGTTTAGGCTCGTCCTGTTCGAGCTTGATTTCTTGAACTCACTTGAAAGTACCACTTTGTAGTACATTTGTTTTTACCTTAAAACAATTAGCAACCACATCGGGAGATCAAGCTCTCGAATATAGAAATGGGTTTACTGATTTTGGATTGTCCATGTAAAGATAGTCTGCTGAAGTGTGTAACTACTCGATAACTTTCAACTGATTATTTGAGTATAAGATACATAACTGATCCGTCTATCAAATGTCATTTCTCACTGTAGCATCAAAGTATGGGGTTTTCATTGATGCACATCCAGTTCACTGTCCGACAGTAGAACTTAACTTTATTCTCATCAGGCATATAAATAATTCTTGTTAGCATGAACTTCTACTCAAGTTTTTATTTCATTATGTATCATTGTGCACCAGTATCTGAAATATATGGGAGATCACTGTTTGAATCTTGTGGATACCTCTGCATATTGAACTTTTGGTGGGTCATGTACGAGTAATATAGACTATTACTTCAATTTTACCTGTTATATCTCTCAATGAGTTCATTATCAAGTTATACTTTCCATGCAGGTGACCACATAGAGTGCAGCCATGGCGGGTGGACTGCAATATCCATCTGTAGTTGACAAGATGCATGGTCAATCTTACCTCTATTCTAATCTTTCCCAATTGCCAGGCCAGGAGCACAGTTTGTCAGAATGTTAACAGTAACACGTCATAATTATATCTTAATTTACATTTATTTAGATCTCTATTTTATATATATTAAAGATTTTTCGCTTTGTAGTTTTTGAAAAATAAAGTTCGATCGGTTAAAATACAAAATTTTACCGTAACATAATCGGAAGCCAACTCCAATTGCTAACCAGGCTATCTCAAGACACATATATACGCAGTACCTGCATCACGGATGTCAAAGCCAGTCTAAGAAGTTAACCTGCCTAGCTAATACTCAACATGCCAAAAAGATTATTATCAGTCACGACTCATGACTCGCAAAAGCACGCAAGAGCTATCCTGGGACACACAAACTAGGAGGGAACATTTATCATTGAGTGGGGACTAGGTCGGACAAAATTTAGAACGATATATTTTATTGATTTGCGATATCAGAACAAAGTCATTTGTAATTGAAGTGCATTAAATTAAATATAGAAAATTGGATGGAATTAATGGTTGTGAAAGAATAAAGAAAGTAGGTTATGTATATAACCGAGACTTGGAGATCTGTAGTTGCCATGTTCCAGCTATCTCCATACAAATAAGCAAAGATATTATTGGATGACAGGGGAAGACTTTTGGTAAGTTAAAATTAAAGGTTTTGATTTTTCATGATATAAAAGATGGAGAGCTGGTTCACGGCAAGCGGGGGAGGAGGTCCGAGCAAGCCGACACCATCGGTAGATTAGGACTTTTCTTTTAGTTTTCATTTTTTGTTTGTAATGGATAGTTAGTTATCTATATTGGGGTTGAAGATGAAACCAATTAAATTGTGTAAATGATTCAGGTATTTTTTTATAAATTATTTTTTTGGATTTAACTGTTTTATTAATTTCTCTACAATTACAGTTTCGTTCTTTAATCGTTTTGAATAGTCTTTGGCTGTTGATTTTTTATAAGCGAATGAAGTTAAACTGTTCTGGTTTACAACCAAGGTTGTAATATTTATTTTAAACGTAGTATATTCTGAGATATGAGATTAGTTTCAATATTGTTTAGAGTTATAATTAAATATTTTTAGAAGATGAATGGGTGATTTGTATATTTAATTTGGTGGAATCTGAAACCCGGGGTTTTTACTATATTATTTAATTTTATTATATTTAATTGATATTTCTTATTTCATCTTTTAATTTGTTTTTAGCACATAATTTGTGTAATAGGTAGATATAATATTATCAATCCATGTGGGATCGAACCGTATTTGCCGCTTCTACTTTGTAGATGTCGTGCGATTGCGACCATAGGTTTTTAGGTCTATCATGGGACTGACACCTAGGGCTGAGAAAAAGACGAGATCGAATGAATTTCATCCCACCGTTAAAAGACGGTCCATTTCTAAGAAGCTCGAATTTAAAAGTGTAACAAGTCGGGCTGAATAACGGATGAGTGGATGCAGATTTGGTATCACCCGTGCCCAATCCATCTAAATGGTAGATTTGATATTTCTACCCATTTCCAGTTCATCACCCTCGGATTTGACATTTGGAGGTGAGCAGATGAGTTGGTTGGATGCTGATCGGTTTGCAGAGTTAAAAAAACAAATGAAAATGGATAAATATTTAACAAAAATAATATAACTTAGTTTTAAATATTAGGTTGTTACAAATATGATTATAAAATAAGAATTTCATGACTAATAAAACATCAAGTTAAACATATAAGAACTTCAAATGGAAATAGAGTGAGATACAAAAACACGAAGTATGAAATTATAATTAGATTCGATAAAAATTTTACTTATTAAATCAAGATTCTAGTTTGATAATATCCCACAAATTCTACTTGAGCTTAATTTGGTATTATCTTCAGAGAAAAAGATGTAAATTTCCTATTACAACAAAATAAATGAAGATTTAATTATACAGGAAAAACATAAAAAAACCCAGAGAGAATAAGAGAGGGAACCGTTGAATTGGGGAAGTGGGTTACAAAGTTGTCTGAAGAGAAAAAACTAAGCCCTAATCAATAGGAAACTCATGTAGCAACTAAAAATTTTCTATAATAACCTTCATATATACATGCATAATACGAACATTACTATTAGGATTGAGTGTCCAATAGATGGGTGATGTTTTATCCGCGTCCAATCAGTAAAAACAATGGGTTTCGAATTTACTCGCGTTCAATCCGCAGAGAGACGGATCGAACGTCCACCCGCTAAAATACAGATTAGGTCGGATTAAATCCGCCCATTTGGGTATTTTTCTCACCCCCGGTAAAAGCTGAGGATGAAATACATAACGAACTGTTACTTTTTCTCAAATAGTCCGTGGGTTATAACCCCAAAGTTGTCTCCATCTATATACAAAAATTCCAAGAAAACAAATTATCCACAAAAATCCCATTTGATTTAATATGTCTAAAATACACTTATGAGTTATATTATGCCGAATAAACCTAACTAATCCTCTCCTCCCCAGGTGAAAACCAAATTCCAGATATAGATTATAAAAAAACATTTTTTTTTACTCTTTCTCTCTGGTTTCACCACCACCAATCAGCAGCTCCACCCCACCACCAGCCAGCGCCACCACCACCAGCAACAACACAACCACCAACTAGCAGCACCACCAGCCAACGCCACCACCATCAGTAGCAACACAACGAACAACCACCACCAACTAGCAGCACCACCAACCACCACCACCAAGAGTACCACCAACAACCACCCCTAATGAGCACCACCAACCACCACCACTAGCAACCAGAACCACCACCACCACCAACGAGCACCTACAACTAGCACCGCTACTAACCACCACCACTAGCAACGACCACCACCACCAATACCCAGTACCAGTCACCATCACCAACCATCACTACCACCAACCAGCAACACCACCACCAATATCACCAGCAACATTGGTTTGAACGATAAAAATTAGGCAGAAAAATGATGAAACCAAATTTGGTTTCAACATAAAATTTACATTTCACCAACACAACCTCAACGAAGAAACCAAATGCACCGAATTGAATAAACTAGGAAAAATTTAGTTGAAACCAAATTTGGTTTCACATAAACGTATTGTTTCACCATTAAACTTTGGTTTCACGATAAAAAGTAAATAAAAATCAGATGAAACCAAATTTGGTTTCAACAAAACTTATTGTTTTCACCAACACAAAAATTGGTTTCAACGTTGTTTAGTTTTTGTAAAATTTGATGAAACATGATTTGGTTTCATCATTTTTCTGACATTTCACCAACACAAAAATTGGTTTCAACGCTGTTCAGTTTTTGTAAAATTTGATGAAACTAAATTTGTTTTCATCTTTTTTATGACATTTCACCAACACAAAAATTGGTTTCAACGTTGTTTAGTTTTTGTAAAATTTAATCAAACCAAATTTGGTTTTATCATTTTTCTGACATTTCACCAACACAAAAATTGGTTTCAGCGTTGTTTTAGTTTTTGTAAAATTTGATGAAACCAAATTTTATTTCATCATTTTTATGACATTTCACCAACACAAAACCCTAATTTCGACAATGATGATGTATCATTATTTTTTGATGATGATTTTCAACGATGATGATCTGGAGGTGTTGGTGATGTTTGTAGAGGATAGAAGGAGGTGGAGGAGGTGTTGTGGTGGCGAATCTGAACATGTAGTGGTGGGGGAGTAAGATAAGGAGGAGGAGGCGATGGGGGAGGAGGAGGTATTGCAGATGTAAAATCTGGACACAGAAAGAGAAGAAGGTGCTGGTGGTGTTGGTGGAGGAGACGCAGGTGCTGTTAGTGGCAGATATGGGTGGCGGAGCTACTGTTGGTGAATATAAAAATAAAATAGAAAGAGAAGGAGGTGGTGGTGGAGGAGACGGAGATGATATTGCTGCCGATCTATCTTTTCTAACTGGTTTGGTGGCGGCGGAGCGAGTGTTGCTATCGGTGGCGGAAGAAAAAAGAAAAAAGAAGAAGAACTTGATGGTTAAAAGGAAAGGATAAAAGTGGTAAACCTATCCTTTGAAAACCCTAGATTCTCCAAACAAAGAATTAAAACCTAATAAACCTATTATTGATGTTGGCATGAAATGGAAGAGTTCTAAACCAACGAACAAGAAATTGTCTCCAGAAGAGCAAGGGGAAGCAGAAAATAGAGCCCTAGCTTTGGCTTTAGCAAGCGGGAAAGAAGCCACAGTGATGGAATTTTATTCACCAAAGTGTAGACTTCGCAATTCTTTGCTTGACTTCGTCATGGAAATTGAGTCAAGGAATTCTGATTGGCTTAATATTGTAATGGCGGATGCAGAGAATGAGAAATGGCTTCCTGAGGTAAGACGGCCACTCTTATTCCCCTGCTAGTTATGAAATCATTTTTTTTGAATTTGAACTGTATAGGTCAGATGATTTACTATTTCTGTAAATTGGGGAAAAAATGAAGAAGATTAAGCAATGAAGTGATAGTTAAAGAATTTTAGGTTAATAGCATTTTAGGAAAGACAATATTGACAGCTCCTTAAGAGCTTCGGCCTTAGGGACTTTGGGTTTTGCATGAAGGGACTTGACAGAATGGATTGTATGCAGCAGTGTTCATATTATAGTTACAGCTTGCAAATATTTATAATGAAGAAACATAAACCAATGTTTGAGGGCAGAGTTCTTAAATAAGGCGGTCTGCTTCCAAGTGGCAAGGTGCATCCTGAAGGTGTAGCCTCAAATAAAGGAGCAATACTTGTTTCTGTAATATAGTAGCCATCTAAGCAAGATGTTGAGTTAACTGATCTAAACTTCTTTTAGTAGTTGGAGATGTTAGAAACTGACAAAATGTTGAATTAGAACCTTATGCCTTATTATGCTCTGGGTAGAAAAGATTAACTTATGTAACAGATCATGACGCGTGAGTCTTGAGGTGCCAATCTACCGCGCTGTTGCCTCAAAATGGTAGCTTCAATGCACTTCATGATACCTTGCCCTAGACTTTTCAGGGAAAACTAGCTAATTAGACATCTAAGTTTTACTTGGTTGCTATTGAATCAAGAATGTCAAGTATACAGATGGATGCATATACATTACGAAAGTAGTGCAAAAAGAAGGCAGTGAGGTTAACAACTTCGGATAAGAAGCTGTTTTACGGTGCCTAATAAGTAAGAAGTAGGCCAGTTACGTACTCATCTGTGTCTGATGCAAAAGAAGCTTAATTTGGCATGTTGGAATAGATATCCCTGATCGAACCAGAACTTGTCTAAAGAGTTTGAAAGTAATATGTGTGGGAGCAATATCTTCTGGAAGACCTATTAACTACCAGGCTTTATGGTTAAAAGTTGTGTCCCTCATTTCCTCTAGTCCAGAGTAAACTGTAATTGTCTAAAGGTTGAAGATGTTGTTAAGGTAGTTGTTTAGGTTATAATTTTTGCCTCTATTACTGTTTGACCGTGACGTGCAATAATCTTAGGAACATTATGTGATCAATCGAACTGCTTATTCTTCTAATAGAGAATAGTTATCTTTATCTTTGTGCCTTATGCCTTTTATCTAATTGTATGGCCATGTATTTCTCCTTCACTCGTAATACTCAGATACACAAGTTCTGAATTCAAACCTTTTGTGCACAAGTTAAGCCCTCTATACGCATTTATCATATATTAGAACAGGAAGAGAAAAAAATGCAAATTATGATATCCATATTTTTCTTGCAGCTCCTCCACTATGACGTCAGATACGTTCCTTGCTTTGTGCTTTTGGATAAAGACGGGAGAGCACTAGCAAAGACGGGTGTTCCAACCAGTCGAATGCTATTCCACTAAGCCATAGATTGTTAATTGTTTGCTAGAAACTCTTATTTCCATCCATTTTATTAAAGACTATAGACTATAGTAGAAAAGAAAAAAAGGCAAAAGGAAAAGAATTTGAGCACCGAAAAAGTTCTCATTTATAATCTTTTCTGGACCAATATAGTTAATATCGGTCGTACCGGCCGATAATGTTGGAATTTATTGTGTATCAGTCCTTAACCTTGACGATATATAAAATACCGATGATATATGAATATGCCGATTATATCGGCCGTATTAAACCGATATATTGGCTGTCGTATCGGATGATAATATCGGTAAGGTTACAAATTTATTTATAAACGATTTTTTTGTTTTAATTTTTCTTCCCATACAAAATTCTATGTTTGGAGATGTTAGGTTATCAAGTAAAACTAGTTTAATTGAGTTTATATTATTAATGCCTTCCATTAAAACTTTGAGTAACATAATGCACATTCATCTATAAATACCTATAAATTATAAAATAAAAAGTTAATTGTGTATCGCATATAAAATCCAATATAATCCTTTATCTAGATGTATTACATCTCGTCGATATGATACCGATATACGATATTAACTACTTTGTTCTGGACAAAAATAAGGGTTTGTCTCCCAACATAATTGTTACAGTGCCGATTAGAATTCAGGTTTTTATATTTACCATCTTTACTGGAAGATGTTTGCAATCCAAAAAAAAATCTTTTGCAAAAGGTTGATTTTAGATCAGAAGTAAAGGAAATACTTGACATATGCAAATTATAAGTTTTCTTTTTATATATGAAGATCCTGAGACAGGATAACTTAAAGTCTTAGAACGTCCACAGTGGGACGAGTATACCAAACGATCAAAGAGTAAAAATTTTACTCTTTGGTCCGCCTGAAACCCAACGGTGCATGAGTAAAAAATGATCGGGCGATTGTCTAAGCTAATGCCTGTAGTTTGGCGCATGTCTGGGTATACGTTTGTTGAGATGGGCATACGTCTAAGAAAACGCTTGCGTGCGGTGGATATTTGGTGAACGCTCGATGAGAGGCGTTAACGAAAAACACGCCTGATGATAGACGCACCCCTAGATGCACGCCCCAAAGACAGGCGTTTTCTTAGACGAACGCCTGATGGGGTGATATCTTAACCATACGCCCGGTCCATTGTCTACACGTGCCAGTGTGTCGTGTGCGGAAAAAGACGAGCGCACGTTCAGCCGACCACTTGAAGCATCTGGTGGATCTGTAGACGAACGCTCACTCACCAGGCGGACGGATGCATCAACGCCTGATGGGGCGGACTTCTTCACAAACACAGACGCACTTTTACCTCTTCAGTTCATTTTCTCCTGAACCCTTCTTCACAAACAGACGCACAACCATTCCACCGCCTACATTTGAGCACTTGCTAAACCCATTTCTCCCTCCAAATCAAGCTCAACCTTTTTCAAAAACCCAAAAACTTGGCAGATTTGATACAAGTAGTATTATTTCAAAGCAAGCAAGGTAACAAACTTAAACTTTGATATAAATTGTAATTGATTTCATAGGTTTAGATTATGATTTATTATAATGTTTTGTAAATTAAATTTGTATATATATGTTGTATGATTAAACATATGATTATGAAATAGACATATTAGGTTTTAGAAATTGTAATTTTGGAATTGGGTATATTTTTAGGGTTTGTGGATGTTGTAAATTGGGTATAAAAATTGATGAGAATTTGTTGAATTGAAGTTAGAATTGATTAAGTTGTTGGTTAATTTTTGAGTTGGGTTGTGGTTAATTTTATGATTAATTGACTTGATTGTCTTTCAAATTTGGGAATTAGGAATCTTTATGCTTTATAAAGAATATTTATGGAATTATAGAATTGGGGAATTATGATGATTTTTTGTACAATTGATGATTTGATTAGTAGTGGACTATTTTGTGAATCATGAATTTTGTAATTTAGTTGATTTTTGTATGTTGGTACAGTTGATTATCTAATTAAATAATTACTTTTGTAATGATGAAATTATACTTTTTTTGGATTTATTGATTAATGTAGAGTTTTATATTTGTGCATTGTGAGGATTACTCTTGATTTTGAAACTTGTATGTACTGTTTGCACAGATGTTGAGCAGTGTGACGTCGAGATTCATTGGTCGAAAAAAGAGGAACAAGATGGCTAAAATTGTTGAGGATCCAGAAGTAGACCCTACTACTGAAAAAATGGTCGATGTTCCCGGGTTGGCGAGCTATACTGTTGTGGGAGATACTCAGGGTCACGCCTCGACCAATATTACACATTCAACCGATACAAAATTCAAGTATTTACATCGTGGTTCCCTCAAATCGGTCATTCAGACCTATGCAGGTATTACTAAACACATCCCTAGGGTAAAATATATTAATGAAAAAAGGAAGGATGGGACCGTTTACTTACCATGGATGTAGTAGATTCATCACACGCATTGATTGACTACATTGTTGAGCGTTTTGGGGATACCACGAACACTTTTCACTTCTCTTTTGGTGAGATTGGGTTCACACCCCTTGATTGGGTAATGTTGACAGGATTAAGTATTGGTATTGGTAGTGCTATCCCGTATGACTCGGGGAAGTACTAATTTGAATATGTCCGGGCGCATATTTTTCCTGAAATTAAAGATACCGAGGCTTGTAAAAGAGAACATATTCCCAACCAGTGGGTTTCAAATGCAATTACGGTTGTATTTTTGAGCACATAGTTTGAGCCAGGAACGTTGGTTGCGGCTAACGATGATAGCATACTTGCTGATAGAGTGGCCAGAGCCTTTTGTATGTATGTTTTGGGTCAATTTTTCTTTTCAAATGCAAAAAACTATATTGATGCTAGATGGTTAGCTGCTTTTGAGGATCTAAATGCAGTTTCCAATTATGACTGGGGTAGTGCTGCATTTGTGAAATTGTATTCCGGTCTCGCCGCATCTGGCAGGGGACAAAAGTCATTAGCCAGACCCTTCCAAATATTGGAGGTAAATTTCTTAGTCTTATTTATAATTATTTTAAATGTTTATTTCTTGCTAACTTATTTATTTCGTTGGTTGTCTTCACATTCTAGTTTTGGGGGTACGAATATCTGGGCATGTGTCGACCAAAGAACCCAACGAGTGAAAGTGAATTAGTGTGGCCTAGAAGTTCTCGGTGGAAGGGTACACGAAGGAAGAATATTGATATTGTTCGTTCAAGGACTTTTCTTAATCAGTTGTTTGTAGACGATGTGACCTGGCAATTGTGGGAATCCGCGATCTTAGTCCTAGAAACTGATATTGGACAGAAAGCAATAGAGCTCTCAGAGAAAATGGTTATATTCTCTTGGCTACGCACCGTGAGTTTAAAATTTATTTCCATAAGATTTTTTTTTTATTTTCTTTGAATTTCGGTTAATTGATTGGTTTATTTGTTGATAGTTATTTTCTTTTCACAGAATAACATGTATCTCGGAGAACGGTGTTGGAGGCAATACCATGAAACATGGGGCGTTCCAAGCAACCCGCCATCTCGTATTAGCAACCTTAACAACGACGAAGCTGACGAGATGAGGGAAAACGAATTGGTCCCTCCAAGATAATTAGTCCGTGTTGTTACGTACGATTTGTATATAGAGTATTAGCGACATGTAACTAACTTGCAGAAATATGACACCAAAGTCGATTGGAAGGTTGAAACATACGGTTGTGCTGGTGACCGTATTAAACACAACATCCAAGAACCTGATGAACATGTACCAATTCCGCCTCAACAACAATTGTCGTACGTAAATATACAAAAAACCACGTCTTTTGAGTATATAATGATGTTTGAGAATTTGATTTAATTTTTTTCATAACAGGTCGAAGCTTATGGTTTAGTTCAAGAATATGCTGATTTTATGCAAGAGTTTCGTAAGTTTACGTTAAATGAAACGAAGGAGAGGATGGAGTTTATCATGGTAAAAGATGAAGAAATACGGGGTCTACAAAATCACAACAACAATTTGGAGTCACAGCTTGCCCATTTTCGTCAACAACAACCACCCATTGGGTTTGGCACTTTTCTCAAACTTTGCCACCACAAATGTGGAATACCATGGGTCAGGGATCATCATCAACAATCCAATCAAGTAACTACACATCCAGATCATCTTTGCCTCCATTTATGCCTCCGCGCTCGGTGTACAGGAATCAAGATATGGATAGGTAGTCTTTCATTTGCATTAAATTGTCAGTTGAACATATATATTTTTTCAGTGATATCTTTTGTCAGCTTTGAATTGTCATTTCAAAAGACTTTTCTTACATTTGCGTTGCCTTTTACCTGTTTTGTGTTGTCATCCCCAGAGATATTTTTAATCTTTGCTTTGTCCTTTATATCTATTTTTTATTGTCATTTCAAAAAGAAATTTATTTTTTTCCTTTGTCGTTTTTTCTCTTTGGTCTTGTCTTCTCAACCGACACTTCTTATCTTTGATGCGTCTATTCACCCCACTTGCCTCAACTCAGTTAATTTTTAAAATACCAAGCATGTTTGGTCATATCAAAACTCAAAGACTTATCTTAATATGCCTATAAATTGAACACTCGATTCTCCAAGTATACAAACCAAAACTACAAACATCAACAACCAATGGCATACCATGAGAATAACAATCACTATTATGCTTCTTGTTCTTATATTCCTTCTTCTTCTTCTTCTGGTGATGATGATAACAATAGTTTGTACTCATCAGACGAAGATTTACTTGCATTGAGCCAAAATAACCAAGTAGTCACTGCGGGATTCATCGTTTCAAGTATGAACTGGCCACATACTCGTATCCAAATACCAAGAGAACGTGATGCCGGTGCAAAACTTCTATGTAAAGATTACTTTCATAGAAACCCGACGTTTCCACCTAATATATTTCGTAGAAGATTTAGAATGCGACGAGAATTGTTCAACCGTATATTGGGAGATGTCGTAGCTAAATAATTATTTTGTTAAAAAAAAAGATGCTTGTGGCGTTCTTGGATTAATCCCTCATCAAAAAGTTACTGCAGCAATACGAATGTTAGCTTATGGATGTGCGGCCGATGCAATTTACGGATCGGAGAGACCATTGTTTTGGAAGCAACTCGTAGGTTTTGTAAGACGATTGTGCATTTGTATGAGAAAGAATATTTGCGCACATCAATTGAGCGTGATGTTGAACTGCTTCTTAATGAGAACAAGGAAAGGGGATTTCCAGGGATGCTGGGTAGTTTAGATTGCATGCATTGGAAATGGGATAAATGACCATCGGCAGAATCAGGTGCTTACACCGCGTACAAAGGTAGTGAAAGTATTATGCTGGAGGCAGCGGTGTCATATGATCTCTTGTTTTGGCATGCATTTTTTGGTATGCCTGGTTCTAACAATGATATTAATGTGATGAACCGTTCTTATATTTTTAAAAATCTTATCAACGGGAAAGCACCCTCTGTGAACTTTGTTGTAAACGGACATCAATATGATATGGGGTATTATTTTGGTGATGGAATATACCCAGATATTGCTACTATTGTGATGTCTATTGAACATCCATATTCCTAGAAGAAACAAAAAATTTCAGCAATGCAAGAGGGTTGCCGAAAAGATGTAGAGCGAGGCTTCGGGGTACTACAAAATCAATTCGCCATCGCCAAGCAACCAGCAAGAATGTGGAATCCAGACGTACTAGCATATATCATGAAAACTGTTATCATTTTACATAATATGATAGTGGAGGATGAGCGTTTACCCGGTGATTGGCCACATGAATACCATGCACCGGTAAATATTTTTAGACAAAACACTGCTGAATTTTCAAGAATGAGAGTTGACCGACGTCGACGTGCAGTACATAACAAAGATACCCATATTCGTTTGCGAAATGACTTGATCGAACACTTATGGTCAGATTTTGGTGAGGAATAACAAATTCTAAATCCTGCGGATAGGTTTTGTGGGTAAATCTCTTATAAATCCGCCCGAGACACCACTCGGCCGCTAGGGGAACCTAGGGGTTTAAAGTTTTGCTGCACATGTTAAATGCAGCCGCTATACCTGCGAAGTGAGTTTAGGTCTACTTATTAGCTCATGTATTATCAATATATTTTAATAAATGGCTAAAATGTCCACATTAGATTAGTCCTAAAATGTGATTAGATTAGTTAATTGCTTTTGTAAAACAATTGAACGTAAAATCATTTCATTGAATCGAAAAGGCATACATCCCGTTACATTAAAGGAAATGAAATACAATAAATCATTAGATTACACTTAAACGCTTAAGCATATAGGTTGAAATGGTACAAGGTACTTTCTTCCAAAATGCGATAGTTTCATATTTGTCGAGAGCCATCACCCACTGAAAAAAACAAATCAATTATAAGTTTGTATGTTTGAAAACTCTTTTTAATGAACGACTTATTAATTGACACACTTACTATTGTCACACTAGATTCGGTGGGATGAGCTTCTTTTACAACTTTCATTTCCTGTTTCAAAGCTTCCAATCGTTGAAACAACTTCTTAAACTTTTTCCTAATGACTTTGAACGTCCTACAATTTTGATTTCCATCTAATCCCATAAAAATCTTAAACAAACGCTTCCACCAAGAATTGGATGTCTGATCCATGATGTTTTCAGCAACGACTTCGTTACTTTGGGTAATGTACGCTCTTTTGTACTCGTGCGTTGTGATCGTAACCCACGATCTAACAATGGCAACATCTTCATCATTACTGTATGGAGTTACCATATTTAGTGCTTCAAAGGGTCGGGTTAGAATGAGTTGGAAAATGAAAATGAGAATGAGAATGAGATTGAAAGGGATATGGGAGATTGAGAATGAAAGGGATAGGTGAGAATGAGAATCACCTTGAAAGGGATAGTTTCCTTTTATAGTGTTTACTTACCAACGACTAGTTTTTCAAAAAAAAAAGTCGTTGGGTTAGTCAACCATATTTTACAAATTCAAAATTCGCAATAACTGTTTCGAGGGTTGGCATGATCAAAATTCAAAATTCAAAAGCAATACGACATCTATGTAAAAATGGACAGAGTAGTGAGTATTTTTTGGTAAAGAGTCATCATTATAAATTTAGTGTGGCCATAGCCTCTACAAAGGATCGTCAACCTACTAAGAAAGACAATGACGCCGCCAAGATATCTTATTTTCGCAGGAGTCGCGGTTGCACTTAGCACGTGCAACAAGCCTTTAAACAATTAGGTGTCCCCAACGGATGAGTAATGTCTCGTGAGGGTTTACAAAGAGATATACCCACAAAACCTATAATCAAACCTTCAATGGGTCGTATAACGCTCTGGATGACGATCTAAACATCTTCGGAGAACAATCAACACAAAAGGGTTGTATTTTTCCATCACCCTTAAGATCTCGAAATGAGGTTGGTACCGGAAATCTGAACCTTTCCATCTTCTCCATTCCTCCAGAGATCTGGCAACAACTTCATCATCAGTTTCATTCCTAATTCTTCTTTCATTCACCTTAGCGGTTAAAGTGGAAAATTGTAGTACTGCCCTACCTATTTCCTGAAATCGACAAAAAAGTCCTGCTCTATTCCGGTTATTGGGGTTACCGGTTTCATTACAAAAGTTAGCATGAATATGTTCTAACCATTCCATGCTCATTGAACCATTCATCCGACGTTCATGATCCATTGCTGGATAATATAATACTATGTTTCGACATTGGGATAAATCTTCATCTATGGTAAAATTCTCTGCATTAATACTAAAATTTTCGTAATCCATAATTATGAAAAGGAGAGATAAAAATAATCTTTGTATTAGTGATGTGATTTTAGATAGTGGTAAAAACGGGTTTGTTTCTCGAACTTGTGAAGACTGATTTTAGATTTTAATAAACTAATTTTAAACTAAAAATATACACAAAATATGAAAATAATATTCACAACAAAGTTGAGAGAAAACTGAGGCTAGGTTTCCACTACTTTTCCAATTTTTATAATGATTAAATTCAATAATTATAATCATGCAATTCTAACTTTTAGTTTGATTCTAAAATGTTGCAATAAGTAAATTCTTAAAGTAACAATTGTATAACAAAAGCATGGAATATCTAAACCCTAGGCAAAGCATATACCATCTAACGAAATCACAATTGCTCTATAAAAATTATTAAATCAATTTTTAATTAAGGCAAACAATCATAAAATAATTGTATAAATTAATTAAATAACATTACCACATAATTTTTGGAAAAAGTAGCTTCCACCGTCGCCTCAGAGATGGGGTTCAGCTCCTCATATTTTTCATTTTCTCAGAGTTACAATTCAATGCTCAAAATGTTCACAAATGATAAAAAA
>JAJJMC010029624.1:11746561-11767091 GCA_023531435.1 Papaver californicum | reverse complement strand
GGTATTTGATACTGATTCTCTGTGGATATTCTCTTCACCAAATCATTTCCCGAAAAGATTTCTCTCTCGAGAGAAGAAAAAAATAATCATGATCTGTGATTGAATATTTCTAGTGATTTTCACGTATTTTCTGGTCATGACTTAGTTATGGTAATCATTCTCTGTGATTTTTGACCCAAAAATCACGTGAAAATTATGCTCAGAATCAAATCTGCATTTAAGCCAAAATCTTCCCGCCAAATTAAGTTTTTGAACCGTGAAGAAGGGGTTTCCATATCCAATGTCCGGGTGCCTTTATCAATTTTCGGGTGCCTTTATCAATTTTCCATGCCAATTTTTCCCAAATGTTATTTTTCCATAAATACTTATTATTACATAAAATCACAATATTAGTACAAAATTGAGTTTTAACAAAGAACAAATTAAGAACAAATTAGACACGAAAACGTATCTATCAATTAGGTTATTTGAAATGTGAAAGGTGTGGATTTGAAATGGGAATGAAAGGTATAAATTCATTTATAGGTATATCTGAATACAAACCAAAATATAGTCGTTGATCAACGGTAACAAATCTCAACGGCTACCCGGATAGCGAGATCCAAGCATGCGTAGCCATAGACGCAGCCTAGAAGGAGGCTAGAAACCAGGCAGAGCATCAGACGAACGCTTGAAGTGGGCTTGAAGTGGGTGGACCCTTTGCATTACGCCCACACTTATGCGGATCTCTAGCTTCACGCTCCATTGGGACGTTGATTTGGTTAACGCCTGTCACTGGGCGTGCTCCTACTGTAACGCAACGTTGGGTGAGCGCTTCATCAGGCGTAATTTTGGTTAACGCCCGATTAATGAAACGTAACTCTAGCTGCATGCCTGCCACCAGACGGAGACCTAGCTGCACGCCTAGAACGAGACGGATAACTAGCTGCACGCTTGACTATAACTTCGTTTGGTCCAGTACTTAGACCATTTTTGATCGTGAACAGTGCAGAAACTGGACCAATGAGTATTTATAATTGCCCCACTAATCTTCAGTTTGGATGGACCAAAGACTAAATATAGGTTTGGTTTGTCATTTGGTCCAACAACTGTGGACAGTCGCTCTTAGGAGTAGCATTTTTCTTTACTCTGAATAGTTATCACGGTAAAGAAAAAAAACAGATTTTTGTGCGTTAGGAGGCTGACCCGACAAAAAGCCGTCAGCTATCTCTCCCAGTCACATGGTTTCTCTGTAATTTGAAATGAGAGAGAATGAAGAGAATGTAGACACAGAAAATAGATTCGAAATATGGACACTATTGATGAATGCACGCTTTGCTTTAATTTCTTTTTGTTCTACTTTTCTCTAACTTTGTTCTTATTGTTTCACTGATGACAAGTTTGAGAGTACCAGAAAGAAATAGAGAGATGATTTGATTTTATCGGAAACAATCTTCTGTTACATTGGCAAAGACCGACATGGTCAATGAAATACTGTAATAGGAAGAACAAAATGGTAATAACAGGTCACTACAGAACGTAAGGTCATGAGAGGCAGGTATGACTTGAATCATTTTTGATAGTCCGCAGTCTCCCAAATCTGTCGTTTCATTATTACTTATGATTATGATTAGGATTTTGATTCTTTAGGAAGATTAAGCCGTTGGTCTAGCACAAGCACAACAACACTGTTAGAGTTAGATAATTTTTGAATTTCATGGGCACAGCCAGCTCAGTTCAGGTATCTTAAATGTGGAACAATTAGCTAGGAATAGGATGGAATCATTAACAGGACAGGACAAGCACATTATTTTGTTGGTACTTGCTAGTTGCTAGGGTCTTAACGATCTCTCCCAGAAAAGATAACGAGATTTTATTGATGGTTAACGTCTACAGTATAGTATTTCGAAACAAAATATAATTAGATCTGTCCGTTAACAGTCGTAGGTTTTTGTCTTTCTTTTTAGACTAACGATTATCAGTGGTTGGAGTAATATTCAATTCAATCAGATACTCGGTCGGACATTTCATTCATAACATTTGTCTGAAATGCAGCATGTTGCTCATCATTGAAAACAGTTTAAATTTATCGGTCTGGTCGTTATAATAATGACATTGCTCAATTACCAAATATGATCACGATCTTAAAGGTAGGTGAGACCTGAGCTTGAACGCTTCTGCTCTTTTTATATAAGTAAGATCTGGAGCAAGCCTAAAAGAAATGAATTGGAAGAAACATAAGATAGAAGGAGTGTGTACGGCGTATGTAATATGGGGGATGAATTTGAGATGCTTTTTAAGAATTGATCTTACTCCATGCGCCGTGTAATCCATTACCACCATGACCCAGTGACCAGTGTTTTACGGTATAGATAGGTTGGTAAATTATGATTATTGTAATTCTATTCTGATTCGAGACAGGTATATACAAATCATGATCCGAAGAGAAGAGCAATATTTTGACATAACCCTTTCCAACATGTTGTACTATCACCACCATATTCTAATCTACCGGTGGGTATTCTCTTCTTGGTAGTTGTGACTTTTCTTTTGTCAAGCGCCCAAAACATCTACCATGATTTATTTGCATATTTACGTAGGTATTATGTGAGCACTAATGTGGAAAATAATCTTCTTTTCTACATAAGAAAAACGAAAAAGAAATCATTAGTTCACTTTGAATGTGGTGGACTTGTGGTGTATCAAATGAAATCCAGAACTTAAAACACCCAAACAATATCAAATATGTAGATCATCAAAAGCCTCAACTCTTTTCAAACTTCAAATTATCTCTCATACTCATAATAAAGACATGATCATAAGATACAAGCAAGCATTCTGAAACTAAAACTATGAAAACAGAATAGAAGAGAGAAAAAAAAAAGAACATTTCACATACAAGTTAAAAGGACGAGGATAGAGAGTTAAAGGTCAAGAACTGAAAGCTGCATGTGGGCTTTGATGATAATGATAATTTATAGGTGATTCCTTCATTATTTCTTCAGGGATATCTACAGTAGCTGGAACTGGAACAGAGTGATCAGGAGATGATGTAATGTTGGGTGAAGATGATGATTGTGGTGGTGGTTGTTGTTGTTGTCTTTGTGGTTGTGGATAACTAATTCTTCCATCAATACAAGAAGAACATTTAGTTTCAACCCAACTTTCAAAATCATATTGTCCAATTCCTCTGACTCTTCTACCTGAACACAGTCTTCCAATCATACCAGCTACAAATCCTAATACTGTAATTACAGTTACAACTGCTATTAGTGTACCAATTGATCCATGATTTGAATGACTTGTATTAATATTATTATTATAAACTTGTTGTGATAAACCCAATTGTGGTGGTTGTTGTTGCATCTGCTGCTGCTGCTGCTGCTGCTGTTGTTGCTCTACTGACATTTTACTATAATTAAAGATTCAAAATTTCTACTTCTTCTGTTTTTGAGGTTTTGTTGAAGGAATCTGCAGCTATGTCTGTATTCGATTTTAATTCAGAAATTGATAAAAAAAAGTTGATAGTGATAGAAATTGAGATATGGGTTCTATCAAATTGGGTAAAAAATGCATGATTACTAGCTGAAATCTCTAAGGTTTTGCTTCTTTTGAACACTCTGTAGAGAGAACTTCTTCTCTGTAAAGAAGAGACAGTTGGATTAGGATTCTTGAAGTGTAAAAAGTATGGGAGAGATTATACAAGTGGAACGAACCCTAAAGAAAATAAAAGCAGAGAGAAGTAGCCGTAGTTGTAGTGACCACTGATAGAATAGAGTGAAGGTGAGAAAGTATATTTGATTGCAAAATTCGTTTCATTAGAACAGAAACCTTTCAAGATAATTTTCAGCAAATTCTTTCGCTTTTCTTTTTCTTTTCCTAAAAGCCTTTAAATGAATCGGCGCTGACTAGCCGGTGTGAAAAATAAAATAAAAATAAAAATAATTTGACATGTAGTTTTTACTGCCTTGTATTTTAATATAGGGTTATTTAACTTTTAGTGTCTAATTTTGTAATCAAAGTTGTGTTTGGTATTTATGAAGTTCAAAATTAGAGTTTGGTAATCAGGACCAGAGTTAACCATCTTGACCGTTATCAAAATTAGTTTTAATTTTATTTAATTTGTATTTAATTAACCGCATATATTACTGTTAGCACGTGAACAACACGTGTTACTTAGTTATCATTGTTAAACCTAAAATTTTGTTGCAGATTCACATCCATCATCAATGATATATCTTATAGTTAAGAGCTAGTTTCATATCTGATATCTGAAATTGGGTTATCAAGTTTGATCATCCATATGTCAAGAAATTTCAAACCCTTCACAATTTTGTTGATTATGGTGGTTAATACAATTTCAAACTCTTCAAATTCCATCAACACCATCCTTCGTACTGATTCCAAAGTGAAAAATTCAACTCCCAATCTTTCATCAATCTCAAATTCCAAAAGCCAAAAAAACTTATAATTGATTTTATCTGCAAATCTTCCTACCTGGTTTAGGAATGAAAAATTCACCTTCCCAATCTAAAACATCCTGATAATTCAACTTCTATTGAATTCCTCCACTTAGTTCACCTCTATCATACCTATTTCCAAATAAAAACCATAAAAACCATTTGTTTCGAAGAAAAAAAATTATTTGTTCTTCTATTCTCTTCTTCTCCTCTTATCACCAATTAAAATCCACTGTTTTTTTCCCGTAAAGCTTGCCCTGTTTAGTTCATGATATACAACCTTTCCCCTTTAATCCCTGTCTCTCTTTCTTGGGTGGTCATGAGTTTTGCACGTTTCAAACAGAAAGCATAGTGGTTGGGTTAGTAAATATTTAGAGAGTTTAATTTTAGTTGGTAATTTCTAATATAATTATATTCGGTAACGATCAAGACAGTCAACTATGGTCCGTGGTACCAAACTCTAATTTTAAACTTTCTGGATACCAAACACAACTTTGGTCACAAAGTTGGGTACTAAAAACTAAATAACCCTTTAGTATATATAAAGACACATGCCACATTGCTCAACCAGATACATAAACAGCTTGCAAAAAATAGGTCAGTAAATCTCACAAAAGTATATAACTTACAACATTTTTTTTACTGATTCGACCCCTGACTAGGCCCGAATCAGATATCAATCGTTTGTTTTCTAGTTTCACTTAGATCTGACTTGCTACTTGACTCAGACCTAACCCCTAACTCAGATCTGTTTGAATCAGGTATAGAATTACCCCTTATTTATGAGACCAAACTACTGACTCGCATATTTTTGAGTCAGATCTGACTCAAAAAACAAACACATTGAGTCAGCTTCAGATGAGTCAGGTGATTTCAGTCAGATCCATAAAAATCAAACAAACATGATGTTAGATTGAAAACCAGAAATTAGATAGCTTCATTGTAAGAAATGGATGTACTGCATGATTAGAAAACTAATAATCACTAGTGCTACATTTAGTTTGTCAATTATTTTACTTTTTTTTTTGTACAAATTGCTTTATAGATAGACAGTATGTCTATCCAAAGTTTGACTAGCTAAACTTTTTTTTAACAAACCATACTTCAAATTAAGAGGAATTAAATTGTTCCTCAAGAAAAGTTCATCAACATCTATAGCTGTTAAGTCTTTTAGTGCGAAATTGAAAACATAAAAAGGGAAGTTAACAAAATTAAAACTATTTGGTCATGAAATCCATGCGTGTTTTGCCATCTTGTATGCAGTTCCATTTCCTTGTCTTATGATGTGGATGTTATGGAAGCATTCCAATTCCTTTGTAATAGAGAGAACTTCATTTAGGATAGTTTGACACCGCATTCGACTTTGACCTTCTTGTCTGCTAGAAAATATCTACTACCGTAATATTATCTCATTCTAAATCCAACTTTATAATGTTGTTGTCCTTTGTCCACTTTACTGCTAAGAGCGGAGCATGACTCTCTGCTTCCTATGGTGTGTAGACTAGAAGCTGGTGACACTTTCGAACCTGTGTTTTCACGACAAATTAGACTCAACCCTGCATAAGAAGTAGCATACGTGAAAGATGCGTCATAATTTATCTTGTATATCTTCCTTGCCGGTATGAGCCACCTAATATCATTCTTATGGTCTATCCCCTTTTTCCCTGATTTAGTAACCCGGGCTTCCCTGTTTTGCATAAGAAGATGAGAAAACAAATAAATCTTGTTTGATAAACATAATATTAGTGGTTGGATGTTGTTCCTCATTGTTTAAGACCCTCTTACATCTACCTTCCAAATGTTCTAAGAAATTATAGCGCATACCTCAGCCCACTGGTGGTGATCGTCCTCCCAATCTTCAGGATTTTCGAACCATGACATAAACCACAACCCTATCAACGCATAATCTAGGTTTCGTACTTTAGTATTTAGATCAAACCAAACAACTCTCGCATAATGGCAATTTCTAAGAAGATGTATCAGAGATTCATCTTGTTGGTTGCATAAAGGGCATAAAGAGGTGTCCAAATGAATTCTATAGCTTATAACTAATCTAAAAAGGAGAATATTATAAAATCATTTCGAGACAAAAAGTTTATCTTATGGATGACATTTAAGTTCCATATTTTTTTTAACCACGGTTTGGGTGGGGTTAGGCTGGCTGAGGGTTCATAGCTGTAGAAGTATGAGTAGAGAATTTTTCGTTTTTATTGAGGGACCATTTGATCTTGTCCGAACAATCGAAATCCTATAGATGAGGATGACAATGTTACTCGAGAAAAGTTGAGTAAGGAGATTGGTATTCTAAGACTTGTTTTCAAAATCAATTAACTAGCCTACTAGAGTGAATTGGATTATAGATGCATACGAAGGAGGGGTGAGAGTAGTTTTAAGAGTTGGAACCCAATGGTCGTCCCAGATGTTGGTATCAAAACCATCGCCTATATCCTAGGAAAAAAGATCTTTAATATTGCGTGGACCTTTTTGAATTCCCCCAGATGATAGAACCTTGTTGTTCTTTGGTCCTAGCTTGAGAGGGTGATGATGTTTACAATGCTTGGACCAAATGATGCGAGCCCATAAGGCCTCATGGTCATTTACATGTATCCAAGCTAGTTTTGCTAGTAAAGCCTCGTTTATTTTCTTAAATTTCTTCAGGCCCAAACCTCTTTTATTTTTTGAGGTACAAATGGAATCCCAAGCTTTCAGATAGAGACCTTTATTTTTTTCATTTCTCTTTAGAATATTAGTGATTGAGGTTGGGAAATGAAAGATGGACATCAGGTAGTTTGGGATGGTATTCAGAGTGGAGAAAACAAGATCGAGTGGTGCGACCGGCTGGAGATAAGGATTTTTTCTTCCATCCTTTGAGACAGACTTTGAATTTAACAACGAGAATAGAGAAACTTTGAGCCCTTTGTATACTAAAAAACAAAAGGGCCCTAAGGTACTGATATTTAAGATTGATATTTTTCTTGACTCGCAGGGAGCAAATTAAGGTACAACATAAACTGGGTGAAACTTTTGGACTGTGGAAAACACCAGATTTTTTAAAATTGATAGTCTGGACTGAGGCAAGACTGAAATCCTTAAGGATTTTGATAACATTCCTACTTTCTTTCAGACTATCCTTGGTAAAAATGAGAATATCATCCGCAAAAAGGATATAGGAGATGGGAGGGATTCCTCTGACGACCTTGATACTTGAAATCTTTTTTAAGGCCTATGCGTTTAAGAGTATACGCGATAAGAAATCCATACATATAATGAATATGTTGGGAGAAAGGGATTCTCCTTGCCTAATTCCTATGGATGGCGAAAAGGATTCCCCGAGCGTCCCGTTGAGGAGAACATAAATTGAGTTAGTTGAGAGGCATTGACATATCAGGGCACACCAGTGATCAGAAAACCCCATTTTTTGAAAATTTTGATGATGAAATGCCATTCGATTTTATTAAACGCCTTACTCATATCGATCTTGATTCTTTGAAACCCAATATTCCTTCTTTTTTTCTTTTCATCGAGTGAATGAGTTCATTGGCAATAACTATATTATCCGTAATTTTTCTACCCGACACGAAATCATCTTGGAAAGGGGAAATACAGTGATTTAGAAAAGGTTTGATCATATTAGCTAAGATTTTGGAAATTATCTTGTAGCTTGAGCTGCACAGTCTAATCAGGCGAATATCATTCGGTTCAATGTGATGTTTTTTTTTGGAATAAGAGATAGGTAAGTATGGTTTATCTGCTTTGGAAGAATTTTTTATTCAAAAAAATATTAGGCAAAGAGGCATACGTCTTTTCCTATAATATCCCAGGTTTTGTGGAAAAAACCAGTTGGGAAACTATCCGTCCCAGAGACTTAGAGGTGTGCATTCGGGCAAGAGTTTCCCAGATTTCTTTATCAGTGGGGGTTGCGACAAGGGAAGCATTTAATTCGTCAGAGACCCAAGGTGAGATTAAATTCAGAATATTCTCATGGGTGGTCAGGAGATCCAAATTGATCACACAAGAGGATTGAGCAATGGATTGAAAGTGAGTCTTTAGAGCCACAACAAAGTCATGAAGATTTGTGTGAGTGGCTCCACTCGCGTCCCGCGGTCTCCAGATTTTATTAACACGGCTTGCGGCCAATCTATGGAAAAAAACTGTGTTTTTGTCTCCAAGGTTGATTAAGTTGTCTCTCGATTTTTCTTTTATAAACTCCTCATCAATATTGTACAATTTTGTTAACTCCTTAATGAGTTTTTCCCAAGACTGGTAATCCTTTTGAGAATTATTCTTGGTGTTATGAATCACCTCTAATTGTTGCCTGAGAGATTCAATGTGGGATCCTATACTTTTCCAAATAATTCTTTGTTCCACTTCCTTAGCTCCCTTTTCAATAATTTAAGTTTAGTAAAAACTTTGAAGTCCGGTGAGCCCAGGACAAAGTTCTCCTAGAAAAAATTAATCACATTTAAACAAGAGGAATTTTCGAAAAAAATATTTGAGAATTTGAAGGGGTTTATGCCATAAACAAAGGGTTTAGCCAAACAGATAACAAGGGGATTATGATATGAGTCTACCGGGACCAGGTGGGTGAGGAAAGAGTCCGGAAAAGTTAATTTCCATTTCTGGTTAATAAAAGCAAGGTCAAGCCATTGTTCAATCAGGCCGTTTTGATAGCTATGATTAGACCAAGTCGCCATATTATCACCAATAAAACCCATGTCGACAAACCCACAGGTGTCAATAATGTCACAAATAATGCCAATTTCAGGGTTTAGGACTTGTTTCCGCCAATTTTTTCCAAAGGGTCAAGTATGAATAAAGTCTCATTTGAGGATCCAAGAAAATTTAGTGACTCTAATCTTTATATCAGCGACCACCTTAAAAGGGGTCACATTTAGAGACTTTGTGAGGATTACCATAAAAAATCAATAGGCTCTTAAGTTTCGAATTGGGGTTGGTAACAATTGCATTCATCATATTAATTTTTTTTTGGATCACACCCAATTGGAAATTTTAAGTCGAACCAATCACTACGTCCCCAGAGCACCCTATTGGCAGAATTAAAAAATTTACAGATTTTTGGGAGATGAATGACTTTGCTATCAACATTATTGGTTTCATACAAAAGAATTATATAAACAGAAAATGGGGAGGAGAATTATATAAAGGATTTCCTAGTCACCAAAGGACCACAACCCTGACACTCCAAGCAATAATATTCACGGGTTCAACCAAAGCCTTGAGCAATCAGAGAAGAAAATACAACCGCTAAGATACTGACTACTCAATAAAAAACCTTGTTTTTGAGAACTAGGGAATTTATCCTAACTTGAGTGTCTATTACAGTCGGCAGCTGACCCTGACAAGTCAATAGCAGAAAAAAAATCTTTATTATTCTCACTTCCCACACTTCTTCACATACTTCTTCAGACATACAAATGCCTTCCCCTACAATTCTAAGCCCCGAGCAACCAACTAGAAAAAAAAAACACACACCACTATTCACTAAAAAAACCTTGCTTTTGAGAACTAGGGAATTCATCCTAACTTGAGTATCTATTACAGTCGGCAACTGACCCTGACAAGTCAATGGCAAAAAACAATCTTTATTATTCTCACTTCGCACTCTTCACACATACAAATGCCTACCCATTCAATTCTAAGACTGGTAAGAGTAGTATTGAAGAAACATTTGATTAAACTTTATTCCCGTTCACACATTCTAAGAACTTCCCATCTCCACACAATAATCTCAACATGCTGATCACGACAACATTACGGACTACAGAAATTGAATCTAATTTCAACCATCCACATAGAAAAAACATATAATTCTGAAGTAAACAGGATGTAAAAAGGTTTAGAGATGGATACCTGAGAGTCAGAGGAGGCACAGTCCTTCAAAGGTGTGCCCGGGATTTTGGGTCGCGATGCAAAAGCATGGGGGATGGGCCACCAACGGAGGTTTTCGGATTTGATCCAAAAAAAGTTCGTGGTCCTTCTAGCAGAAAAGATTCACCCACATTTTCACCTGATGCAACATTCACCACTTCAGATCTAGTTCTCCGAGTACTAACAATTTCATTTGGGTACCCAACAAAAGCCTTTTCTGGTCGAGAAACTGTTTTTCTTATTGTCTAAAAGCTTCGCTTATCTTCACTGCTCTTTCATGCTTCTCGATTTTCAATCTTTCTTTCTCCAATATAGCTTAACAAGGCCAACATATAGAGGTTTGGGTTTAGCCAGAGTCACTGTAGGATTCTCCACACCTAGATGATTGCAAGCTTCACCGCCAAATAGATTATAGAATTGAGTTGCACTAGGTCCAGATTTTGGAATTGAAATGTCTTCTATGTTGATGAAGACAGGTGGGGAAGGAACCTTCGAAGAATATTTAAATCCTGATGAATCTAGAGCTCGAATTGAATCCAAAAGATTTACTGGATTTTGGGTTATTGGTTGAGTACTTGAAGGTGTTTCTGAAGAGAAGAACCCAACCATATTTGGAAAAAGTTGATGACCCAGATGAGAAGAACCTGGAGGGGGAGATAAGGTGTGGTGATTTGAAATACTAGTGTTGATGGGTAAGTGGTATGAGGACTGTGTTGTGGATCTGAGCAGAGATTTGATGCTAGAAAAGTTTTGGGAAGGGCTGTGTTTGATATGGTTGAATAGGATTTTGAGGGATTTGGGTGTTGATGATTTTTGATTTTTAGTAAGGGAAGAAGCCTATGGAATTATGGATTGTGACAGATATATCAGCTTCAGCTGCCAGAACCTGAGAAAGGGTAGTAGTGAAACGGTCTCTAGTGCCAGAAATAAGACCATGGGGATAACATGAGGTAGAGAGTAGCCTGGTGCAAGCGAGGGTATTGCAGAGGAACCAAGAAAGCTAGAAAATGATCTGGTATCGGATGGAAAGGTTAGAACATTGTCTCCCCCGATAGCAACAGAAGATGAGCAACTCGAATTTATGCAGGTAAAATCCAGAGTAACATTTATTTGAAGTTGGGAGATCCTTAGCATTACCCTTTGATCCACTATCATTCACCGCAGTCCACACTCCAAACCTTATGGTTGGGTGTATAATCGAATTTAGACCCATGGGAGAAGAAGGAGAATTTAAAGCAGAAACATTAAACTCAGGCTGGCTGGAAATATCTTTTGTGGTAGGAGTCTTGGCAGAGGCCTTTCCAGACCCAATAAAGAGCCGGTCTCCATTAATCGAGATAAGCGCAGATCACTGGAAAGTGAGAATTCCGTGGAACACAATTTGAGGAAGGAACATATGTTGAATAGTTAATTCTCGATTTCTTTTGCTTTCTAGCCAGATCAAGCTGAGCCCGTCTAACTTGATTTTTTGGCCTTGCAGGTAAAATAGAGGCAATAGTCATTAAAGCTGCTTAATTAAGGTTGGTCTTGATCATCCATAGAACAGGAAACAGAAATAACAAAGGATGGAGTTGCATCATAAGATTAAAATTCTGTTGACTGCTCATCAATCTGGGGCAAACTAGGAGATTTCAGTGTTAAGGCATTGCATGGGATTGGGCCATGATCAGGGATTCCGCAAATAGAACAACATCTTCTCGGCCATTTTTTTAAATACGGATCCACATGCACCTTTCCAAATCTTTCAACGCGGAATGTTACCATTAATACCTAAAAATTACTTCTAGGTAAAATAATATATTGTTGGAGTACTTTCTTTAGATTTGGAAATCAAAATTATATAGGACAAGCTTAAACCACGATAGTAGCCATTTCATCCTGCTTCGGTCACAAGGAGAGAAAATAGGTTGATATTAGGGGAAGGAAGCAAAGAAAGTTGAAGGAATTTGTGTGTTCAATTGTGTGTATGGGCGGAGAATAACATAGCTTGTGAGAATGATCAGATTGTTATGTCTTTCTGAAATGGGCTAAGTAGCCTATTTATAATGATTGGTAACACACACTTTTCCTTGTAAAATAGTGGAGGTAGTGAAGAGATGGGGTAATGGGGTAATGGCGTAATCGCACATTATCCTTGGAAGTTTCTGGAAAACCATTATTCCATTACCTTCTAAACTGCTTCAACCGTCACCACTATTTTGTAACCTTCTTATCATAGGGTGTTGCCACGTCATATTTTGATGTAACCACCAGACCAAAACCCCATGAATAATCCCCCCATGTAAAATGACTTGATCTCTCGTAAGAGTTAGTGGAGTCATGGACTCGAAACCGTGAGTTTGTTGTAAGATAATGCTATTAGTAAGTTTTATGCTAACTTAGCATTCAAATAACATATTTGCGGCTCTTGTAACATGCAATATTTGCTTAACGACAATGGCGCATATAAGTGTTATTGGTTCAATCGGGGTGTTGCTAGCACAAGTGTCGTGTATGTGGCCTAGATGATGGCGCTGCCGCCGCTGCTAGCGCTTCTGCTAGTGCTTTTTGTTGTTCGTTGGTGAGTGGGCACGTTGGCTTTGTTGGCTTGACACGCTCGTGCGGGGAGCATTGCTAGGGCTTACTATGGCTGACACTTGCTGGTGCCAGGGCCATTGCTTATATGCCATTAACATTGGCATTTTCTAATGCCGTGGCCATAACTATCGCATATTTATAGCTTCTCAGTCTTATGAGATTTAATTGTTAGCATTTATGCTTAACTTTTGTGGAGTGCATATAGAACATATTCAAAAGAATCAACCGTGGAAGTTTGCAACTTGAAATAATGCTTGATGCGACTCTGCAATTAGATGGTAAGCATCTAATTAGCGTTTTTATTCAGGTATGACATAGCCTCTATTCTAAATGTTCACAATTTTGTATAATCAGTATAGTCTGGTTAATACAAATAGTTTGCATGGATGCACATGAAATACGAGGATTTAGTTGAGTATAGCTCTGAAATTTCTATGGTGCATATGTATGCAAAAGAGCTACAGGGATAATTTATCCAGGAGTTGAATATTTATTCTCGATTTTCTTGCATAATATAAGATAAAAGTAGTATTCATAATTCTGATGCTTGATCACAAATTTATATATTTATTCCATGCCTCTGTATCTAGGCAAAAGCGATGACAGAGCTTCAGGGCTATTTTAGCCAGGAGATGAATGTCTCTTCTCAATTTTCTTGCAGAAGGCAAAAGAGATGTTACTATTTTCTCATTTGTCAAAAACTCACCATCAACATTAAGTATCCTGCTTAGTGTGGAAAAATAATATTTCGTGGTAAGCACTAGATGGTGGTTTTTTACTACTAGGACATGTGACATTAATGCTCCTTAGAAGCAGTTACATACAGTGTTGTATGATGCGTCGGAAAACCGACTTTGTTTTGCCGCAAGCGCACAGTGTCAAAAGATGTAAACAAGAGCAAATATTGTTCGTTCACACGAGGAGTATGTATCACTTATACTAATTAATTCAAGTAACTTTCGAGTATAAAGATGTTTTTTCGATTTTTGTAAAGATTTAAACTAATGAATGAATTAACACTATCTAACGAAGATTGAAATCAATAATAGAAAAGTGTTAAGGTTTCGGGAATCCGTTGTAGATTAGGGTTTACTTGCGTTCATCACAAATGGTATCGATTTTACTCATGCAAAATAGAAAATCTAGCTACTAATACATGGAAAATATTTCGTTTAAGAATCGTAGAAAATAATTTTCAAAAATAATTGTTTGTTCTCGACCTCAGGCATAATTTCGAAGTACTAGGTATACATGGCATAAATAGTCAAATAATATTCATAAAACGATTATCGCGAAAGGGTCAACGAGTTCTTCTACTAATCAAACAATGGACTATGTGTGACATAGACCATGAGAAATCATTGAGAAAGTAAAACATTGAAAGAGAGACAAAACATTGACATTAAGTTTTAGTACTTAAAAACCCTAGTTTTGAAACACAAGTAAATCTATCTCTACATGTTCATCCTTTTAGCATAACAAAGAAATTTAGCTAGATATGACTTTCTTAAAAGCCATTAAAATTGATTAAAATACTTTAATAAACTAATCGAATTAAAAAAATAAAATAAAACAACTAAACTCTTCGTAGACTCCTGTGTGTTCACGACTTCTCCCAAACTTCTCAGCATCAAAAGGAGTCTGGCCGGCGTCCAAAAGTTCTCTGCCTCTTTTTTCTGCGTATTTTCTATTTCTACGTCCGGCTCGCAGGCTATTTATAGCCAAGAAACAAATTCTCACCGCGTGAGAATACTTCCCAGATAAGGATACATAGGCAGTTTAGAAGTGTTTTCGGATTTTGAAAACAAAGTGATCATGATAAGGTGTAACTCGGAGTAACATAAGTAAGCATCTACAACTTCTAATTGGTTAGGAATTTTTGGGTATTAACGTGTCTTCCTTGCACTTGTTCGTAGATTCAAATCGATGGTCTATATAGCACCAAATCTCACATTACCTTCTCCGCGTGTGGGAAAAAAATGTCGAGAGATCACTCTCTTTGTTCCATGCTTTGTTCAATCTATTCCGTATCTTGATAAGGAAACTAGTTTCTTATTTTGATGAAACTCTAACTCCATTTCCATCCTAAAACCGTAACTTACTAAAACTCTCTTCCATGAATATTCTCTCAAATCCAGCACATCACCATCACAACCATACTCTCTGCCACAATATTCATCACACGCTCGAGCTCATCCATCGACCCTCTCGAACCATCACCATGTCTGTGATTACCAAAAATCTAGCGTCTTTGGATCACAACCATCATAGTTTGCAACATAATAAAATCAAATATCTTAAAATGAAATGAATACATATTAATACTTAGAAAATTTTAGCAAATAAATAAAAGAAATTGTAACATGAATTCAATACAAGTATTTGACGTGGTTCGACAATCAAATTGTCTACATCCACGGATGGTAAATATTTGTATCATTTTTTATTAATCCTTATAACTTACAGAAAGAAATTATGCTATATGATTAAAATCCAATTAATCAAAGTACAAATATACTATGAAATTTACACAAGTCTCATACCTAAACTCTTTGCTCTGATCCTATGCCTTATGTCCAATTCTAACCAAATTTTCCAGTCCCTATTCCTGTTTGAGAGTTTGGTATTTATAGCAAATTTTCATGGGTCCCTCCAATCTAACTTTACACCTATTTGTTCTTATCCATTCTTTAGAGTGTAGTGTATCTCGCAAGGCATATTCGTGTTTTCCGCAAGACTTTGTATGCATATTTACCATTTCCTTTAGCTTCTCGCTTGATGCCCCGCAACTCTTCTGCGGATTTTTACTCAAGTTGTTATTTTGGATTTGGATGAACTTTATGGCCTTATTAGAATCATGGCATGTCTGACATGTGGCCATTGAAAGTGATTTGTCATGTTTTTGTTTCTTTTGTTCCGCAGCCTGTACAGTTGAAACGTGTCTCTCATGCATCGATGTTTGTCAGTTTCCTTTATCGTGTCATGCTTTCCCGCAACTTATGTGTCAGTAAAGCAACAAAGCCATCTGTTTTGAGCAGTGTGCCATACTTTCCCGCAGCCCACAATGTCGATCATGCAACGAAGCTGTCTGTTTCTGTACTTCTTATAAAGCTTTGTTTCAGTGTTTCTCATTTTATTGTAATCTGATGCTCCTTCCGTAGTATTGGACCACGTGTAGTTTGGGATTTTATACCCTCACAATTTGCCCCTTTTTTCTTTTGAATTTTATTATATGGTAAAAATTTTAAAAAGGAAAAATAATTATTACCTTCTACTTTCACGCTTACAATAACTTCTCTTTCCACGTTTTACTTTACTTTTTCCCGACTTTTACACTAGCACTAACTTTTGTCCCCACGTTTCTTTCAGTTGATGGTTTTGAGGAAATCAAATCTCTGTTAAAGTTTCTCTCTCTTTCAGTTTTTGACGGTTCGTCAGTTTCAGTCTTCTCCTATTTAATGTTAGTCACACTCCTCATTTCATTTTTTATATCCTTTGTTTTCTTCTTCTTAAATTTTTTGTGCTTTTCATTCCTCTGAACTTTCAAAGATTCCTATGTGCCTTTTCATTCTCCTAAACTTTTGTGAATAAGATTTTTGCATCGGGATCAAGTTTTCTGTTCATCCAATCATCAGATTTTCTTCTGTCTTTTACTTCATTACATGTAATCCTCTTAAGTTTTTCCTTAATGTACTTGTTTGTTTATCAATTTCTTAATTGAATCCTTTTGGAGTAATCATTGATGATGATGATGTTCTTGTTTATTTGTTTACTGTTTGTTGGAATGAATGGTGATAATGGTGATGATGATACTTTTATTTTAATGTCTGGTTGTTTTACAATGATCTTTTTCTTTCCTTGATCAGAAAATTGTTTACTGGCCTGTATTTTGATTCAGCGAACGCCTTGTTGTTCTTCTGTTTTGTAGCATTTCTGTTTTGTTCTTACTTTTAATGTACTTATCTTCTCTTATTTTCATATGCAGATAAAGATTTATCATGACTGGAAAGAATGACAACAAGGTTGATGGTGGTGCTTCTCACCAGGATGATCACCCTTTAGATAGGAAATCATCTCGCTATGCTACAACGAAGAAGAAGGGAGTAGATGAATCAGGTGGCTCAAGATTCCAATCTTCCAACTTACAAAATTCCATAGATGTATCTGTTGCGGCCAACAAACCAGCTCCTAAGAGTAAGCGGTCACAAGAAAACTTTAGTTTTAGGTCGATGAACCTTGAGGAATTTAAAAGGAAACACAATCTTCAACAGTTCAAGGTTTCATTCTACGATCATGCGGAAGGAGATGCAATTTCATTAGAGATGATAGAGGAGTTCAAGTACACCAACAACAGGTTGTTAACACCCGCGGGAGCATTGGATGCGGGCTTGCAGCTTCCTCTTTACCAGAGCGAGAATTCTTTCCAATATGAGGTTCTCGCAAGCCGTAGCAAGTCCCCGCATGGTTTAGCTCGATCCATCACTCAGTATAACGAGAATTGGTTGCGCGTGTTGGATGATTGTAGCATGCACATCCAAGGAATGACCAACTTCACATGTTACGTTCCCAATCCTGCGGATCGTAAACATTATACGGTCGAAAACTTCCATGCTACCTATGCGGACAACATAACTGCAAAGAATTATAAGAAGTATAGTGTTGGTCCGGGACGCAAAGACGGTGATGGATTTCGTTTGCTGTGAGAGATTGATAACTCCAAGTTAAAGTTTATTCCTGGGACGCAGGTTCCTTTAAAAGAAAAAATCCGTGATGATCACGATTTTAAGTGGTACCGCACTCCTTTGGTTATTGAAGGTCCATGCGTCTTCGGGTACGTTGTCTATAACCTTTTAACGCGTTTTGATAATTACTGCGCTTGGCGGTTGAACTTTGAAGGTTTGCTTTTTCCGTTGCCAATGTGGTATGTAAATTCCCTCTTCCTTTTCATATCTCGCTTTGAACATTGTTTAAATATTTTTTTTATAGCCGCAAACCTTAGTGGGCGCAAAAGGTGATTCGGGGGTTAAATGCAAAGCCGCAACTCCCGCAGAAAAGGTATTGATTTACCCAAATAAGTTCTAGTAATCCTTATAATTTTTATTTAATGAATTCTTGTGGTTTATTAATAGGGTCGGAAGAAAGCTAAAGGTACACCCCGTGCTTCCATTGACAGGGAGGAAGGAGAAATTCGAGACTCTCCCCTTTATCACCCAATTTTGAGAGGTGAGGGTAGCTCTGCTCCGGAGAGACATGAGGAAGAGCAGAAAATGCCACTTCAAATAACAAATTTTGGGTCTGCAGAACAAGTTGGTGCTGCGGTGGAAACTTCATATGCTGCGGTCAATTTTTCTTACCAAACTGTCGTTCCTGATTCTTCTTTTCTTTTTAAACTCTCTCCCTTATTTGTTGATGAACCGCTTGAACCTGCAACAAGTAAAGATGACTCGTCCGATAAGGAGGATCTCCCCCTTCAGGGTGAGTCAGAAAATATCGCAGTTGGAGAGGGCGAACAGGTTAACGCTGCGGCAGCAGATGAGCCAGCCAGTACTAGAGCAGTAGAAGGTGAACCGGCAATTATTATAGTAAAAACTGCTCCTACCGTAGATAATGTTGCAAATGTGTCTGTCGCTGAGGCAGTACGGACAAAAGAAAAAATCCCACAAAAGAATAAGGGCAAAGGAATTGCGGGAGATTCAAATCTTATGAACGAAGAGGAGGAAGCCTTTCGATGGTTTTTGTCAAAGGAGCTACTATCTATTCCATGTGATTCTCCACCGGTGGAATCAGATAGTCCTAGGGTTGCTAACTTGCAGGAGTACATGCGGTCTGCACCATATGACATAGTGAAAGATGCCTGGCTAAGAGGCCAAGGTCAACTTGTCGACCCCACCTTCTACATAAATCAGCCTTCTTCTCTCGCGAAAGCAGTTACACTTGCAGATGGTGATGTGTATTCTTTCCCGCAACAAGCTCTTTTGCAGGTATTTTTATTGTTTTAATAACCTTAGATTTCATTTTCTTTTTATCTATTTATAACTTTAATCCTGTAAATTGCAGCTTGTCCGAGGTCAACGTGCTGCACATTTAACTTATAAATTTTACAAAACACGATCCATGAAAATGGAGACCCAATTTAGGTCTGTCGAAGAAGATGTTGTGGGTTTGAAGCGGGAAAACGGTGCACTTCGTCAGCAATTGCTTGATCTTCAAAATCAAGGTTTAATTCTTTCCATCTCGTCAATTTTTCTTAAGTTGTTTACTTGTTTTCTGAATTACTTCATGGGATCAGCGGGGGATTCAATCCTTGTGACTAGGATGCAACATAGAGTAGTCGCTTGACAGATCACGTTGTAAAAGTCAATAATAAAAATATGGAGAACAAGACAAGATTTAACAACCTCTTCGATAGAAATAATCTGGCCATACTGAAGTACAATGAATTAGAATCGCAGCACCGGCTTTTAGATGAAGAGAAAGTCCGCAAGAAAGAGGAATTTAATGTTACTTTATTGTGGACTAAAGATTGCGTTCTTGAAGCACGGGTACGATATGAGAGATTGGAAGAAGAGAATCGCAAACTCTGCGTGGAACGTCAGAATATCCTTACGGGAATTTCTCGTTCCGCATCTCATCACAATTCTCAATCTTCCTTGTACATAGCACAACTCATTAAAGACAGAGATGACTCAGCTTCAGAGGCTCATGCTAAAGGGAAAGTACTTGCAGATGCTCAACCTACAATCCGCAACCTATCTGACACCGTTCTTCTGCGTGAAAATGATATCTTTCGCTTACATAAAGAGGTTGAAAAACCTACAAAAAAATCTAATCAGTTGCGGGAATTGAAGCAAGTGGAATTAGATCAATGTCATTTAGATCTTCAGCAAATTAAGGAGAATTATCAGAAACTCTCAGATGAATATGACTTCCTTGCTGCTACTAAAGATGACATGGCTCGCGAATTAGCAGAGTTTGAATCCCTCACAAGAGGTATCCTATTTTATTACATATTTGAAATTGAATATTATTTCCACATTAATTACCATGTTATCTTTGTTAAAGATCTTGAAGGAAAATACAAAGATGCGGCCGTAAGGGCTGCAAAGGCTGAAGGAGAGCTTGGTGCTGCCAATGCTAAGGTGGAGGAACTCAACAAGCAACTGGAGATGGATTCTATCAAGGCTAATGATGTGCAAACTCAGCTAGAGCTTTTATCCTCTAAAACCAAAGAGGCTGAGGATAAATTGATGCATGAAACTCTGAAGAATGAAAGCTTAGTTCGGGACTTAGCTTCGTAAAAAGGGAAAATTACTTTTTGGAAAACAAGTGTCCAAAATTCTATAGCCGAAGTAAATCAGTACAAGAAGGAGCTTGAAACCACAAAAGCCTATATTTCTTGGTTGAGGGTCGAAACTCGAGCTGGAATTGCAAAAGCGGTCAATAGCACTCTTGGTAGAGTACAAGCCGATGGATTTTCCAAAATCTATAAGCGCAAAGATGTTTCTGATAATCCTCCTTTTGAAGCAAATCTTCTCGCACCTTAGTTTTTTTCCTTTGCTTTGTTGTTGCTTAGTTTTTCCTTGCTTCCAAATTGTATTTGCACTTTCATTTTGCCTTGTATTTTT
>JAJJMC010029624.1:11689275-11746161 GCA_023531435.1 Papaver californicum | reverse complement strand
ATATATATATTGATTGTTAGTGCATTGAATGAGTGTGAATTGATTAACCACAAGGAAATTTTGTACCTTGAGTTACTTTGAGGGTTGTAGCGCATGTCTAACTTGTCTCTGGCCAGGAGGAAATTAGGATGCGGTCCCTAGAGCATCTCCTGAAATGGAGAGTACCTGATACAATAATTAATGTCATGTTAGGAATCTCTGTAACCAAAGATACAATAGTCATACACCCATAAACATTTACATGGACTTTCTAGAGAGATTACATTTGTTCTGATTTACCTAGTATGAAGCCAAATTATTGTATGATTGTATTATTGGTTGCGAGCATCTTCTGAAGTGGAGAATACCTGATATAATGATTAATGTCATGTTAGGCATCTCTGTGGTGAAAAATCTAATAGTCATAGACATTCATATGGACTTTTAGAGAGATTGCATGTGATCTGCTTTACCTAGTATGAAGCCAAATTATTGTATGATTGCATTGTTGGTTGCGAGCACCTCCTGAAGTGGAGAGTACCTGATATAATGATTAATTTCATGTTTGGCATCTCTGTGGCGAAAAATTCAATAGTCATTGACATTCATATGGACTTTCTAGAGAGATTGCATGTGATCTGCTTTACCAATTATGAGCACAAATTATTGTACGATTGCATTGTTGGTCATGGGTAATATGGTTTGAGATATTGTGTGCTCCAAGGATGTCGTAAGATTTCCCCATTCATATTCCGCAAATGTTATGATCCTTGTCCCGCAATATCTTGTATAACGTAAGGTCCTCCCCATGTAGGTGCAAACTTTCCTGCTCTTTTATCCTTTTGGTATTCCGGGATTTGCCGTAGAACATATTGTCCTTCCACAAAGTTCCGCAACTTGACTTTCTTGTTGTATTCTCTTGCCAGTTTTATTTGATAATTCTCCATTCTTTAGAGCGTAAGCTCTCTTCTTTCTTTTAAATCATCCAATTTTTCAAGCATGAGGTCTGTATTCAAATTCTTTTCCCACGCTTCTGTCCTTGTTGTTGGTAAAATAATTTTCATCGGTATGATTGCTTCCGCTCCATAAGTAAGAAGAAACGGTGATTCTCCAGTGGATTCTCTTCTTGTTGTACGATATGCCCATAAAGTATTATGAAGTCGTTCGCACCTCGTTTATGATGTCCATCTAGAGTCTTTTTGAAATTCATGGCAATAGTTTTATTTGTTGCTTCATCCTGTCCATTACTTTGAGGGTAAAGTGGAGTGGACTTGTTCTTTTGGATATCAAATTCTTTGAAAAGCATATCAATATTTTTCCCTTGTAATTGTTGTCCATTGTCTGAGACTACGGCTACAGGAATTCCAAATATGCAAATTATGTTTTCAAACAAAAACTTGAAAACATCCGTATCTCTAATGTGTACAAGAGCTTTGGCTTCAACCCATTTAGTAAAATAATATGTTGCTACAATCAAGTATTTTCTCTTTCGTGTTCCTTCCACTAAAGGCCCAACAATATCTATTCCCTATTTTGCAAATGGCCAGGGGCTGAGTATGGAATTGAGTTCCGTTGCAGGTGATTTAATCCTTTTTGCAAAGTGTTGACATTCTTCGCACCTTTTTACCAGATTCTCCGCATCTTTATGCATAAATGGCCAGTAATATCCTTGCGTTTTTACTTTTAATGCGAGTGATCGTCTTCCATTATGATTTCACGCATCTTCATAGTGTATATCTTTGAGAATTCGTTGCCCTTCTTCTTGTGATAAACATCGAAGTAACGGTCCCAAAAAAGACCTGCGGTACATAATTTTATCCCGCAACTGATAATTCACAGATTTTGATTGCACCTTCCTTGCCTCTTTAGTGTTTGCGGGCAATATCCCATCTTGCAAGTATTAATGTATTGAAATCCTCCATTCTTCTCCGGATACTTCATTTTATGATTTTTGTGGAAAATTTTGTATCATCTTTAACAAATGCATCTTCAATATCTTCCCCAACTTCTTCTTCCATGTTTTCGACTGCCCATAACTTAATTGACGGCTCATAAATGCGCCCAATTTTGACTGCTGATATATTATGATCTTTTATCATTAAAGAAATAAATGTAATGCATCGGCATGGCGATTCTTTTCTCTGGATAAATGTCGAAAAATTATATTTAGAATTTGAGACGCCAACTTTTGCACAAGATTCTTGTATTCTATCAAATCTTCATCAAGCACTTGATATTTTAATTCAACCTGCCGAATTATCAATTGTGAATCACTTGTGAGTCGGACATCATATATTCCTAATTTAATGATGAGCTGAAGAGCATGAACCACAACCTCATATTCCACTATATTATTTGTATGTTTGCCAAACTCACGACGAAATGCATGTACCATTCGGCCTCCTGTAGGAGTTGTAATCACAATTCTAATACCCGCACCTTCTTTATTCCATGCCCCATAAAAAAATACTTCCCATCTGCGGGAATTTACAAAACTTAGAATATCTTGGGAATCATCATCTTCTATTCGGAGCAAACCTTTGATTTCAAAATCATCATCTAGTGGTAAATCCGCAAGAAAATCTATTAGGACTTGCGACTTTTGTGCAGTTTGTATTTCAAATAAGATGTGGAATTTTTCCAGTTGTGCATTCCATTTTTCTATCCTCCCTACTTTCCCCACATTCTTCAGTACGGACTCTAGCGGAGCTTTGCTTGGCACCCGCACATAATGTGTTAGAAAATATGTACGTAATTTTTGGGTAGCAAAAACCAGTGCTAATATTAATTGTTCAATTTTGGTATAGTTCCTTTCTGCAAGGTTAAGAGGAACCCTGATGTAATACACTGGTTTCTCTACTTTTTCATTTTTCCGCACCAATACCGCACTTACAGCATCTTCTGTTACGGCTATGTACAAGGCGAGCACTTCTTCCGGTTTTGGATTTTGTAGTGCGTGTAATGTGGCAAGATAAGCTTTGATATTTTGGAAGGCTTGCTCACAATTCTCATTCCATACAAATTTACTTTTCTTTTTCAAGGTGTCAAAAAAGGGCTTACGTCTGTCCGATGATCTGGCAATGAATCTGCTGAGTGCAGTCAAACAACCTTCTAATTTCTGTACTTCTTTAACATTCCTTGGAGATGGCATATAAACAATTGCCTGGATTTTTGCTGGATCAACTTCAATCCCTTGTTTGGTGACCAAATATCCCAAAAAATTTCCTGACGTAACCCCAAAAACGCATTTGTCTGGATTGACTTTCATTCTGTATTTTCATAAGGCTTCAAATATTTCCCTCAAGTCTTGTAAATGATCCTTTGAGAATTTAATCTTTATCAGCATGTCATCTACATAGACTTTGAGGGTGCGGCCTATCCATGGTTTAAAAATTGCGTCTACCAACCGCTGATAAGTTTTTCCTGTATTTCTTAGCCCAAATGGCATTCTGGTGTAGCAGTACAAATCGTGTGGAGTGAAAAATGCAGTGTGTTCTTGATCTTCTTCATCTAGAGCAATCTGATTATACCCTGAATGCCCGTCCATGAAGGATAAAGCCTCTTGTCCTTCAACCGCGTCCACCAACTGATCAATGCTGGGAAGCGAATAACTAGCTTTTGGGCATGCCTTGTTTAAGTTGGTGAAGTCTATACAAATTCTTACTCCCCCATTCTTTTTTGGTACAATCACCATGTTTGAAATCCAAGTTGGGTATCACACCTCTAGAATAAACCCTGCATCCATGATCTTTTTTAACTCTTTTTCAACTGAAAAATGATATTCGGGTACTACTTTGCGTATGCGTTGCTGAAAAGGTATAGGACCCGGATGTATATGCAACTTATGTCGAACAATACTTAGATCAATGACTGGAATATCCTCCATCTTCCATGCAAAAATATCCACATAATCTCTAACTAGAGTGACAAAATCAAATTCCCTTTCTGCTTCCATCAGTGTTCCAATCTAAATCATTCTTGGGAATTCTTTAGTTCCTATGTTGATATTCTTGGTTTCTTCAATTGCTGTAAAAGTAGATTTGGGAGCTCCTAAAAGTGTGGGAGCCCCCTTTAATTGCTATGCTGGAAGACCTCCCTCGTCAATTTTTGGTATGCTTTCCTTAAATGAAGTATTTGTATTTGTTTCATTTACTTCCTCACTTCCCACAGTCTTAATTAAATATTGGCTTAGGGATTCTTCTTTAGCCTTTATCTTTCGCTCTTTTTTCCTATTTTGTTGATGATGTACTCGTTCCTCATTCATGCGTATTTCTGCGAGGATACAAGATTTTTGCTACATTCTGATCTCCTTTTATCTCCATCTCCCCTTGCGGCGTCGGGAATTGCAAGTATTGGTGATATGTTGAAGTTACTCCTTTCAATTGGTGGACCCAATATCTACCTATAATGGTATTATATGGATATGAAGCCTCCACTACACTGAATTTAGTCAAAATACATATGGGTCCGGCCATAACATCCAGTAAAATTTCCTCTTTTGGTTTTGAAGTTATCCCATTAAACCCATAGATAGTGTAGTAAGAAGGTGTAAGCTGAATATATTTTAATCCCATTTTTTGGAAATTATCATAAAATAAGACATTAAGGGAGCTACCCCCATCCATGAGAATCTTCTTGACATTCCATCAAGATACTGGTAGAGTAAGCACCAACGGATCATTGTGTGTTTCTATTTCCTGATCAACCTCATCTGCTGAAAAAGTTAACGGAGAAGCCATCCATCCTTCCCATGTTTCCGTAACTCTTCCCGCAACTTTGAATACTTCATGACTCTGAACCCTCTTATGCAGCTTCTTGTCAATAACTACATTCATAGATGATTGACACGATTCGGCATAGGAAATCATATTAATAGTTCAGTCATTTTGTGGGATATTTACAGTTTTCCCAATATTGAGCCTGGTGGAGGATTGGGAAAATAAAGAAATTCCTTCAGCTCTCCCATATCAATCAATTTTTGAACTTGCATCTTCAAATTCCTGCATCTGCTTGTGGAATGGCCCTGATAGCAATGATATTCACAATAATCCTTTGAATTCTGTGTGTGTGATGGCTGCTTTCCTTTTGTCCATGGCCAATGAAAATCTTGCCTGTTCTTAATTGCATTTAGAATTTGTGGGTAATGGGTGTTGGGTTTAGTGAAAACTCGATCCTCAAATTGGCGGTTGAATTTTCTTTCATCATCTGTCTTTCCTCGTTTGGATTCAATATCAGGATTTTCTCCCGCAGCCCTCTTTCCGGAACTTGTTGATGGTTCTACAAAATTTGCCCTGTTGGCAACCCTCTGATGTTGGGAAATTATTCTCGGATGCTGTTTTGAATATCCTGCAACCTTGCACATTTTTCAATAATCTCCCTAAGATCCTCTTTGGTTTTTGGATTTTTTCCATGTATATCAACAAAGAGTGGGCTCGCTCGGTTGGCTATCCCCGATTTGTAACAGTTAATAGAAATTTCTGGAGTTACATCCCCTATTGTTTGATAGATCGTCTGCCATCGATATATGTAGTATCGGATGGTCTCCTCTATCCAAGATGCAAGGGAAAATACCTTGTCCATCACAGCGTCTGCGAGTTTATTATACATGTATGTCTCTAGGAACTTACGAGTCAATTGTGCGTAAGAATGTACTGACCCTTCTGGAAGATTATCATACCATGTTGAAGTTGTCCCTTTAAAACTTGACGGAAAATACAGACACATAATAACATCATCTTGTTCCCATCGAATCATGTTGCGGTTGTAGTATTTTAGGTGTGCCGCCAGATCCTTTGTCCCATCATAACATTCAAAGATGGGGATATTGCACTTTTGCGGTATAGACGCATACGCAAGGTGTGGTGCCAACGGTGTTCTTCTAGCTTCTTTTAGCACTTCTTCAAGTCGTCCTCCCTCTTTATTTTTCAAAATTTTGATTTCTTCTCGCATTTGTTCCATGTACTCAAGATATTTTTGCCATATGTTGTTTTGTAACTCTGAATCATCAAAATCTAATCTAACAGGTTCATACCGCTGATCTGCGGGTTCTACTGCCATCACTCTTTGATCTTTATTGATTTTTTCTTTACTTCTTGCGGGTCTATTTGAGCTTGCTTCTTGCCCCTGTTTCTAGTTATAGATGCTTCCGCATCTTGCTGGGACTTTTGTTTGAGCATTTGGTTTTCTTGGGTCAAAAGTGTAATTTTTTTTGCACAAGTCTGTTGTACCTTGCGCATTTCATTCATTTATTCTATTAATTGATGAATGGGGTTAACCCTATTTTGAGATACTTCTTCATGTGATTGATTAGCTATCTGATTAACTGGATTGTTTACTTGATCACCCAAGGGTTGTGGTCCTTAGGATTCTTCCACTACTTCTCTTTCTCGAGGAATCTCTATTGCCGGACTTCCCAAATTTCCAATATTAACATCTTGTTCTTGCATGGTTCTATTTGCCACTGTTTCCATTTAACTAAAATTTAACATATCACACATAAGCTAGACAATTTTCTAATTTAACTCAGGTTTTATAAGTTCAAGAAATCATTTTTGCATACAAATCAGAATCAAGTTCGGAAATTCAACTCTAAACTTATTTACTGTTTTGACAAGAATCAAAAACTAGTTAGACGTAATACAATTTTAATCTATACAATCAGCTAACTTCGAGATATATAAACTTAATGATTTCAGAGCAAATTCTTTTGCAAAATTGTTATGAACATATTTTTGGTGAAAATTTATGAGCTAAGTTTTCTAACCTATGGTTAAAAGAACATCTAAGGTAATTTAACATATATGAGAGGTATGAAATAAAGAAGTATTGTGTATGAACATAGCAATTAAATCTATATAGATATCAACTGATAAGTTTGGAAAAAACTATATGTAAAGTTTTTACAATATCATTTTAAATCATTGTATTTGTAGGAAAAATTTTTTTTTAACATAATAAGATTCGAGATTTTAAAGATGAAAATTTGGACAGGTAGAATAAATTCTTTACTACCTCCCTGTTTCTAGCGCCAAATTGTGATTACCAAAAATCTAGCGTCTTTGGATCACAACCATCATAGTTTGCAACATAATAAAATAAGATATCTTAAAATGAAATGAATACATAATACTTAGAACATTTTAGCAAATACATACAAGAAATTGTAACATGAATTCAACACAAGTATTTAACGTGGTTCGACAATCAAATTGTCTACATCCACGGATGGTAAAGATTTGTATCATTTTTTATTAATCCTTATAAGTTACAGAAAGAAATTATGTTATATGATTAAAATCCAATTAATCAAAGTACAACTATACTATGAAATTTACACAAGTCTCATACCTAAACTCTTTGCTCTGATCCTATGCCTTATGTCCAATTCTAACCAAATTTTCCAGTCCCTTATCCTGTTTGAGAGCTTGGTATTTATAGCAAATTTTCATGGGTCCCTCCAATCTAACTTTCCACCTATTTGTTCTTGTCCATTCTTCAGAGCGTAGTGTATCTCGCAAGGCATATTCGTGTTTTCCGCAAGACTTCTTTGTGCTTTCCGCAAGACTTTGTATGCGTATTTCACATTTCCTTTAGCTTCTTGCTTGATGCCCCGTAACTCTTTTGCAGATTTTTACTCAAGTTGTTGTTTTGGATTTGGATGAACTTTGCGTCCTTATTAGAATCATGGCATGTCTGACATGTGTCCATTGAAAGTGATTTGTCATGCTTTTATTTCTTTTGTTCCGCAGCCTGTACAGTTGAAACGTGTCTCTCATGCATCGATGTTTGTTAGTTTCCTTTACTGTGTCATGCTTTCCCGCAACTGATGTGTCAGTGAAGCAACAAAGCTATCTGTTTTGAGCAGTGTGCCATACTTTCCTGCAGCCCACGTGTCGATCATGCAACGAAGCTGTCTGTTCAGTACTTCTTATAAAGTTTTGTTTCAAAGTTTCTTGTTTTATTATAATCTGATGCTCCTTCCATAGTATTGGACCACGTGTAGTTTGGGATTTTATACCATATGCTTTGTCTAAACTCCATCGAAGAAAACCATTAATCACAGGCTCTCTCGAAATCACATCCTACAACCATTGTAGTTTCTGCAGCTATCTTCTCACTCGAGTTATTCTTTGCCATGGAATCAAACATTGGCAGCAACAACTATTAATCACCATTAGCGTCACTTATCTGATTTCCATGTTTCCTCGATCATTCAACAACCACAAAGGCATCGACCATCACTGCATCTCCTCAACTGCCAGCATCTCGAGCTTCTCCATCACTGTCGAAATATCACTTCCATCAATGGAATCATCCAAGATCAACCATTCCCATGATCGATTCATCACAACTGCCGTTATTCATATCTCGATTAACTACATCCATAAACTCCATCATCGACTCACTATTGCTGACACAACCCAATCATCATCGAACCATTATTAACCCATTAATCACCCATTATAATGATCAAAACCCTATCCATCATGATCATCATCACCGGCAGATACATCCCCTAATTCTGTGTTTTAAATTTGGGAGAGAAAGAAGGTGGCCCCAATCCAGGTTCCTGGTGCCCTTATAACTATTTGAAAATGGGTATCCCTGAGTAGAATGGTTGGTGCCATTAACTGTACTTGAAATTCAATGCCCCTTAGCGTACGATGGGTGGCCGATATCAATTTTTCTAAAATGACCAATTTGCCCTTTAGTTCTTCTCTTGCATATAACTTTCACATACGGAGTCGGAATGACTTCGTTCTTTCGTCGTTAGCTTCGTAATTCAATTTTCTACAAGATGAAAAGTATAATATTCCTTGATATAAGTGTTTTAATCATAATATGCCTTGAGCCATTTACCATTAATGATTGTTCCTACGGCTTCTCCATTCATATTACCATCTTGTAATACCCGCTCAGCATGGCCTTGGAGATCACATAAGGCCCTTCCCATTTTGGAGTAAATTTAGGAGCAGACATATCCTGTCGAATATGCCTAGATTTTTCTAAGTACTAGATCCCCTACTTGAAACACCCGTGGCTGTACTGCCTTGTCATATGCCCTGGTGATCTTTTTTCGGTAAGTCTCCGCATATTTCTCCGCATTGGATCGTTTGAATTCGAGTACATATAAATCTACCATTCGAGAATTGGGTATTTCAGACTCGTCCCAATAAACCTCACTTTCTGCTGCGATTCTGGATGATGGGATTTTAATTTTTACAGGCAGGATTTCATCGACTTCATACAGAGAGAATATGGCAAGGTCCCTGTAAAACTCCTTGGAGAAGTTTTGTATGCCCACAAGGCCATATGAAATTTTTCGTGCCATGTCCTTGGATGATCATAAACATTGTAGCTTAGAATTCTGATGAGAATTTTGTTGGTGCTTTCAGCTTGCCCATTTCCTTGCTGGTAGTATGGCGTGGAGAATACCTACTTGATGCCATAAATTTTGAGTAATTCTTGCACATATTTATTTGTAAATGGAGTACCATTGTCTGTTACGATGTGCTTTGGTACCCCAAATCTGTATATAATGTGTTCTTTGATGAAAGCCGTTATTGTTGCTCCAGTCGTGCTTCTGAGGGGTGCAACTTCGACCCATTTGGTGAAGTATTCCATGGCAGTGAGTATGTACTCGTGTTACTTTGACGAAGATGGATTGATTTTACCAATGAGATCCAGTCCCCAACTATAGAATGGCCAAGGGATGCTTACCGAATGAAAAGGAAGGCAAGGTGTGTGGATGAGGTTGTCGTGGATTTGACATCGGTGATAGTTATGAAAAAATGAAGTTGCGTCGTCCTCTATGGTCGGCCAATAATATTTCTCATGGACTTGGAGAAATAGTTTTCTCTTTCATTGAACGCCTTCGTGAATTTCTTTCAGGATAAGATGGATGTCTTCTTCTGCCAGATATCGCAACAAATATCCACCAAAGCTCTTTCGCTAGAGTATTCTTTCGTGAAAGACAAATCTTTTGGCTTTTTGGATCAAGTGTGCCGTTTACCTCTTTTCATGAGGTAGAATATTATCTTGAAGGTATCTGATATAATGCTAATACACTATTATGCCGTGATACATGATTGAGAATGCATCACTGACCCTATGTGGAGTACCCGAGAGCGCATCATAGTGGTAATGCACTATTATACCGCGATGCATGATTGAGAATGCATCACTGAACCTATATGGATTACCCGAGAGCGCATCATAGTGTTAATGTACTATTATAGCGTGATCCATGCAAGAGAATGCATCACTAGAAAGTGCATTAGATGAACGTCATATATCCTCCTTATATTCACTTGTATAAATGCAAATAAAACATATATATGGAGGAGGTGTTGGTTGGAAATTGATGAAGTTTATCTATGCTAATCAGGAAGCGAAATAGACTTATCTATGCTAACCAGATATCGGTTTAGACTTAGCTACGCCAACCAGTTAGCGGATGTACCTAGAGGCGCCAACCAATTAACGGATTTGCCTAGAGACGCCAAACAGTTAGAGGATTTGCCTAGAGGCGCCAACCAGTTAGCGGATTTTCCTAGAGGCGCCAACCAGTTGGCGTTTTTGCCTAAAGTGCAGTCGATTGATGTTACTTCCCTTTCTTTTATTTATTTGTAAAAATGCGAATAAAACATATACAGGGTGGGAGCTTTGTTTGAATAGGCATGAGCGGTAATGCACATATATATGCGATATAGCCTATATGTTGGAGCATACTTGATGCTTAAGCATCAATATGCTTATAGCTTAAACTATAAAGCTTGAATGTGCATGAGGGTTAATGCACATATATATCGATGTGGCTTATACGTTGGCGCATACTTGATGTTTAAGCATCAATATGCTTGTAGCTTAGCCCATAAAGCTTGAATTATGCGGAAGCATCATTCAATCGTGTTGCGTACCCGAGAACGCATATTTGTCTAGTAAATAACAATAGTTATGCACAAGAAAGTGCATACCCTGCGAAAGCCCTTCGGCCTATACTGTCTAGGCTTTGCTTGGCCTTTGGCCTTGCGATGAAGTGGGAATTGATGTTGGCTTTGCTTTAATAGGCTTAAGTTGCTTGTTCCTTTCGAATTGACACTTTGATGAACTACGGTCATGTTTGAACCCTTCAAGGTACGGGTTGGGTACATAGGCAACCGCAATGCAATGCATTGAGGTGCAGCATCTCTTCGCTCATATCATCTAATTTGGGAGATGTTTGCGACACTTTGGTAACTCATATGATCTAGCTCGGTAATGCTATGGAAGAGATGATTGTTACCGCACTTGATGAGGTAGTGTCATTCCATTTGATGGATGATCATACTTCCTATCAAGCCATACAGTATGAACGAAATATGCCTGGTTGTTGTACAATTGGCAAGAGCAAGACCAGTGTAGGCTCCAGCGCATGGTCGAAGCAGAATTGATGTAGCGAAAAATTAGGCTTGAAATGGCTAGGTACTAGTCCAAGGCATGAGTTAGGCCTGGAAAATGTCTTAATTATGTGATGCTTTCCAAAGGCATTCACCATTGGCTTTAATAGTCATGTACCCTTTGTAGAATAAGGGTGAGTTAGAACGGGATGGAAACTACATTTCGAGTATCATGCTTGCAAAGCATGCTTGGAAAGGAAAATACACTTACAAATGACAACGAGAAGTTAAGCTTTAAGGTCCGGTTAATATCTTTTAAGCCGCGCATCGGGGAGTTTTGGCATTCCCAGCGCATAGCGACGGAGGCGGAATTTTCCGGTCCGTGAAAGAAGGAGAAGAATAGTACATCGGGACTCCTGTAGGACCATCCAAGACCCATGGTTCATATTTGGGAAAATTTTGATGCTCTCCCAAGGGACCTTGACGAGGGACACCGTCAGAATGTCTACCCCAAACCCATGGGCCTTCGAGGATCAGAGGATATTTCATCAAGTTCTCGTCGCTGGAGTGGCGAAGGAGCTGGTTGGTTTTGTTGATTTTTGGATCAAGATCAGGAAAAAGAAGTTTCTATTGGTCCTCAATATCCGCCCAGTTGAAGCGAATAACCCATCTTTCATCTCGATGGTCAAAGCGATTTTGGACATAGTTTGAAAGAAATGAGCTCGCAATATAATCAAACGGAGTATATGAATGGGCTCTGTCGGGAATGGTAGAGTAGCCCTCCAAATAAGTTGTGAACTCGTTGACCAAGCGAAAAGCATTTCCGCGCAGTTAAAATACACCTCGCTGGGGCAGCAGTCGAGTCAGAACTTCGTAAAACAAAGGATTCACACTATTGTAGATGGGAAATTATAGACCGACCTGCAGTTGACCTAAAGTAATTATAACCCTGTGGGAATTCCAAGACTCTTCCTCAATCATCTTCAAGGTCAGATTAACTTTTGAGCCAGATCCTTTGAGAATAGTTAACCTGAGACCTCGTGGATGAAGTTCGGCATTGAATTCAACGATAATTTTTGTTTGCAAAGATCTGAAAATCAAAACAAAGAGAAAGTCAGATTAACACAGAAGATGAAAAACTAGGAGAATAATAGAGAAAAAACTTACCCAACAATAGGAATTCGAGGAGGAGCAGCATCCTGGTTGGTGGACATCTTTAATATAAGTGGAGTTTGGGAAAAATAAGGTTACAATTAATAAGAGTTAAGCCTGACAGAGATTGAGAAGAAGAAAAAGGAAACACAATGAAGTTAATGGTGAACTTGCAGGTCTGACAGAGAAGGAGAAGTTATTAGGGGAATAAAAGTTAATGAGGAGAAGAACTGATTAGAAGAGTATTTATACCAGGTTAACCGACTGAAAAGGTGGAAAGGTAAAAATTTTGTTGGAGGTGTCAGTCATAAAGTAGAAAGATGAAGACGTGGCGGCAGTAACCCGAAAATTTTGAAAACGTGGTGAAGATTAAAACCCTTTTGAATTCTCTTCCCATCCTACCCTCGTTCGGATGACAAGAGAAGAGGCAAAATATGGGGACAAAAAATCATCTCGCCACGTGTTCGCATCTCAGCACATAAACACGAGAGAAACATATTTCAAGTGAACATCGAAGCAATACTCGGTCAACATAGGGATTTTCGTTAATACATAAGATTAAGACGCGTGGAAAGCATTACCAGAGAATCAACGGTTGAGTTTGAATTATACAGTTGGGAATTTAATGTGCGAACAGAGTGGTCACATCAACTGTGTATTAGCTGTCAGGACAAGTGGCAAGTTATTATTAGATGAAAAGTGAGAGATCAGTGAGGTTACTGCGAGGTTTATTAGATAAATCTACCAACAAAGTGAAGTCCTAGCAAAGCAAAGAACATCACCAAAGCAGCTACAATAAGATATTGGATATAAATAGGCCTGTGAATAACTGTAATAGGGTATCCGAGGACCAGTGAAGCAAATTGTATCCGAGGACCAGTGAACTAAACCCTAATTTTACATATTGGATATAAATAGGCCTGTGAGTAACTGTAATAGGGTTGTTCGTTTCTGTAAGAGAGTAAGAGAGAGAACTGTTGTGATAATACATAGGCAATCACGAGAGCTTATAATCATCATTAAATCATAGTGAAACCCCTCTCATGGAAGTAGGTTTTAACACCGAACCACGTAAATATCTTATGTTCTTTATTCGTTCATTATTATTTGAGTTTTAATCATCTGATTTAGGTGGAATATGTAAAAAAAAGCTTTAAGATTGTTTTTTAGGTGTGTTGTGTGATTTTCTACAACTACAAATTTAGTGAATGATTAACCTTTAATCTGAAAACTTACTAGTGATGCATAGGCTCCATGTGGGGGTTAGGGAGTATCTGTGTGGAGTCGTTAACCAAGAAGAAACAAGTACCAAATTTAGTTGTGTGATGTACACTTCACAACAACTTTATACACAAAATTAAGAGATTTTCCAAAGATCGCATTGTTGACCAAGCAACGGTTTAGATTCAAATTGATGCTACGAAAGGACCGTTTTGCAATTCTAACATTGTCCCCATGAAGTGTCAATACAGACAGAGAATCTATTATGTCATTGCTCAGAAGAAATATCCCAGACATCCAATCATTTATTTATTTCTTAAATGCCTAAATGGAAATTTGGAACTCGGTTATGGATGTGGAACCAATTCTAGATTTAAGCCAATTTAGAGCAATTCCAGTGGGAGTCGGTGCATTTGTTAGTTTGTCTATCCACATGGATGGACAAACTCAATTCTCCACAGTGGTAAACTAGTAAATGGATGAGTATATTGACTAATAAACTAAATGAGATCTATTTTTTATATAAATAAGTGTTTTTTTAGTTTAATGGGACCTATTTTTATTTTAAAATTACAGTATATTTCTATAAAATAATAGGTTTAGGACCACCCTAATCATATTATTTTAAGGAGATATTACATAATCGATAATTTAATAATTTATTATTTTATAGATATATTGATAATATATTTAAAGAATAATTTCTAATTTTTTGAATCTGAACAATTGTGGTTTGGTATAAAGTACCTAGGATGTCCAACTGTGACTTAATTTGATAGAAGTTTCTAGATAATGAACCATTGGAAATTGTAGAAAAATTAATGTTATACCATATATACAATATATTCAAAGAAAACAAACCAATATTGAATCATATTCTTAGAAAATTTAATATGTATGAAAATTATTTTTCTATTTTTCTAGTGAAATTATTATCTTGTATAATATTAAGACCTATTAATATTTAAGGGGAACTTTAGAAATGTATTATACTCCTTCTGTTCCAGTTTAAATGATAGTTTGGAAGTTTTCATGCAGATTAAGAAATGGAAAGAGATATAAAAAATTTCTATCTATGCCCTTAAAAAAAGTCTTCAAACATTAATTGATATTAATGCATGTATAAATAAACTTATAGTTCCAAGACAAAATGTTAAGATATTATTGGTACTTTTGTGAAAAAATATGAAAACTATCAACTAATATGGAACATAAAAAAAACCTTAGATTATCATCTAAATCGTAATGGAAAGAGTATTATAATATTATCGAATTTATTATTTTAGCACTAAAAAATTAAATCGGAACCAAACAATTCTATTATTTTAACTAAAATAATATATTATCGAGTATTATATTAAAGAAGTTATATTGTACAATATATATTAAAATAACTAACTTAATTGATTGTTTAAAAAAAGAAAGAAAAGAAGAATTTTCTTCTGCCCAACTTAAACCGACCGACTCTAGTTAGATCGATCGTCCTTGGTTGAATCGATCGTCCTTGGTTGAATCGATCGATTCAACCTAGGATACGGTGGGTAATCTCCTATGTTTATTTATTTACTAAATTAAATTTTAGATTTATCAATTTTATTGTAGAAATAGTTAGTAAGTTAGTCAATATATCCATCCCATTGAACTTTGCTCCTAGGTATAGCTGTTTTATATGAGATCTAGAAATTGCAAATATTCCAACATCCGCGAAGAAAAGGCCCTCACCTGACCTCTCTAATCGGTAGACTATTTGAAAGCTACAAAAGTAACAGATGGAGATCATTCACTGACTAGACAATTTCACTGAATAGTGGATATAAGGACTGGGGTAAGACTTGCACTCTACCCAAAACGGTTATAACGACCATTAACAACCCAAATACATTTGCCACCCTTAAAACGGAGGTGTTATATAGGCGCTCACGGTCATGGACTCATGGTAACTTAGGTTCAAATGTATGAAAACAGAGATACGATGTTTTCAGTATTATTCAAACATCCACATTCATACAAAGACATATTTGACTTTTTACTTAGACCGATAGTAGAACAGCTACCAGTTTGATACTACTAATTAACAGATCCACATTTTGATCTGATTTCTCCATTTTCACCAGTGAGTATGCCCGAAACCTAGTTTCACCGTAGACTCTGCAAAGTCGTCATAAAATCGGAAGCGATCCATGCTATACTGATTTACCATAGAGGCCGTTGTAGGGTCCTTGATAAGTGCTTGATCAGACTCGAGAAGCCCAGAATTGTTCATGAGATTTGAGTAATACATATGGTCGAATCTGTTATACGTAACCGAATCTAGAGGAGCAAGTTTATTGGTGTGTTGTGTTTCTCCTTCTGGACACATACTTTGTAAATTTTGTAGTAACGAGGAATGGACAGTCGGGTCTGGCTTACCAGTGCCCTTGAAGTTGAAGAGTCGGCTTTTAAAGGTGAAGCATTGTGCAAATCCAATGGTGTGGGCACCTGAAAAAATTCAAGACAGCAAGGAGATGATGATCAGAAAGTAATGTAAATACATAGGTTCCTATCTATACATCTTGATGCAGTATATACGAAGTGTTGCGTCTTAAATGATTATTGGCGTGAAAGGAGTTAGACCTGACAGAACGACAACATCCTTCAAGTCAAGACCCTTGGAGGTGAATTTGGCTGTGATGTTTGCTAAAGGTTCGAATGGTGAGGGTAACTGCTCGTTAGCTGATTTTTGGCTTGCGGTTATTCCGTCTCTTCTACCTAATGGTACATGCCAATAAGGTCCTCCCACCTGAAAGGAAAGGTCATTGAAAATACCAAAACGTCAAGACACAACCGGAAATGTGAAACTATTAAGAACAATAATAGTTACAAATAGTCTTCTTGAAGAAAACACTTGAGTCATGTGAATAAAGCTCTCATAGGTCCAAACAAAAAACTTTCTTTTCATTTTGCTATCTTTTTTATGAATGAAGTATCTAGTATTTAGTAGCTGAAGTATATTCTACTGAGATAGTCTATGCATGCACATTAAGGAAAAATAAAGCTCCTGATCGATAGAATCCAAAAAGTCATCTCACAAGAGAAACAGCTTCACTTGCTGCAAGTGCTAAAATATCAACGCAGGAGACAGTTAATGGGCACTCCCGTTTCTACATCAGCCTTTATATTGTCTATGAGTTCATATCCTCTAACTGAGTTTTTGTTGGGGAGGGCATTCTTTTCCCCCTTAAATGTCTTTGTATCATCAAGAAGTATCGATGCATCACATCCCTGTAACAACAATACAAACGAAATAAAAAAAGAAATCAGATGTTTAAGTTATAAGTTCTAAGCTAATTCACAATTAACATGAACATATAAACGATTTTTTGTAATCATATAGACGAATGTTTACATCAACTAAACAGTCGTGGAAGTGCAGCCGAAGAAGTGAGGCTGCGATCCGGGTTTCTTTCCTAACAGCCTGCCAGACATTGTACCTAACTATGTTCCGCAGAGGAGGACATGTATGATCATAAAAACTATAATAGAGTTCAGGGTACTCAAGTTCAGAATAAACAAAAAGAGGATTCATAAACAAGACGAAACAGATTAAGGAAGTACTGAAATGCACTGGAAGTTTGTAGCCCATAGTTTCTTAACTTTAGCAAGTTCTTATTAATATTATGATGGGGATGATTTTTGAGTTTAACAGCTTGTGGTGATTTATATATGCAAGAGTTAGAGAGAGCAAGTGACTTCACTAGTGTGATTAGAGAGTGGCAAGGCACTATAAGTAATAATATTATTATGACTAGTGGGTTGCTGTTCAACTCAAGTTAGTGACAGAGATTCAATGAACACGTGCTTAACTCGGCCCAATTTTGCATAACTCCACTGAATTTGGCATGATTCAGACTGATTCTTTGTGACGGCTACTAAGGCATGGTTTTGTCTAGGTTGACGTTGATTCCAATTCTAGGTTTTGTTGCCATTTTAATCTTGGTGGAGTATCCGTTGGTCTTTTTGATGGGTATGTAATTTGAAAGAATACAAAAACGTAGGTGCAGAACTAAATGGAAGGTGATAAATTGGCTGGGAGCTACCTAGGAAAATAAAACCGTAAGAAAATACTTGGGTGGAAGAGGATTAGAATCAACTGGACCATATTTTATTTGGGTATTTAATACTCAAAAGACAAATTGAAACAAAGTGAATGTCTAAAATGCCAGAAATTTCTCAACTGAAAAAGACTCAAGCAACACTTTCATAGTCAACATCGTATTAAGGAAAGACAACGTGACATTCTCTGCAAACAGATATGCATATATTCCTCGATAACTAATGGTGAAATTAGTGGCACTCATTCTACACATCACTTATTCTTAACAAGGTACTGTTAAGAAGGTGAAGCCAGTGAGTGGCAATTAAATACCATAATTTTTTGGGAAATTTTGTTTGACCATCTAAAAAATTCGGATCTTGTTAATGGTTAGTCCATTCGAAAAATATACTTACTCATTAGTTCAAAAATCTTTTCAAAAAATCTAATTACTATTCTGCCCATATACTAGTTAGGTGTGGAGATCCTACGTCCTCCACCTCCTCCACCTCCTACACTACTCTTCTCTTAGCGGACAAATTCTTTCATCTACTTCCACCAACATTCGACTTTATTACTCTCCCTCACTAAAACCTTAAAAACTAGGGCAAAATCAAAAACAGAAAACACCTGAAACAAACACCAAAAACAGAGATCAAAAACCGAAAATCAAAATCTGTAACAACAGCATTTGATTTCTTTCAGCATTATATATAAAACCTAAGCTACTGTCAGCATTATACTACTTCAAAAATTCCATCTAAAATGGGTACAAAACGAAAAATCAACAGAAATATAAAGGAAACAGTGTTTGAAGAACACGATACTCCTAAATATCCACCACAGAAGAAGACCAAGAAAGCTTCTAAAGTAGATTTTATACCCAAAAAATCAAGAAAGAAGAAGCAGAATGAGGTTGTTGATTCTCCAACAACATCAAAAACTATGAAACAAACTGCTGTTGATTCTCCAGCAAAATCAAAACAGAAAAATAACAAAAAAGTTATTGGTTCTCAAACAAGATCAAAAACAATGAAACAAATTGTTGTTGATTCACCAGCAAAATAAAAAAAAAAAAACAGAATGAAAATGTAACAGCTGTTGTAGATTTTCTATCTACTACGAAGAAGAACAAAGCTCTTGTTGTTCGTTCTCCATCTACATCACAGAAAAAGAAGAAGGGTGTTGCTGTTTCTGCCAAAAAAGGTACATATCATTGGTGCATATCAATATATAACTTACTTTGTTCATGTTTTAGGAGTTAGATATATTGATATGTACCAATATATATCATTGTTACATATCAATATATATATTATTTTTTTTCATGTTTTAGCACATAGATCTAGCATGCAACATAGGGTAAATATTGATATGTACTTGGTTTTTAGTATATACTGATCAGTACATATCAGTGTATGCTTATTTTCATGTTATAGCATCTAGATATTGGTTGGAGGATAAGTACATATTGATATGTACTTTGTTCTAGATATTGAATTGGATAAGTATATATTGATATGTATTTTTTTCATGCTATAGATATAAAAGCATATATATAGATGTATATTGTTCTATACTAAAGCATCTACATCTTGCATACAGGATAGTATATATTGATATGTAATTTGTTCTAATCTTGAATTGGATCAGTACATATCAAAGTATACTTTGTTAATGATATAGCAGATACATATCAACATATAAAAAAAATATATACTTTGTTTTATATTATAGTACATATTGATATATTGTAGGGATATTAACAGTGTGTTCATGATGCAGTTGGTGTGAAGAAAACCACAAAACCTGCACCTGCTAGGAAGATCTACAGAAGTGGGTTCATGGGGATTTGGTCGCTTGTTAAAGCAATCAAGGAAAAAAATCTTGAGTTGAGTGAAACTCAGTTGAGCATAATCAGTGAGCAATCATATGGCAACCTTTTCCTGATGTTCTGGTACACAAATCTGGGTGCAGATCATTGGATGAAGAATGAAACTGCTGTGACCAATCTTATAAAGTGTTATAAGAGAAGTAAAGTTGCAGATGAGCTCAGATTTGAGTTCAAAAGGCATGGAGTTTCGCATATTCTAACATCTACTCCTGAAGAAGTAGGTGTTATCTTTGGAATGCCAAGAGCAGCAAAAAGACAGCATGAAGATATAATGATGACATCTAGAGGTGGATATAGAAACAGTGCTTTCTTCCGGAGGTTCTTTGCTGATGTACCAAAGACAAAAAAGGTTAACAGAGTGAGGATACAGGAAGAAGTGTTGAAACTTCTAAGAAAAAAGCAAGCAACTGAGAAGAATGTTGAATAAGAAGAAAATGAAGAAATTGGAAGTGATGGAGAAGAAAAAAGTGTAGAAGGAAGTGAAGAAGGGATTGAGAAAAAAAGTCAAGAAGTGAAAGATGCTGAAGACCTGGTAAGGCTTATATGCCTTTTCATGTGTATCACTTTGTTTTTCACAACAAAAGATGCACATGCCTTGACTGAAAAGTACATAGGCCTTGTGGAGGATCTAGAAGATGCGAAGAATGTGTCATGGCCTGATTTGATACATTCTTACCTTGAAAAGTCATTGAATGACAATGTCAACGCAGTCGAGAGTACAACAGGGTGTATGAACTATTTGTTGGTAAGAATACGTACTAATTTTTTTTTAGTAGTTTACTCAATGAAATCATGATTTACTTTTGACTTTGTTTTTGTGATCTTTTTTCCAAAATAGATTTGGTATGCAGAGCATACATATTTACTGGAAGCGGAGGAAATAAAGACGATTCCAGAAAAAAAAAATGTTCCGAGAGCTGCAAAATGGAATCTGTCAAAGTTATGTGCTGAACTCCAAAAAGACATTAATAAAACTGAATATGAGGTAAGAAAAATATGTACTTATTTACTACATTTATGATGTTGTGTTATCATATAGTATGTAATGATATATATTGAATGTATGATGTTTTTTATCCTACAGTATATATTGATATGTACCTCATGAAAAAACTTGTTTTTATAGAACATATTTCTGAGTACATATTTTGTTGTTTTGGTACAATTCAATGACAATTTCAAGGTTCAATACACCAATGAAGAAAAGAAAATTCTGAATAGAATAATAAGAAGAGTTGAAGAAGAGAAGAGTGAAGATGAAAAAGAAGAAGATAAAGAAGAAGACAAAGAAGAAAGTGCAGGAAAGGATATGGAAGAAGATAACTGGAAAGGAAGATATGAAGATTTGAGAAAGACAATATTTGAGAAATGGAATGAAGCTAACACTATGAAGCATGAGGATGGACTGCTTGATGCGTCAAAGCTTCTGCAAATGTTGTATGACATTTACATGAAAGCTTCTCCCATGCATCCTGAAAATGGAAGAGAGTTTCGAGACTCATTTGATGGGAGTCCCACTCATTTAGGCACTGATCCAACATGAGAATTCCCATCTCCTACTACTCCAACAGATCCTATTCGTGAAAACATAACAGAAGGTGGAGTAGATTTGGGAGAAGACGTGCCAACTGTTCATACATCAACTCCAGATGAACAAAATGATGTGAGTGACACCACCTTCAAAAGGGTTCCATTTAATATTGCATTGTCAACACCACCTTCAGTGTGCAAGTCCTGTGGTGTTGATGTTGATGTTATCAAAACATGGGCTAGATCTGACCTGGAGGAAGAGGTCAAAAAGATGCAGGAGAAAAGTAACTCAGAGGTAAGTAATGCTGGCTAGTCTCACTTTTTATTAAAAAATGTGTTTATCAAATATAACTGTACATATCAGTATGTACTTGATTAAAGATGTGTTTTATTATTGTCATATAACTGTACATATCAAATATGTACTTGAATACAAATGTGTTTTTTATTATTGTCATATATTTGTACATATCAGTATGTACTTGATTACAGATGTGTTTTATTATTGTCATATAATTGTACATATCAATATGTATTTACCTATCATGAATAAAACTCTGTGGTTGCATGATGATTTGGCTGGGCTTGAACAACAAGCAACGAAGAAGGTGGTTGAAGCAATTGACCAGAGTCTTGAAACAATGAAAGGGTTGTCAAAGAACCGGAGGAACAAAACGTTGAAACTCTGGTCGAAAGCTTCGTCGGCATGAGAATCCCTTTGTTTACTGCGATGGATAAGTTTGAAGACATTGAAAAATTTACATTCGAAGAATTTTTGGACTTAGCCATTTCAAGCAGGGATGTTTATGATGAAGAATATGCATCTCTCAGCCAAGAAAATGGTAGTTTTTCAAGCCATACTCTGTTTGGGATTGACATTCGCAAATAATTTGATAATTTATTTGGAAATGATTTGCACGTGTAGAAGTTCAACAAGCTATAGCTCAGCCAACCCAAATAACACCAGAGAAGGAGGCGGTTCAAGTAACACCTGAGAAGAAAAGTGACCAGGAGGTATATCTCCTACTTGTGGTAATTTACCTTTTTTGTCATTGTTTGAAAAAATATGATTCAAATATAGTACTGAAAATCTGGATTCAAAAATGCAGGAAAATGAAGTTACAACAACTCAAACGTCAAGCGACGTTCCCCTTGCAACCAAACTTGCCAGGATGACTGCTGCCAAAGTGGTCGTGTCGTAATCAACCAAAATATTCAAGTTCTTACTCTCTAAAATAGAATGAAGTATAGGGATAAGAACAAGTTCGTTCCCACAAGGAGGCAGCAATTATCACTAATTTCAGTCACGTAAACAAGTAAACAGGGGGATTTTGTTGTTGTTTTAATAAACTAAACTAAGCTAAAAGTAAATACGCAAGTAAAAAGAGATGTGAAATAGGGATAAAAAGCATTAGAGATTTCATCGTCCGTTATCCAACATGTTATCAATCAAAGCATACTCAACATTCATGCATTAGTAATACCAAGAACCCTAAAGTAGCCAGTTATCTCGTCTACTTCGGCAAAACTCCTAATATCATCAAAGAATGAGTACCTCCACCCTTTGAATTCTTAGCACCGGATAACCTGAGTGAGTACCTCCAATCGAGTTTAACCCAATGATAGCTATGGTCTTTGTGAGTTGACGTTAATCTAAATAACCCGGCGTAATTCGCCACTCAGATTTAATTTAGGTCAAGCTTCTACACATACATGCATGGCAATTTTAAATATTGTTAGCAAATATGTTATACTACTTGTAACCGGAGTCCCTCGACAGAATCGACTCCCAGAACTCCAGTCTAGTTATAGATATCAATGCCTTTTTACTTGATTCTAGACTCAAACAAATCAGCAATCAATCATATATCATTATACTTAGTAGAACATGAACGATATTAAGAACAACATGAAATTATGAGATATGCGCCATTCAATTAATAAACATGTCTTCAAACATCAGATTACATCCCTAACCAATATGAAAGGTTTTAGCTCATCATGGGTTTCTCAAAACCCATGGAAAACAATAAAGAAAAGTATAATCAAACCCGGAAAGATAGCGAAGAATTGTTGTTCCGAAGTGCAACTGCCGAAGTAGCCAGCAGCACCAAGTTACGCCTCTTTTCTTCTTTCTTCTTGCTGTGTTCTTTTCTTTTGCTGTCCGTGTTATGATCTCCCCCCCCTTCCAAAACCTAATCTCCTGTATACTTAATGTGTTTCTCGTGATGTCCTATCCAGCAGCAAACTCTCCCTACGTGAGTTTTCTTCTAGCCGTCAAACTTGTTCGGTTGCCTCTTGTGTAGCCCAATTGTGTAGCCAACTTGTATACGTGAACCTGACCCCCAAATATCTCTTGGGCCTCCAATATTTGCTGAAGCTACCTCCCCAAAGAGCTTGCCATGAGAAAGGCCTGAGTTCTTTTTATAGAACTTGAGTTAGCCACTTTTAGGAAACCGACTAGGAATAGGAAATGTGCTAAGTTTCCTTATTCCACTCCAACAAGATATATCAACTCCAAATCCTTTCCTAATCCCATATGACTTCCCCAAGCTAGCTACTACTCCACCAAGGCTAGCCACTATCCCATCAAACCACTCTAGCACCTAACTCGTCACTTAGCACATTAGCACATACGGTTCAGCCAACTTAGCGCCTGGGCGCTAACAACAAAAGCTAATTTGCAACCATGTGGCTTTGCCCATATCTTCCTCATACGAGATCAGAATGACCTCGTTCTTTCGCCGTTGGCTTCGTAATTCAATTTCCTACACTGTGGATGGTGAAAGGCCTAAATTAAGCAGATTTTTACTGGCTCCTCGGTAATTCTTCTCATACAGCTCCATTCTGCGGGTTTCTGAACTGTAACCTGAAAAGACAACTAAACTTCGAAAGTAATCAAAATACCTAATATTCACTCAAATATAGCAAATAAGGATCAGGAAAAACTACTTTAAATGTATGATTTATGCACCTATCACAAAGCAAAAGCAAAACCAAAGGTTCTTGCAAAGTAGACAGACAAACCTAGAGAAGAGGTTAGCAGAAGGGTAACCCGTGCAAATCCAGGGAAGAAAACAGATCCATTATTTGATAGTGGAAGTATGTTTTCTGAAAAAAAAAAGCCAAGAACTGAGAAGAGAAAGAAGACAATAAAGACAACAAAAGCCAACAAAGCTAAGAAAGCTCAGAAACCAAGAATGAAACTCTTGGATCTTCTCAAGTCACCACTCTACGAGATAATGACAGGAGAATAACTAGAGATTCTACTTCCGTACTTTGAGAATGGAAAGAGAATGTAAGTACTTTCTAACCTTCTCTTTAATTTTAAATCAAGAAAGTTTTGCAGTACATATCAAAAAAACTTACTTCAATATGTGTTTTTGTTATAAATGTGCAACTATGTTGCTTGGAGAGTAGAGAACAGAGGTGGTATCTGCTTAAGCGGGTCTACAATGGAAGATCTGATATTCAACGGATCATTAGAGCAAGATCTCCTAAATTATGCTCAATATAAGCTTCAACTGGCTTTTGAACAAGACCAAGCAAATGCTGCGAAAGAAAAGAAATACTTTAAGGTGTTGCACCTGGATCCAGCTGCTTGGGTATGTGTTTTTTTTCTTCTTTTATACTTTTGAACATTGGTTATGAAAAAAGTATATATTGATATATACTTTTGTGAAATAACATACTAAACGTTTCCAATTTTCAGTATCATGTCGAAAACCCAGACTATTTTAATGGGGCATAAGTGAATGTTATCATAATGCCAATCCTGAAGATGAGCGGAGACATTGAAAAGATACTTGTACCAATGTGCCACGACAACAAGCATTGGACCTTGCTAGAGTTTGAGTTTAAAACAGAAACATTCACACATTACAACTCATCTGTGGCGTTCAGGGACCATTTCTATGCAAATGCCTAGACGATGTCTGAATACATGTTCAACCCTATCAACCAGTTCTTAGACGAGCACAAAAGAAACATGCTGAGCACCGTACATTTGACTGACTGTTCCTGTCCACAACAAGTGATCTGGCCAGACTGCCTTATGTATGTGATGCACTTTATAAAGGGGAGAGCAAAGACTGATTGTGATGGGAAAAGTTTAGGGGATGATGAACAACTGATGAAGAAGATTCAGCTGAAAAGAATCAAGTTAGCATGCAAGTTGTTGACAACAACTCATCCTGAAATCAGTTGGGAACCCTCCCAATGAAAAAATATGTTTAACTGCATAGTTGGTACATTTTGTAGATCTTGCTATGAGGAGAAAAGTTGGTACATTTTGGTTTTTGGTATGGGCAGGGTTTTGTGGGTACTACTTCATTAACTTTCTTATTGTGTTTACTTATTGAACTTGGTTTCTACATATTCAACTTGGTTTTTAGTTAATATGTTTATATATATATATGATCTTTATTAGCATTGTTAGGTTTCTGTTTAATTTTAGAGTAATATAGAAAGGTAGAATAAATTGATATGTGCTAGGGAGTACATATTGATATGAACTTGGTTCTGAAACTCTGAACCAATAGATTCATAATCTAAAAACACAAGTACATATTGACATGTACTATGAAGTACATATTGATATAATTTTAAAAAATTACTTTGTTTATGTACATTTTTTTGTGTTTTTATAACAACTACAAGATTACTAAAAAAATAAAAGAAAAATGTATTGGGAATAAAAATCACTAATAACTTTAAAATTAAATAAAAATGTATTACTAAAACGAGGGGGCGCTGCCCCCTCGACTCCCATATAAAGTGAATGACATTAAACCAATTGTTCATACATCTTTTAAGATGGAGCAAAAATATAAGATTTATATCATCAAAATCACATTCTGTCATTAAGAACATAACTCAGTTGGCACACAAACAAGTTCTAATAAGAAACCTAAAAAAAATGCCACAAGTACCTTCTAAGAGAATTTAAATCCAAAATATACTAAAAAAATTGTAATGAAATTAATTCTCATCCGTATATTGGTACTGACGGATAACATTGCATGTAGCCTTGTTGTGATGAGCTTTACAATTTGAACATGTAACAAGATTTTTTCTCCTCTCCCATGCACTCTTGATAAGGTTCTTTTTTCTTCTTCCTGGAGGAGCCCTTACTACTATTGGTGGCAGAACAATATCTTCTGCGGTATACTCATCAGGCCTGTGGTATATTGAAAAACATAAATAAGAAAAAACTACTATACTTGTGCAGTTTTTATTGATGTGTGTTACACTAAAAATCAATATGTACTATGTTGGTTCTAGTTTATGGTTTATATGTACTGCTTAAAACCATTCTCATGTATGATACTACCATAAAAAAAAATGTACTTCTTAAAAAACTTACCTGTCATGGTTATGAACAGGTCTGATAGCGATTGAATATAGCTGGCGATAACAACTAACTTTGAAGTATTCGTCGATATAATCAAGGAACTTTCCCCCAGATGCAGCAATAGCTGCAGTAGCATGCAAGCATGGAAAACCAAGCATATTCTTTTATGCAGTACATACTGATATTTGCACTACACAAACAAAATAAAAAAAAATAGTTTAGTGGATATCTCAGTTCAAAAGAGCATGTTACCTAAAAAAACTAACCTTGGGGAATGAACTTCAAAGACGTGAGCATACGACTGACTAATTTTCCAAGGACGACCAATTTGAATGTGTAGTAGTTCAAGCAAGGCTTGATACACAGGGGTTAAGAGTTCCGGATCCATCAAAAGACTTTCTTCACGACGTTCAGACATCAACTTCATTACCCGTATCCTACACGACAAAAAAAAATTAAAAAACAACAAACATATTATACATATAGTACATATATACTTGTAGAGTTACAAGAAACTTATAAAAACTTGATTGTGTCAGAGAGAGAACAAGGAGGTAACTTATTCTCGCGGTGAATCCAGTTATTAAAAGACTCAGCAATGCTTGAAGAAGTATGACCATACCTACAGCCTGGGAAGCATGCACTAGACCACTTTTTCCTAGGAATGTTACGGCAGTATTGAGCAACCCAAGGCCTGCCTAGATAAACCATTCCTTGAAGACCTTCTTCATATCTTGCTGGAGAAAGCGCATATGTTGCCTTTTGGAAACAGTCCACCACTTCTTTATATTTTTCATCAGCCTTACTGATGGGTAAGTTCTTTTTCAAGTGGAAAAAACAATATCTATGATAAGAATCGGGGAAAACTTCAGGAATTGCATTCAACAAACCTTCACCTCGGTCAGTCAAAAAGGTGATGGGACGATGGTCCACAACTTTTTTAAGATTTTCCATAAACCAATGCCAATTATCATTATCTTCGCCAAGAACTAATGCATATGCAAAAGGATAAAAACATGGAAAACAAAATATAAAAAACCATATCAATATGTACTTCATGTCTTGATTACAGATGTGTTTTATTGTTGTCATATAGTTGTACAAATCAAATATGTACTTCATGTCTGCACCTTCAAAAATATGTTATACCTACAGTGCATATCATATGTACTTTATGTATGATGTGTATGATCCTAAAGTACATAAAAAACAGATACATATCAAAAATATGTACCATATAAAAAAGTTACCTTGATTGCCGTTAAGACATGTAACATCCATTAGACCTCCTTTAAACCTCCCCGTAAGAAATGTCGCATCACAAAAAATCATTGGACGACAAGGTTTATAACCCTCTCTACAAGCTCCAAAGCAAATAAAAAGTCTATGGAATCTCTTTGTTGCGTCGTTGAAATCAAAATCAATATAAGACCCTGGGTTGGTTTCCCGAACAGCAGTGACCCACGAAGCAAGATCAGTGTATGACTTTACATCGTCACTAAAAATTATTTCATGCGATAACTCTAGTGCATGATATGTGTGGTGATACTTGATGTTGATCCCTCCACCAACTTTAATATAATCCATAATCTCTTGCGGCTTTATGAGAGGATTGTGCTTGACACGCTCATGAACTAAATGATTTACAAGCTTCCTCGAAACAGTTGGACTCCTAAACCTATAACCAGCGCCACAAGTGTGCCTACCCATGTAATACTTTATCTTAAACACATCCAAAAACCCATTCATGGCAACCGCGTGAAGCATCCAAGAGCAACAGTCATTGGTGCATCTGGTTGCGAATCTCTCAAGGTCATTCTTCAATTTTTTAACCTTATATCCAGTCCACAAACAATATTTCTCACATGCTAACCGAACAACTTCAACACCACCATGGAAGAGATGGTTTTTATCTTCAGAGAGATTCTCCCAACCATCAGAAAAAAGAACACTTGCAACCTCTTTAGAATCTTTTAAATAATTGTTCCTAGCACTCAAAACCAACTCAACATTGTTGTCAAGATCAGCACTTCTCAAAGAATTAGATGCACAGGATAACACAACATCAAACATGCAACTGAAAGAAATCTGAATTCTTCGTAAAATGCAATGCAACAAGACCTTGAAGAGATACATCAGCAAGGACAGGGACTTTCACTCCATTTTCAACATAATTAACAACAATAGTTGATGGAGTCAACCAGCTCCACGTATTACAAATAATAAACTTTAAATCTTCCAAAGTCGAAGATAATGTAACCAAATATGCAATGTGGTGTTGCTTGTGGTATACATGAGAGTAGCAAAAGCTATTTGGATTAGAACCAACACCTGACATGTTGAACCTGAAGAAATGTGATGCAAATAAAATAACACAAAATACAAAAATCAAAACATATATTTTAAGATGATAGGAATACTAAATCTACAATATAACATAATATATACTATTTTAGAAGTATCAGACATATTATAGAAACATACATAACAGACAAACATCGCAAACAAATATGTACTGATTCAAAAATAGTATACTATAAAAACAGTATATATCGAAAAGTTTTTTAGAAAAACAGTACCTATTAATATGTACTGAAGAAACATTCAAAACATACAGAAAGAAAGAACAAAAATCATGATTCACTTAAAAAAATAAAAGAAAACCAAACAAAACCTATTATCAAAAAACATGTAAAAACACTGAATACGACGATCTAATGAAAAAAATAGAACGATTACAAAATCAGTTTCAAAAGATGAAAAGAAAACTAAAACACGAACAAAAAAGAGATCTATCATGGAATTCAACAAAATGTACATCATAGAAAACGTTAATCATCGGGATTCAATGTAAGAAAACAAACAAAACATGAAATCAAGTTGATTATCATGATTTCAGTTAAAAAAACAAAAACAAAGATTGATGATACCTGGAGAAAAATACAGAGAAGAAGATTAAAGAAAAATACCTGGAGATTGACGATATCCTAAAACTGAAAACACCACTGAAGCAGAAAGAGAAGAAAAAGAAGAAAAAATTTATGAGTTGCGACGATTTTTTTTTTAAGTTTTGATTTTGGTTAAATTTATAGTTCGTACAAGAGAGAGATATTTATGGGATATTAAAAATCTGTTTTTTATTTTTTACACGTAAATTGGACGCACGAGTAAGAAAACTAGTCCCATTACTTGTTTTTAGATTAATGACTAAATCGAATTTTAGAATAGGATTAAAGGTTAAACGGATCTAATATAAAATTATCTAATAGTTTTTAATAATTTTTTTTATTTATTTTTGTGTAGGTCCAACAAGGTGCACAATAACACAATAATAAAACAAAAACAGACGTGATGTATATTTTTCAAGAAAAGCTTTTCTCCGGAAACCAATACATTTTTTTTATTTATTCTTGTGTAGGTCCAACAAGGTGCACAATAACACAATAATAAAACAAAAACAGACGTGATGTATATTTTTCAAGAAAAACTTTTCTCCGGAAACCAATACATAAAGGTTAAAGGATTAAAAATTGTCATTGTTGTTCCACTCACCTAAACTTTCTTTCTGAACTTCCCACTATTGAGAGAATAAATTGCTTGATTCTTCTCCCTGATTTCTGTTTGGAGTACATCGTGCTTTAGAGGATCCTCTTGACAAGTCAAATATGTCATGAAGATACGTGTACAAAAAAGAACAAGATTTAGTAAAGAAAAGTGGATTGAAATACATCAATACATCAAAATAATTTTACTTACCAACACTCAACAAAGTGCAAATCCTCGTATTCTAGAAGTCAGGATACAGATGCATGTTACTTGACTCTTGGGTTGTAGGCTTGTAGCACCTTATCCCATGAGTAAGTCTGCCCATTATCAAAGTGTGGTACTGTTCATGATTATGATAATGCCGTTGCTACACTAAGACTAGATCAAATACCTTTTTCTTTTATGTTTGGTACTTGTAGATGGCCTGAATTAGCTGTCCATTGTTACCGAACCAATTATTGTCGGTACCATTTTTTACATAGATATATCTGGAAATAATGGTGTTGGTGGATGTATAAACGAGGCTGTTATATTTTTGATGGACTATGAACAATTTTATTAAAATCTCACTATATAGAATTATAACTATTGACTGACTTATATACAGACATCTAACAATTTTTTTAAGCACGATTACTCAACTGACAGCTCACTGGTACAGGTTGTATTCCAGGCTGGAAGACACCCTGGACTATACATGATACATATATCAATCTGGTACAAGTGTATAGTTGTTATCCCCCCTCAAGCTCATGGGTTAAGAAACAACTCTGAGCTTGCTTCGTAGATCCATGAACCTTGGTCCTGGTAGAGCTTTGGTGAAGATATCAGCCAGTTGTAGTAGAGTATGTAAGTAGAATAAATCTAGATCATGATCATGCACCAATTCACGGACAAAATGATAGTCAACATGGACATGTTTCATCCGTGAATGATGAACAGGGTTGGATGCTAAACTGTTTGAGCTTATGTTGTCGCAACCAACACGAGGAACTCGAGTTGGATGAAAATACAACTCTCGAAGAAGTGAACATACCCATATTAACTCTTCTGCCGTGTGAGCCAACGTACGATATTCAGCCTCCGTTCTTGAACGAGCAAAAGTCGTTTGCTTGCGAGAAGACCAGGAAATAATATTTGAACCAAGAAAGATAGCGTATCCTCCAGTCGATCGTCTATCATCGATTGACCCATCCCAGTCCGCATCCGGATAAGCTGTTAGCTTTGTTGTTCCCTGTGTAAACAATAAACCATGATGTAGCGTTCCTTTTATATAGCGCAGTATACGCTTTGCTTCTTCCATGTGCTCAGTCATTGGCTGGTGCATATTGGGAAACAAGGTTTACCGCAAATGCTATGTCAGGACGCGTCCAGGTTAGGTATTGTAGTGCCCCTACTAGAGATTGATAGTCTGTGGGATTACTTAACAACTCTCGTGAGTCTTTGCTGATTGTAGTAGAGACAGCTAATGGTGTTTGACAAGGTCTTGAACCATCCATCTTATGTTTGATTAAAAGATCCACAGCATACTTTTGTTGCCCAAGGAATAGTGAGCCAGGTGATCTCGTTACCTGCAGGCCCAGGAAATAGCTTAAATGGCCCAAATCTTTGATCGGACATAGAGCTTGCAGGATGCTAATGACATGTTGTAGATGAGTTGGTGAGCAACCTGTTAACACTATATCGTCTACATATATCAAGGCCACATTAATTAGTGAGTCTAAATGAAAAACGAATAGAGAAGTATCAGCCTTTGATTGGACAAAGTTCAATCCTAACAGGCTTGTACTTAACTTGTCGTACCAGGCCCTTGGCGCTTGTTTAAACCCATATATTGCTTTGTGTAGAAGAAAAACTGTTGTGGGCCTGGTTGCATCAACATAACCCGGTGGCTGGGCCATATAGACCTCCTCTTTTAGATCACCATGAAGAAACGCGTTTGAAACATCAAGTTGATGTATTTTCCAATCAAATTGAACCGCTATAGATAAAACCACTCGTATGGTTGTAGGTTTAGCTACCAGGCTAAAAGTTTCTTCATAATCTAGGCCTGGTTGTTGATGATATCCTTTAGCTACCAACCGGGCTTTGTGTCTTGTTACAGACCCATCTGGGTTGTATTTGATCCGGAATACCCACTTACAGCCTACAATGTTGTTGGGTATGCCTGGTGAGTCCACCAAGGTCCATGTTCCAGCGTCAATAAGAGCTTGATATTCATTCTTCGTTGCTACTTTCCATACTTTTTCTTTGTGGGTCGAAGTTATACATGTGGGAACTGTGCTGGCAGTACCGAGCAGTGCTTCACTTAACGGATATTTTGTTGTCAGATTTGATTTTGGCTTGCTATGTCCTGTCTTTGCTCGTGTCAACATCTGATGACTATTGGTAACATTTACTGATATGTCTGTTATAGATTCTCGGGCCTCTTCTGTTGTATTTAATATGTTTGAATCAGTTGTAGAGAATATCATTGATGGATTAGAGTCATCAGTACCAGTAGAAGAGGACACTTATAATGAATAGTGAAACTTTGTCTCATCAAAAGAGACATGCCTAGAAATGTATATTGTTCCCGTAGTTGGATCAAGACACCGATAACCCTTATGATTTAAACCATATCCAATAAAGATGCAGTGACGACTTCGTGGTTCAAGTTTGTTTGTAGTGTATGGTTTTAACCATGGGAAACAGGAACATCCAAACACCCTGAAAGACTCATATGCTGGAGATTTTCCAAATAGTACTTCATATGGTGAAAGAAAATTAATTGATTTTGTTGGCAGTCTATTGATGATAAAGTTGGATGTTTGTAGTGCATCAACCCAGAAATGTGTTGGCAAATTCGACTGACTTAGAAAAGTCCTTGTAATTTCCAAAAGGTGTTTGTGTTTAATCTCAGCAACACCATTCTATTCCGGAGTGTGAGGACATGTAAGCTGATGAGTGATCCCCTTTTTAGAGCAGAAGTCCTTTAAGAAATTATTGATGAATTCACCGTCATTATTTGTTCTTATGGTGATTACAGTAGTAGACAGGAGATTTTCTAACTGAGTGACTAATGATACAAACGCAACCTTAAATTCAGACTTAGTAGACAGTGGAAGCACCCAGCAAAATTTAGTGTATTCATCAACTATATTAGCATAATAGAGTCTCCCAGATACTGAAGCTACATGACATGGTCCCCAGAGATCTATATGAAGCAGTTCTAGTGGTTTTACAGCCATTGAAGTAGACATTGTAAAAGGTAATTTCTTAGCTCTACACAATTTACAGTCATTACAATGAAGAGGTTTCGAGATAGTACTAGACATTTAAAGGAGGGAGCATAGGCGCTGCATAGTCTGAAATGAAGGATGCCCATATCTTCGATGAAGCATCAGAATATCAGTTGTTGCTGAAGCCAGAGCAACTTGTGGAAGATGTTGAGTACCAAATTTGATCGGATATAAACCATTTCTATGTGGCCCTCGAAAAAGAGTTATCCCAAATTTCTTGTCCTTTAAAGTGAAACCAGAAGAATCAAAGATCAAACAACATTTGTTATCAGTTGTAAATTTATGAATAGACAACAAGTTATGAGACGCCTCAGGAACAATCAGGATGTCAGTTAGATTAAAAAAATGATCATTAACAAACTTATGTGTACTTCCTTGATGTGTAATTTTCATACCTGCACCGTTAGCCGTTTGGATAGTATCTGGTCCATCATATAGAACTGATTCCTGTAGAAATTTGACATCAGATGCAATATGTTTATTTGTTCCACTATCAGCTATCCACTCTCCTTCATCAAAAATATCTGCTGCAGCTAACATTGCACTCAGATTTGATGGAGGTGTTCTGCCTTTATATGTAAAATTCAGCCGTTTAGCACAAGTCGTTGCTATGTGACCTGGAGAGTTACAGATTTGACAGACTTGTTTGTCTCCAGAGGGAGAACCTCTTCCATAGGTGGACCTTGGAAATACTGAGGGATTCGGATACCTTGGACCGTTGTATGATAGTCTCTGATATGGCCTGAACGTTCCTCGAGAGCCAGAATAGTGATTTCTTGGATATCCTCTTCCAGTATTGGAGAAAAACGCCTTAGCAGATTGCTTTTCTTTCTGTAATTTCTGTCGTTCTTGAATAACTGTCTCTTCACTCATTAGATTATTATGCAGTTCGATACAAGTTACCGGTGGATTCTGATGGCGCATCGATGTTGCAAACGGAATATAATCTTCATTAAGCGCCTTGAGTGTTATCACCACTAATTCTCTATCAGATACTATTTCACCGGCTGAAGCCAACTGATCAGTGAGAAACTTAATTTCACTGATTAATGATGATACAGATTTTTTTCCTTGAGTAATAGAGAGAAGCTTCATTCTCAACTGAATAGAGTGAGTTGATGAAGCTTTACCGAATCGGTCTTCTATATTCTTCAGAGTTCAGCAGAAGAGCTAGATCTAGAAAAATATGCAATTACAGACTCGGATATGTTGAATGGATCCACATAGTAATTGTGGAGTCCTCATCCAATCAGTCTGTATATAATGGATTATCTAATCCATTTTGTTGATTTCTAGGACTTGTAAATTGGGGAGGACTAGGAAACGATCCATCAAGAAATTTCTTGATTTTGAAATTCTGAATTACTGGATTCATTAAATTCTTCCATGTAATATAGTTATCCTCCTTTAGTTTTAGCTGAACAAAATTGGTTAATTGATTCAAAGGTATTTTGGAGAGAGAGATTGAAGTTGGATTTTCCATTGAAGAAGTGAAAAAGATGATGATGGAAAGGTTTCAATCATTAAAGATTTAGATCAGTTTCTTGATTTGATATAGAGAATATCAAAGATTTGAAGAACAGCAGTGTAAAAAAAAATGATAAAATGATTATTCCGGAAATCTTTAAGAAACTGAAGAATAAGAAATGATTCGATTGATCAACAAAACTACAAACCAAAAATTGCTGGTGTAAAAATATTAAGAGTAGATTTCATTCTCTTAATACCAGAAAACCAGAATTCTTGTTTGTAATGAAGATCAGAGATGGAGAAACGGCGTTGAGAAGAAAAAGAAAACTGAACTGTTTGATGAGTTTTCGTTTTATAGAGTTTATAAAAAAATTAGCTTTAATGCTTCTCTGCTTGTGTGATTTCTCTGATCGATGAAGAAAGTAGTCAATGCTTTACAAAGAACGAGACGTAGACTCCTAAAAAGCTTAAATAAATTGTAACGTGTTGCAGACATTGTCGGCCATGCTTCTGCTGACATTACTTGATTCAAAGATTTGTATTGATTTGCTACAAATTGTAGAATCGTTCGAGAATGAAATTGCTTGTTTTCAATAGAAATTCATTAATTTAATTCAATAAACGAGAGAATGGATTGAATCGAGACTACACATTCACTGATGATGAAAAAAAATATTGACCTGCTCTGATACCATAATGGAATATGAACAACTTTATTAAAATCTCACTATACACAATTATAACTATTGACTGACTTATATACAGACACCTAACAATCTTCTTGAGCACGATTACTCAACTGACAGCTCACTGGTACAGGTTGTATTCCAGGCTGGAAGACACCCTGGACTATTCATGATACATGTATCAATCTGGTACAAGTGTATAGTTGTTAATATTTAGCTGAACTTATCCACATGGTACTTTCCAACCAGCTTCCACTATTACAAACAAGTTCTCCTGAACTTCTTATTGTGGATGAATCTGAAGATACCTATCGGCCGCGACACAATATTCACGAACCGTTCGTTCCACTTTTATCCAGCTCTCCTGAAGGTTTCTCATTCCCATTATGCTTTATCGTCGTTCCTCAACATCATCCCATCTTGTGGATGCATATATGTTCGATAGAAGCATGAGACACCAGTGATTTTCAGGATCCAACTCAACAAGTTAGCCAGCTGCATTTCTCCTATCTCAGAGTTTCTGTGAGGTTTGTGCAAGACTGAAAGCACCAACTACTGCACGGAAGCAGAGCCCATACACTGACACCAGGTACAATTGGAATTTTGTGACCTTTTAGCCTCTTCTAGCTCGTGTTCATGCTAGTAAACTGAGTAATTAAGTGTGGAAGCATAATGTTCCATTAAGGAAAAATGTCAATCTTCAATCTATCGACGATTTCGAACAATTTGTGGCCATCATGGATCAAACCTACATGTAAACAAGCTGTTAATAAAACCAGAAAGGTAAACTCATTTGGCCTGACCACGTCTTGCAACATTCCACTGAACAATAAAATTGGCTTCTCAAATTGCCCACGTGTAGCAAATCTATTAATCATAGCACCCCATGTGATACCATCACTCGTATAAATTCTACCGAATATCATAAGTATCAGAAATGCTTCCAAATTTCATGTCAATATTCAATAGGGCACTCGCATTAACGAATAAGAAGCTGGATTCCATTTATTTAGTCACTATCCCTTCCTCCCTAAAGACCACCTACATGAGCACCTACATGATCACAAGAAGAAATAATTCTAAGAAATGTGATTCTAGTGGGTTCTAATCCCATATCTGGTGTTTCATCGAAACTAGCAAGGTATCCTTTTTGTAACCATTATTTGCATAGCCATTGATAACATAATTTCAAGAAACAACACATCTTTGTTTTTGATGCTATTAAAATTTCTCGCGCTTCAATGTTATATCCTCCTTTCTAACAATCCTGACGCAACAAATGTATTCTGCTCAATGTAACTACTCACAAATGAACCTTCATCCAGTCTTGAAATTTCCAATACGAGAGAGCAAGCAGAAACAACATAAACCAATGTTACCTGATTCAGTTATCGACACTCTGCGTCTTAAGAAATAATTCTACAGGTTAACGAGAAGCACCATTCTAAGCATAACCTGCTATAGCATTGCACTCCACAAAATAAAATCTACCCCCTCGACTAGTTCGAACAACAAAGATAATTCAGCAACACCAAAGTATCCAGAAATCAATGAAGGATGAGAAACGAAATTTCATCAAACAATTTGTGAGCTTCAATGATATACCCGTTTGAAACATGTGTAAAAAAAACTCCTAAATTTTACATCTTGGGTATGAATATGTTGGATGATCACCTTCTACGGTAACTTTTGAATCGCTAATACTTACCAGCCTTAAGAGCAAACGGGTAAGTGAGGAAGTTTGATTCAGTGCCATTTTCATGTATATATTTAGCATAAAGAATGGATTGATTTATGAGGTCCATTGAAAAATAAGTTTGAGTTGATTTGAGGATATTAACAGCGTGTTTGGATACAGATCCGGAAGTAGTTTTTTGACTTCTAAAAAATAAAATGTAAGAAGTTAGTTAAAGTATAAATTTTTAAACAATTTTTAAAAATAAAAAAAAATCAGTTTTTTATAAAATAAAATACCATTATTTCTGACTTCTGATGAAGTAGAAGCACTTTCAATATACAAATGCACTATAAAAGAAAAATTGTCCATGCAGGTATCGAACTTATTACCTTCGTACAATGCTCTAACCAACTAAGCTAATTGGACAACTATTTTATAATGGACGACTCTATATAATATCATAAAATCATTCGCTTATTAATTTGTTATTCGCTGGTTTCTTTTCATGTTTTATTATTTTAGTCAAGCTGCTAAGTATATACACCACATACTAGCACTAATAGCTTAATGTCTGTAGGCACTTCTCTTTGGGCGGTGGATACAGGATACTCCATCCATTTTTGACCCTCACTTCTATTTAGTTAATTTTGTTCAATTTACTTAAATATGCAATGTAAGTTTATTTCAATGTAACTTGAGAGTTTTAGTCCAGTTATTAGATCAGCTCTAATTAGTTTTATATATATCTTGTCGTTGTAAGTTTCTTTGTTTCTAACATAAAGCACCGTACTTCACTTATTTCACTTATAAACGGGTCATAGTTAAAATTGTAATACGATGATGTAGAGTTTAATTACCCCTTTTAATTAGAACAAGGACAAATTGAAACTGCTTAATAAATTTGAAACTAGAACAAAATTGAACCGTTGGATCTGATATCTTTAGTTCAGTCGTTGGATCTCGGCAATTTCCGAGTTTTTTTTTTTTGTGAACAATTAATCTCACCCATTGGATCGATTGAATTTCAACAGATTCATATGATGAAGGTCGTCTATGCAATAAAGGAGTTCATTGTAATATGTCAACTATTATGGGGTTTAATCTAATATTACTATAACCTTCAAGAACTTATATCAAAAAACATATCGAAGCTTAGCCATAAATAATTTTTCCTCTCCGACTTAGGGCTCTGAGAAAATGAAGACGATGAACATATATTCATTTGAATGAACCCTAATCGTCAACCAAAATTTTCATCTTCAAATTTAGTTCATTATCTATTCACCAAAGTTACTTGATTAGTCACCTTGATTTATTTTTCCAGAGGGGTTTTCCTTTTGAAATTAGGGTTTCAATTGTGTAACTTTAACCAGCAGAGATTGAATTGAGAACAGACATTAAATTATATAATTGGACTGCTTCAACTACACAAACACAGGTAATTTGGATAAACACCAGGTTTCTAAGGGTTGGATTGATGTTGAATTAAAAATGCGAAAATGGGGGTTTTAACTTTCTTTTTCAGTTTACTGGGAAACTAGTGTAATGCAATTGTTAATTTCAGTTCTTTATGCGGTTAAATCGATCATTTGATGAAGATAAAGATGTATTTTTAGTACTGTAAAAATGTATTTTTAGTACTGTCTTTCATATAAGAATTTGAAAATATTTGTTATAAAAGATGAAGTAAGTGTTACTACGAACAAAAGTAAGTTCTGTGCATACCCAAGCAAGTATATTCACTGGGTATGTATTCATCTAGCAAAGCAACCAACAGGCTGAAAAAGTTATGGTGGAACGGTTCATCTCTACCCACTTCCTTTATCGTAAATGTGTTTATCTCTTGACAGATATACAGCACAAATTGCATAATCCCTTAGTTAAACTAAATGTATTGCTGCATAATATGATCAAAAAACAAGTAATTTGAAATGTGTATCTCAACTGGTTTGAAATTTGGTTTTTATGCGAGAAGCCTCTAAGCTTTTTAGTAATCGTGGATTGCAAGGACGCGTAGTACTGAACATTTCAGTTGGCTCTTGCTTGAGATAAGGGACATGCACAAGCATGTTTTCAATAATTAACTAGATAGGTGCAAACACTTACTAAGTTTGAATAGAGCTAACTCAAATAGTATGTTTCGCGTCTAGAGATTTAATAATTGAAGGATAAATAATCCACATGCCACTTTGCATCTATGATCCACTTTCATGTATGAGACATGATGAATTAACTTGATTACCTATCTAGCTATCTTGGTTTTGGAATTTAACTGAAGTTCCATCAGAGATATTTTGATGTATGTCACTTTTTTAAGGGCCCAACACATGTATCACATAATATATTTCTTTTTATAAAAATTAGGGAATTACGAAGATAGGGTATTACGATGACAACTTAATGAAATGCCTTCCCAACCTCAAAAGGATACACAAAAAATTTGATAATCAAATAAACGGGATACCAACAAAAACAACGATAAAACTTCAAAAGAATTAATATTATGATCAACAATATCACTAAATATTTTTATTACTTTCATGTTAAATCATTTATTTCAATTCACATCCTATAGAAATTACTACACGATTTTTCTTAGTTTGTATACCCACTTATTGTTTTCCTCAACACGGAGGTCGCGATCGATGAAATTTTGGGAGTCAACATCCTTTCAGTTTCGAGAGTCATTACCCATTCGTCTCTTGGGAGTTATTACACATTCGTTATTTTGGAATCATTACCGATTTGGTTCTCAAGATGGAACCAAGCTCCATCCATGCGGAATTCATGAACTTATTATTTTTTATAAATCATTTTTATAACGATACTAGAAAAACATAACATAGAATCATATGATAAACAAGCAGTGATGTACTTCTTTTAAGCACTTATGCAAACAATAATAAGCTCTGCAAACTGCATACATCTTATATTACACGTTTCAAGTTGATAACTTGGTCCGATCGTCTTAAAATTTGGAAAAAAGATACATGACTCAATCAACTATAACTAAGGCTGCACATGGTACGATAGGATTGGTTTTTGGCTTAACCAAAAATAAAACCGATAAGCTCGATTTTTTTAATTTTAAAATTGATACTACCTTTAGCCAAATTCGATTCAGTTTAGAACTGATCCCAGTCGAGTCAGTTATGATAAACCGACAATGTTACTAATAATAAAAAGTTGTTGATTAAACTCTTGATGTTACCAAACTGAAGCATTAGACCCTGATGAGGCGGAATGCACAGCTATTAAGGAAGCGCATATATGGGCTAAGTCACTGAATCTCAGCAACATCCGAGTAGAAGCAGATACGAAAGTTGTGGTCAATTCTATCAATGTAAACTTTTCTTTAGTTAAATGGGAAAATAAAAGATTTTTCAAAAAAATCAAATAATTCCAGACTTTCTTTAATTAACGCAAAATTCCTTACATTAGTATGGAAGATAATGACATTGCAGATACCATTTTAAAATATTGCAGAAAGGAAAAAACTAGTATTGAAGAGTATAATAGCTTTAATCCTTGGTTAGCTGTTATACTATCTATAGAGAATCACGTTGTAATTCCTTGACAATTTTATAAATAAACTCCTATTTTTATTAACAAAAAAATAAAAAAGCTCCTGATGCATTTGATAAGCTTATGTTTAAAGGCACATATACAAAAACACTTTTTCTGCTTACTACTTAACTAATTACTAGTTACTACCCACTTCTACTATTCCCTATACAAAATAAACAATCTTTAAAAATAAACTAAACTCTGTTTGATACACTACTTAGAAAAAAAAAAGGAAAAACAAAACTTGTATTGTCTCTTTAAGAGTTTATTTCTTTATACACTTGTTCATCTTCTTCTTTGCTGATTAAACTTCCAGTAGCCATGGATAGAACATGGGTCTTTTCAACAAGTTTTTTTTATTTTGCATTGGTACTTTTTCTTAAACAACGAATTTTGTTACTGGATGAAATGTTTTTTGTGTATCAAATTAAAGGTGTTAAATTTAGATTTATCCTAGTTTCTTTGGGTCATTCTACTTTTTGCAACTCTGTGTCCTTATCCTAGCCTATTATGTTTTTGCGTTGGTAATTATATTGGAATACTATATAAAATTCTTATTAATTGGTTTTAAATCGATAATTTTAGTTCGGTTTAAGGGGTAAAACTGAACCAAGATCTACCGATTTTTAACAATCTATAATCATTAATTATCGTTGGTCAATGGCTCGGTTCAGTTTTATGATTAATCAGTCCGGTTTGGTACGACTCTTCGGTTTTACTAGTGTCATGTGTAACCCTAGCTATAACATATCCAAAATTTAAAGAAAACCAACAAATCAAACAAATGATATTTAATTTACAAGATCATTCTAAAAGCTAGGAAGATGTATCATATTACCAAAATATTCATATTATTTCTTTTAAAATAATTTAAAATACAACAAATTCAAAGCATAAGGAAAGATAAGACACAAATCTACAACTTTTGTTAAGTCTAAAAATCGTTCTACCATAATGAAGATTGCCGAAAACCTTCAAGAACATGAGAAAGCTGATATCCCTAAAAATTGTAGAAAATATCATCCAAATTTTAAAACATACATTCAACGGTGAATATAGATATGTATGAATAAATTACCGAAACCTAGCAATACAAAATCATACAAAATTGAAACCAAGTACAACAAAATTACCCTAAGAGGAAGGGATTTACCATTCTACCTTTTGTAAGCTACAAATTTCTATAGATTTTCCTCAACCTTCTTATTTGAAATCCAACTCCATATCCTTTTCCAATTTCTACTAATTTATATTTATGAATTATCAATTCTTTGTTCTCCCTAAACAAATATGAGCCATTGCGACCATCTAACATTGTGGGATTCTTAGTGGGCATTGCGGCCATCCAACAATAGCTTCATGGGATATCACATATCCCTAGAATGCTCCCACCCAAACACAGTTAACTGCAAAGTTTTCCGCCTCTGAGGTAATTTGCTAAAAAAGCCATGGTGTCAGTAAAGCCCAAACTACTTACATTCCATTCGGTCGACCACTGCAGAAAAATGCCTCCACTCTATTTGAAATTCAAATGTTCGTACTTGAGTAGATAAGTGACACATTTCCAAGACCAGGTGTAGATCAAGGAATAATTGTTTTTTAAGCTCATAGGGTTTACTTTGGTACCTCAAGAGTGTTGGATTTACCAGGTCAGTACTTTTATTAAGTTTAGCTAGTACCAGTTGTATAAGATCACCAAAGAGAAGGTGATGATCAATGAACTCTACATATACTATCGACCATAAGAGTCTCGATTTTGATTAATTAGTAATTTCATAGAACTTGTGAAACTAAGCGTATTAGGTTTTTTAAATAAATTGGGTAAACCTAGTTTGGGCTACAACATCCTGGTTGGGTGGATAAAGGCGAGAAGCAACTTGGTTGGGAGAAAGTTATACACTAGGAGGCAATGTGACTTAAGTTTTCTCGAACTGGAGAACAACACCTAAGTTTTACTTGACTAGTATAAGGTGATTTGGGTGCGCTTTTTTTCAACAGGGTGTAAGTGCATGGGTATTACGAGAACAGAGTAATTTAACTAGGATCTGTTGTAGGTTATATTAGATCGACAAAGTAGTTAAGTGTACTATCTTTATCTAATGAATATCCACTTTGGACAGTTCTTAGGTTTTTCTACTGTTTGATAGTTTCCTTGTTAGTAAAATCTATGCGTATTATATTTACTTTATTTCTGCATTATATTATTTATCTTCATTCGTATAATAAAAGTGGAACCACCGATAGTTTATATCCTTCTCGTTCTCTTGGTATTCTCTTTCTCCATAATATTAAACAAGGATTTTCATATATAGGTTGTATGTTATTCTAAAAGATGACGGTATACTCGGTACCATTGCCTTTTTAATTGGTATCAGAAGAGGAAAACACGAGAAATATGGCTTCATTGAGATGAATTAACATACTTTTAGGATTTTATGCTACAATTCATCTGTGGTAGAATACCGTGAGGCAATCGTTTTTAAAATCTCGTGACTTTAAAGTTTACGTTTTAGCCGTGGATGGATAAATGAACCTAAAAATCCTCAAAAATAGCTTAGATATGAGTATATATAGTTTAAAAGAGGTGGTTTTGTTCAACGAGAAGGAAATTATTTTAGTAAAACAAAATTCATATGGTTTGAATGTTATTATTCATTCGATAAGTCTAGATCTTCAACATCATGTGTCAACGAATGAGAAATCTAAAAAAGGCTTGGGATAGTATTAAGAATGTATTCGAATAAAACACTTTCGAGAAAGATGCTAGTTTTTTTTTTGCTTAATCAATAATCTCATTAAAGCAAAAGGATGAACCAAATAATACAATACTCACCCAAAATGGCAGCAAAAAGGAAACTAAATGTATTCAATAAGAGCACTTATACAAAAATGAAATCATGTAAAACGAAAGTAAAACTGGTATGCAGATTCTAAGTTAGCTGGAAAGGCAGGTCTGTCTGTATGTACAATTTCCTCTCATTTTGCCAGACTTGCACCTCTTTTTGCGAGTTTATCTGCTGAGAAATTAGTCTCCCTGTAGTTGTGAACAAATTGAATACTTTTCAGGCATATACATATTTTATTCCACCTAGCCACCACAAACCAAGGTATTTTACCTGAACTAAAAGTAAAGATGACTAATTCTGAGTCATATTGGATGAGAAGATTTCTGTCACCAAACGTGAAAGCCCATTCAGAAGCACAAATGACTATCATAATTTCTGCAATGAAATTAGTTGCCATGCCTAAGCCTCCAAATTTAGCAAAGAGAAAATCACCCTTGTCATTTCTACTAATGAAACCATATCCAGATGCACCAGGGTTCCCTCTGGATGCACCATCACAACAAACTAAAATTTGCCCCTCTCTAGGTAATTAAAAAGAAATCTGCAAGATATGTTGCCTCTTGACTTGTCTTTTCTTGAGATTGAAGTTTCTAATAATTGATGATCATAACTTGTTTCCCACATAGTGCCCTTCATTCTCTCATCACAATCTTTTGTAAATTGCAGAATTCTTTTTTTTAAGCTTCATATTTTAGGTGTAGCATTCTTAAAACTAATTTTGTTTCTTAAAAACCACAATTTCATCATAGTAATTGAAGCTGATACCAACCATATTTCTTTCACATCTCTACCCTTGTTCTTTGCAAATGATATGATATCTTCATAAGAAGTGGGATTTTTAAACAGAAACGTACCTCCCAACCAACTACATATAAGTTTACTGAAATTGCAGTACTAAAGCAGGTGTTTCTTTGTTTCTTCAGCTTGACCATACAAACACTACACCGTTTTTTCATATTAGCAAAAAAAATTGCAACAAATTCTAAGCCGTTGCTAATTAGCAACCAAATTAGTAACGACTATATAAATGTTACAGTTTGCAACGACAGACTTAACACCTTGTGCGACCTGCTCGTGTGCAAGGAACACCATCTGTTTTGGTTTGACTGGTCAAGAACACTTTGACTATGTTTCCGCCCAAATATTTGTTTTGAGAATAGATGGAAAAATCAATTCGCCCCTTTTTCACACAAGCTGGATTTTTCCCTCTCTAATTATCTGTATGATTTCTTCTCAACCGCATACCTTATTTCCCTTCTCTTTATCCTTTTTTTATACCTAGATCTAAAAATTGCCTGAAGAAACTCATCAATACTGTCATCAATACTCACCAACTGAAGATGCGTGTGAGTAGAGGTCATTTAATTCTAGACCTGGTATTTAATCTGTTAGATTGAGATTTAGGTATGGTATCATCTTTGTAGTTCTAATGGCTTTCACTTTTTTTACTTTTCAGTTGGAAGCGCAGATCTTCATCACTCTGCTAGCTCTGAGATATTTAGGTATAATTTCTTCTTTCTTCTTTCACTGATTTGTTTTATCTAATGGTTTTGATTTCAAAAACTTTAGGTTTTATTTAGGGTCAGTTGATTTGTTGTGAGATCTGGTTGTTTATTATAGATGGTGTTGATTTGATTTTATAAGTTTTCTCACTTCATTCTTTGTGAGATGTTTTTAATTTTTGATTTCACTTTTATACTTGTATAAAATTAAGTACTTCAAATACAATTTCCTTCAATATGCTAGCAAAAATTCTGAAACTTTAATCAATTTTATAAAAACTTAAACTTCAGTTCCTTATTTTGTGTAACATGGGAATAAAAATTAGAAATTTTCTTGGAACTTAAACTTGATATCTATGTATGAATAACAACAAAGGAAGAATAAACTACGATTAGTGTAGGGTAATGAACTACGATAAGGAATGGATGAGTTGGGCCCGTAAACTTTCTCGATATATACAAGGTGTAGGGTCATTCATAGATTTTATGAATAAATAAGGTGGTGGGAATACTGTATTTTCATGCCTTTGTAGACACAGAGTGGTAAAGGATTGCAGTCACTTGGTGAAATTTTATTTCATTTGCTAAGAAATGGTATTGATTTGACGTGTACTATGTGGTGTTTTCATGGGGAAAGCTTAGTGGTAACTGAGAGTATAAGAGATGTAGTTGAAAATGTAGGAGGAGATGTAGCTGTTGATGTAGGACTTATAGCTGATAATTTAGGAGATGTAGTTGAAAATGTAAGATATGTAGCTGATGACGTTGGAGTTGTAGCTGATAATGTAGGAGATGAAGCTGACAATATTAATCCTATTGTGGAACCTACTGTAAAATGTCTAGATGAGAATAAAAGACTGCATAGTAGGGTTCACATTGATGCTGGACCTTTTGTATCAAGAAACGTAAGTCTATACACGATCGTGCTAGAAAACCTTTGTATAATAAATATCCATTAGGAATGAAAGCATTTTTTGCTACTACAAAAGTGAATGACATTAAGACCCAATATGAAATGGTAGATAATGGTGTTACTGCATTGTTAGAACTAGTGAAGGAGTTGCTTCCGGAAGAAAACACATTACCATCTAAGTACCCTGAAGTAAAGAAGATGATCCAAGAATTAGGGATGGACTATATAACCTATGATGCTTGCATAAATGATTTCATTTTATATTGGAAGGATAAAATTGCATTGGTTAGGTGTCCTATTTTTAAGGAATCTAGATATAAGTCAGTTTTCAATGAGGAGAGGTAACTTACCAAGGTTGTTCAAAAGACGCTAAGGAATTTTCCATTGATTCCAAGGCTGAAGAGGTTGTACAGTGTGGCATGGATAGCAGAGGCAATGATTTGGTATTCTATAGCTCAGTCATATTGATGTTATGTGTCATCCAATGGATTCTTCAGCTTGGCGATGTGCGGATAACTTTTGCCCGGAGTTTGTTAAGGAACCACGGAACGTTACCCTTGGTATATTAACGGACGAGTTCAACCTGAATGGATATTTCGGGGCAAGTCACAATTGTTGGTCGATAATTGTACAACCTTACGATATACCTCCTTTCATGTGTATGAAGAGGGAGTTCTCTATGATGGTATTATTGATATCAGGCCCTAGAGAACCAGGTAAAGACATTGATGTCTATTTAGAACCTCTAATATAAGAGTTAGTATTGCTATAGAATGAAGGTGTACTGACATATGACAACTTTAAGAAATCTGAATTTTTCATGAGAGCAAAGTTGTTATGGGCTATTCATGATTATCCAAAATTAGGTAATTTATATGGATATGTAACCCATGGGTACTTAGCTTGTCATAATTGTGGAGAAGGAACTTGTTCTGACTATCTACCATTTAGTAAGAAAATATGTTATATTGGACACCGCAGATCGCTACCAGCGAAACACAAGTACCGAGATGATAAAACAAATTTTGATGGAGTTGTAGAGCACAATACATCTCCATGGCCACTGACTGGATTACAGGTTCAAGAGATGCTAGCTAATATGAAAAACAAACCAGGGAAAGGAAAACAACCTGCAGAGGACAATGCAGAAGAAGAGGTTCAGGACCACTCGTTATTTTCTCGAAGGTCTATTCTATATGATTTGCCAAATTAGGGTTCAAATGCCATCCGACATATTACAGACGTTATGCATATAGAGAAGAACATTATTGAGCATCTTATTAACATTATAATGGGAACAACAAGTCGAAATATAATCCTATTGCACGTAAAGATTTGGAAGCTATGAAGATTAAAAGGAAATTATAGTTGAAAGAGGATGATGTGACTGTCCTGACGGTGCTTTCGCCATGACAAAAAAGGAGAAAATGGTTTTTTGTACGATTCTGAAGAACTTAAGGATGTCGAGTAGTTTCTCTTCCAATATTCACAGTTGTGTCAGTATTAATCCTTCAGGGCTAAAGAACTTTAAGTTTCACGATTACCACATCTTCATGCAGTATTTGCTGCCATTGTTGGTTCATACAGCTACTTCAATGCCTAAAGATTTGAAAGTTGCTCTTCTCCGGATTAGTATATTTTTCAGGATTCTGTGCGCAAAGTTTATCAACAGAGGACATCTTCTAAAAGCTAAAGCTAGTCTGGTGGAAGCAATTTGTGTGCTAGAAAAACATTTTCCTTTTTCCTTCTTTGTTATAAGTATCCACCAGATGGTGCATTTGGCCGATGAAGCTTTAATTTGCGGCCCGGTCATATTTTAATGGATGTATCCCTTTGAAAGGTAAAATCTACACTTGATTTATTTTTTCAATGTATAAACTGAGAATTGTACTGAGTTTTGAACCCTTTCTTACTGATATTTATAGGATAATGAAAGGTTTCAAAGTAATGGTGCACAATAAAAGGTAGATTGAGGGGTGCACTGCCATATGGTACACCATGCGAGAAGCTAGCTTTTATTGCATGGAGGAAATGTCAAATAATGGTGAAGGTACTCACGAACATACTCGACCAGCCTTTTTAGATGATGATGATGATGAGTTTGCTGATAAGATGTTGTTAAGTAGAGCCAAGGATATTACATTAGCTACGGTACAGCTTGAACAAGCTCGCAATTGGATCCTATCTAATTATGTTGGAATTGACTGGAAAAGGTAGAACTTTTTAGTTTCAGAGAGTTAAGTGGTTGTTTGACTATTAGGATTATCGATATGAACATTCTTACATTGTTGTTTGATTGCACGAAGTATGATACGTATGTTAGCATCCACAAGTCTCATGGTTAGAAAAATCGTTCGTCCTAGCCTCCCTCAAAAAGTTTTTTATTATGGTTACGGGACGAGGTAATGTGAACAACTGAATTACTTTATAGTAAAACATGCTAATGGTTTTGGTTCTGAACTGACTCACATATGTTCATATACAGTTGTTATAAGCCAATGATGTTGATTCAACACTTTGGTGACTAGTGCAGAGACCTCTCTTCAAGGAACAGTCGTATAATAGATACCAAGTCAATGGATTTGTTTTATACCCAAAAGATTGTGGTGACCAAATGGTATGCCAAAAACAATGGTATGTCAATGAGAGCAATTACGTGATATAGAGCGAAGTCCACGGACATAAATTACATCGAAACAGAAGTAGTCTATTATGGATCATTAAGCAGATTATCAAGTTAAACTACATGGATTTGAAGAAACATTATTCTATTATGATTGATCAGCGTTGAAGATAAGACTAATGGGTGCATGGTTGATCCAAACTAATACTTGATAAAGGTTAACTTGTCTAAGCTGAAAAGTATTGATAGAGTGCAAGATGAACCCTTTATCCTTGCATCTGAAGCAACCCAAGTATTCTACTTAAAGAATCATTTTGTTGAGGGATGGCCCGTGGTCTTACATACTCCGCAGTGATTAACTTCCTCAGTAGATGATATTGAAGTTCCCACTACTTATCAGTTTGTGCTTGTTGAGAATGAGATTTTAGAAAAACTTATATGTGTCGATTCGGTAGTTTAAAATGATATGACTACCACCGTGTCTATTATGCAGTTTTATCATTGGCACAATCTGAATACATTTTTATTATTTAAGAAGTTCAATTGTTATGTGTATGTGCATTATGATATGGTTGTTACAGGTTTTAAAACAATCACATTATGATGTTGTTAGTTTGCAGGTTATTACGGCATCATAAGTGGAGATAAATGAAAATGGACTTCCCGTTTCCACCAATGCAACAAAACTTGACCACCAGAAGTGCGCATTGGTTCGTACCCATGTGCCTGTTTCGTAAAAAACCTGGAAGCATGTGCCTCATAAGTACAAAGAAGATGTTTGGAATGAACTAAAGGTACATCATTTATCTTAACTCTGATTTCTGTTCACAACAGTGTTAATTGTGTTTTGAGGGTGTTACATATATATTAAGCTATTAAATTTATTTTTCCAGAGAGCATTTGGTTTACCTGAGACTTCAAAGACAACTCTGGTAAAGTCGATGGTTGATCTATGAAGGAGGTTTAAGCATGAGCTACGAGTAGATTATTATGATTATATACTACTCACGAAGAAAGGATTAGAAATACTCCTGGAAATGTAAAAGCAGAAGACTGGGAAATATTTTGTATGCATGTAAACAATGAAAAAGCAGCTCAAAGTTGAGATGATCATAAGAGGAAAAAACAACTATATGACTACTCTCATACCTTTGGTCGCAAACCTCGTAGCTTGGTGAAAGCTGAAATGGTAGATATAGTTTAGTTTCAATAATGTTTCATTTTAAATCTTTCTGACAATGTTCATATTCAGCGACTCATTATATTTGTGTGTTAGGAGAGCGAGAATCCTGGAGTAGAAGTCAGTATCTCCGATGTGTGGGTAAAAGATCATACACAAGAGGGTGGGGAAATTTTACCTAGTGAAGCCATACTTTGTAAGTAAGATTTTTTTCCCATTTGTAACATGTCTTCTTAAATTATGCATATAATAGTTATCGTGATTTATAACTTACAGAATTTTATGCTCGATACTAAAGATCGAGATTCAGAAGAAGCAACAAGAGATTTAGGAGTTGCAGGATGTGGGTAATCTGCCAAAAGATATAAATGGATTGTCTGAAGCAATTGGAAAGGATTTAAGGGGACGGGTTCGCGTTGTTGGTCTTGTTTCTCGTACACAAGTTGATAATTATGCTCATGCTTGTGCTAAAATTTATGAAATGAAGTATAAGGATGTAGTTATTAAGCATAAGGTAGATGAAATAGGTGGTACGATTGAGGTCCTGATCGACGGGTTTGGAACATTATGTCATGTTGTGAAGGATATTCAAGTTGTAATTTCATCATCATTTGTTGCGTCGAACAGTTCACATGCTCATGGGTATTCATCTGGTCATGGACCTGCTTCACCTCATCACACAAGTTCACCTGGTAACTTAAATTCACCTGGTGATAGCATATCTCCATCTCGATCGACAACATGTTCAGGTATGCAGCAGTGTTCATTGCTTAACATGGAGGGTGAAGTCATCGCAACTGGTATATTTTGTACTGGTGCTTTAGGAAAAATGGCTCACGGCTCACCTATACCATCTACTCTTGTAAAGATGTTGCTATATCACATTTTCATTCCAACAGAATTGACCGTAAAAGCTAACAAACTTGCGACGACCTTTCAAGATGTTAGAATTAGAGGATTTGTCTTTGATCCAAATATATGCATCAAATATGATTAGAAGGGTGGATCTATTTTTTTTTTTTTGAGATATGATATGCTTCATAGATATCTCAGCCATCATCTATAGCGAATACAGACGACTAACATAAATGGCTTTTATCTTTTTTCCTTCTGTTTTCACTTTTTTTACTTATGCTGAATATGCTGATATGCAAACCCTTATGCAGCTGTGTATAAGGAAGACTCTTATAAACTTGTGCTTAAAGGAGACTCTTATGCAGTTGTGCATAAGTATTTTACTTTACCTGAAAACAACTTTAATATATATAAATTTATTTTACTTTTAAATCCCCTTGTTTATGCTTATATTTCTATTATTGTAAGTATGTGTGGTTTTTGTTCTGTTATATGTGATTGGGTGGTGGCTCTAGTTAAGGCCAATTGAAGCACAAGTAGCCATCCGAGGGAATATCAATCCCTGGTAAGTACTTCATCTATTTATGCTTATCTTTTCAAGTTTACATGGATGATTATTAACATTCAGTATACTTTATTGCCAGGTATTATGCATAATGACCACTATTTCTGGGTGAGAAGTGGATTGCAAGGGGATTGGGATTAACCTGTGCCTCAGTGTGTATGTTTCAGTTAATCTGAGCAGGTTAAGTGCTTTTTTATACCCCTGAATCCTTTTATCTATTAAAATATATGTTTGTTTTATTATTATTGGTTGTTGTTTAGTCATTTTTATTATTCTCTCAACTATTATCATCCAAAACCACATTCAATTCCTCACTCACACTAGAATTCTGGTGGATACACAGGGGTTGAATCACGACATCTACATTTTCGTCTTCATAATATCAGTAAGTTATGAATTCCCCATTTGGTACTTATGTTTCCGTTATCTCTAAAAATGGAGATATGAACTGCTCTCATACTTATATCTCTGCAGAGTACAATAATTGTTAAACTGGTGAACTTAAATCTCTGTTTTTTATGTTATAAACACAGCGGCAAATATGAAACTCACATCCCTGATCACATGTATGTGTTTGAACTGAAATTTTCTTTGTTATGGTTGGACTTATCATTCTATAGAAACTTAACACCTTAGGAAATGTTTCCATGCTTTCCTAGGAATGCTTTCCTAAGTTTTATCTATGGTTTGTTCAAATTGAACTTAGAAATGAACTTAAAACTGAATTTCACAAATATGTTTATATGCTTGCCTAAGTTCTTCATGTGGTTTGTTCAATACCCACTTAATGTCTCTCTATAACTTATGTTAATATGTTTCTGTATTTTGTCCTGAAATTAGCCTGAATCTGGGTAATTTGGCCTAAAATTGAATGGTAGACTTCTTTGTTCAATACCCAGATAATTTCTTAAGTTATGTATGTGTTGTATGTGTTTTGGCCCGTTATGTATATGTTTTAGCCTAAAATTATTACAGGGGACAAGTTTGACTTGGTCAATAAAAAATTGACTTGACTTTTTATTTATTGTTGCAAAACTTTCGCAACGACTTGTAGTTGTTACTAAATTTTGAGCCAGAACAAGAATAGCTGGTTCGGTTTAAGATACCCGGTTCCAAGTAAAACTAGTTCCAAATTTAGCAACGGCTACAAGTCATTTCAAATTTTAAATTTTGTAACTGCAACCAGCCAGTGCTATCAAAATTTAGCAACAGTTCTGAGCGGTTGCAAAATTTATTCACAACGGTTGAAACCGTTGCAAAGCTGGAAAAAAACACACTTATCTCTTCAGAAAACCGTTACGAAAAAATTCACAACAACTTGAGGGTTGTTTCAAAAAAATTACAATACCGTGTTTCACAACGGATGGCTGCCGTTGCCAGTCATGTTTGTAACTGCACAGAGCCGTTGCTAAACCCTAAAAATGGTGTAGTGAAATAACATTTTCAAGCCAGAAAAAACCCCATATTTTTCATGTTCTCATCAGAAGAACACACATTTCTTATAATCTTCCGTACATTACTAGAATTTGTTGGATGTAAACTAGAAAACCAAGTGTATTTAGCCCAGTGGCAACTAGGGAAATGCTGATAGTGTTTGTAGCTGACTTTGTTGTAAAGTTCCTAGTCAAATCTTTACTCTAAATAAGTTTATCTCTTCCTATATTAATAACAGACAGCTCTGTAGTAGAGAAAAATATGAGACATTCTTCAGGAATATTCTAACTCTCTTCATGAATCAAATCAGCTACCTTTATTTTATGATGTTGGTTTATGTAAGCATTCTCTGGATAAATATCACACATGGGAGTATCTTTAATCCAAATATATTTCTGCACATATATATTTAAACCATCACCAACTGTCCATCTTGTGTGGTTCTTTACTTCATTAAAGACCCATCTTATTCCAGGTAAGATAGAAGATTTTTTATAGTAGTTGCACAACTCACCATTGCCATTATTAAATTTAGCACACAAAAATTTTGCCCAGTCTTCATCAGAGTGTAACATCCTCCAAACTAGCTTCATCAGTAAAGATTTATTTAAAGTTTCAAGCTTTTTAGTTCCCAATCCACCCTCTTCAATTGGAACACAAACCTTTTCTCATTTCAAGGTAAGCAATTTCCTCACCGAAGGGTCTCCTGACCAAAGAAAATTTCTCAAGAGTTGTCCACAAATCTTTATCACTTTTCTAGGCCATTTATATATTCTCATATTGTAAATTGGAATACTGCTTAAAACATACTTAATTAAAACTAATATATCCTGAAATGATAACAATTTTCCTTTCCAACTTGCTAGTTTACCTTGAATTATCTCCACCACTCCCCAAATATGACCAATTTCGATTGCTCCTGGCTTCAGAATTACACCTAAATATTTATCAGGAAGGATAGACAAAGGCATCTGAAAAAATTCAGTAATCTGAAACTTTATATTTTCAGCTACTCCCTCAACAAAGACTATGCTCTTGTCCTTATTTATTATCTGACCTGAAGATAATTGACACGTCACCAAAAAATCTGTTAGATTCTCCAAACTTCTCTTATGTCCATTACAAAAAATGAATACATCATCTGCAAAGAAAATAAGGGTTGGATGAGCATTGTTTATGCTTATCAATGGGGTTAACTTACCTACATTTACCAGATGAGATAAGTTTCTGCTCAAAACATCCTCTGCAATCACAAAAAATAGGAGACAATGCATCTCCTTATCTGAGTCCCCTCCCAACTTGAAAGAAACCAACAGGAACACCATTTACTAACACTAAGAGTTTTGCAGAAGTGAACAAAGTATGAATCCATTTCACACAGTATTTAGAGAAACCATATTTTTTCATAACTGCAAAAAGAAATTCCCATCTCAAAAAATCAAAAGCTTGAGCTTTGTCCAACTTCAAACCAACATTACCACATCTTCTTTTAACATCCAGCTCATTCACCATTTCAGAAGCAAGTATTATTTGGTCTTGAATACATCTCCCTTTAATGAAAGTACTTTGCTGTGGAAAAATAACTTTTTCTAAAATAATACTCATCCTTGTTGTGATTATCTTAGTGAATATTTTGAAGCTGAAATTTCTAAACCAATAGGCCTGAATTGATTGGGTTGTTTTACCCCTTTTGTTTTAGGAAGAAATAGAAGTAAGTTCAAATTGAGACCTTTTGGTATGAAACCATTGTACCAGCAGAACTGAATCATTTTTACCACATCCTCTATTATTATCTCCCAAGCATACCTATATAAGAAACCAGGGGATCCATCTGGTCCTGGAACACTGTCAGGATCGGGATCATAAACTGCTTGCTTTATCTCTAGAGAGGAAGGAACTTCATCCATCTGTTGTTGTATGTACATCTATTACTTTAGGAATGGGTTCTAGGATCCCTTCATCAATTGTAACTTACTGATATTTGAATTTTTCTTCAAAATGATTCACCAAGAGATCAACAATTCCTTGTTAATCAACTACTATCACACCATTTGAGTCTTCAATTTCAGTGATAGCACTTTGATTATTTCTTATTTTCGTTGAAGTATGGAAAAATGAAGTATTTGCTCCCCCATATTTTATTCATTTCACTCTTAATTTCTGCTGACGTATTTTTTTGTTTTGTTATCTAACCATTTCCTGCTTACCTCTAGTTGTAACTAGATTATTTAAAAGATTTATATCATAAGGAATTTGGTCAGATAACAATGTGGCTTGTAAAACTTCTACTTATGATACCTTCAACTTTTTTCTTATATCACCACATACATTCCAGTTCCAAGGTTTAATTATTGCTTTCAACCTCTTCAACTTTTTAGTAAAAAAAAAAAGGAGGAATACCATTAAGCTCCTAATTCCAAGATTTTTTTAGTAAATCATACAAAAGCCTTCATGCTTAAGCCAAACTTTCAGAACTCTAAAAGGAGTATTGCTTGGTTTAGGCGTATTAGAACTAGCTCCAAGTAATGGACTATGATCAGATGTACACCTAATCCCCACTTTATAACCTCAATTTCCATATAAAAACATAGATTCCCTTGAGATTTGAGGGCTCTATTATATACAAAAAGGTTGTATCAAGTCTTGAAAAGATTAGAGAGGTTGGGTCAAGCTCAGGAGAGACCAACAGAAGGAGAAAAAAATCATCACATGAAAAAGTGTTCTGCTTCTGCTGAAGAACACAAAAAACAGAAAAAAGGCAACGGTTTTTTCAACCGTTTTGCAACGTTTATCTTGAGCTTTGTAACATTTATCTTCATCTACAATGGTTTCTCCAAATCATATGCAACAGATATATTAGTATCTGCAGCGTTTATCTTCAGCTGAAAACACTTTTTGTAACAGTGAGAATAGTGGTTTGCAACGCCATTACACCATTGCGAACCATCTGTGTCATTATTACTTTTTTCTTTTTACACACTTTTGAGCCATGAATAAATTTTTTGAGAGTGTGTACATGAGGAGGAAGCCATTTTTCCATGATTAATTGGTAACTTTTAATAATTCTTTTATGATTTTTGCATTTATTTTTAATTGAAATTATGATTTTTTTTAATTGATTGTGATTTTATTTGATGGTTTATACTGGGACCTAGAGCTTTTGATGAGCCATGCTTGTGAATTATAATTGATATTTTAAAAACCTACCTTTGGCAAAAATTAGAGTCACTTATTTGAGCTAGAATTGTTTAGAATTATTATTTTTGGATTCAATTAAAAGTAGTTAATGGTGAAATCCATAACTTTAGTATTTGTGGATATTATTTTCATCTTTTGTGTATATTTTCTAGTTTAAAATTAGTTTTTAAATCTAAAATCAATCTTCACAAGTTCCTAATTCAAAACTTGATGTGTTTTAGAATAGTGGTAAATAAGGAACAAACTCTCAAACTTGTGAAGATTGATTTTAGATTTAAAAACTAATTTTAAACTATAAAATATACACAAAAGATGAAAATAATATTCACAAATACTGAGGTTATGGATTTCACCATTGACCACTTTTAATTGATTCCAAAAATAATAATTCTAAACAATTCTAGCTCAAATAAGTGACTCTAATTTTTGCCAAAAGTAGATTTTTAAAATATCAATTGAAAATCACAAGCATGTCTCATCAAAATCTTTAGGTCCTCCTAGCATAAATCATCAAATAAAATCACAATCAATTAAGAAAAATCATAATTTCAATTAAAACTAAATGCAATGGTGTAATGGTGTTGCAAACCACTCTTCTCGTTGTTACAGAAAAGTGTTTTCAGCTGAAGATAAACGTTGCAGATGCTAAGATATCTATTGCAGATGGGTTGAAGATACAGTTGAAGATGAAGATAAACGTTGCAAAACGGTTGAAGAAACCATTGCCTTTTTTCTGTTCTTCGTGTTCTTCAGCAGTAGCATAACACTTTTTCCTGTGATGATTTTTTTCTCCTTCTGTTGGCCTCCTGAGCTTGACCCAACCTCTTTAATCTTTTCTGGACTTGATACAACCTTTTTGTATACAATAGAGCCCTTGGTGTGATAAAATATAGTGGTAAAATAGATTCGATTCTCTGACTTGTGAAGATTTAATTTCAGACCTAATTTTAATTAAAGAAAACA